>JASAUF010000645.1:3417500-3972500 GCA_030180095.1 Magnolia changhungtana
AACTTGATGTTCAACTATGTTTAATAAAAGTGGGTCCGGATCTACTGCAAGCTCTGTAGAGTGGGTATTTTCTATGCCCAAGGCATTTTCATCGAATAAATAGTATCTCTTTCCAATTTATATTTGCAGGTAGGATTCCCTTTAAGGGTAGTTTGGATGGTGGTAAATGGTTTAAGTTGTAAATGTTTACTAATAAATCATTTACAAACTGTAAATGATTTCTGTTGAGGTTTAAGTAAATCATTTACAATGTTTGATAGCCAATAAATGGTTTATATCTTGTAATTGTGAAGTCACACCTGAGATAGTTTATAGAAGTAATTCATTAGAAAACATTCAAATGGTATATAAGAGTGGATTTTAAAGTGGGGGTTAAGCCTATCTCACTAAAGCTTAATTAAAGTTGACTGTCGCATAAAACCAAGTTTATAGTGAGCTATAGAAGTGGGCCCACAAATCAAAATGCGCTTTCTGGTAGAGAGAGAGAGAGAGAGAGAGAGAGAGAGAGAGAGAGAGAGCCATGGGAGTTCTCAGAAACAATGGAGAGAGGGAGGTGCGTATACGTAGCGCCCCAAAACCCGACAACCATGTACTAAGACTCGGATCTTGAATTCATGTTAACTAAATGGCAGTCAGTGCTCTGACACCAACTCAGGTAATGTCCCACTTTTCGCCGCTTGAGTACGGTGCTCTCACAAAAAAAAACCCAAGTTTTACCTTGGGAAATGTCATACATGGAGGTATTTATCACATGTCCACATAATCAGATTAACAGTCATCCTATATTTCAAAACAAACCAGAGTAGCATATATTGAAATAAGCGGATATAAAAGGAAAAATAAAGATAATTAAAACATAAAGTAGCTGGGCAAACATGCAAATAAAGTGTACAAATCCGGAGGAGTAACCAATCGAATTCTTTTTTGTAAGCTAAAATTCAAAATTTAAATTTTAAAGGAATGATCGAATTAGTTGTAACATACTCATCCTTATCTTTCCAAGGAACTGTTCTCTCTTCATAAGGGTGGGATGAAGAAAATGTTAATACTTTAATTTTTACTTTTAATTATTTTTTTATCATAGGATTTATGCATAGGGCTCATATGATGGATGTTGCAGATTAACCATGGGCCTATCCCATGCACACATATAATAATGTATGTACATAAACTAGGTGCACTCTAGATCACGTAAAGTATGTAGGATAAATATCAATCAAACACAACTTTATTATAGAGACGTGTTTCCCTTTTTTTTTTTTTCTTTTTTTTTTTTTTAATCATGGAAACTATGCGGAGCCCCCTATGATATCTAGGGTCTCATCCACATAGTCCACTCAATTCTTAGGGAGAATATAACAAAGAAATCTAAAATTCAGATCAATTTGATCATCAGGTTAGCCATATGATAAAGATGGTGAATATTGAGTGTCTAAAATTAAAAACTTCTTGGAGCCCACAGGGGTTTCAAATTAAGCTAATATTTGTACCTTCTTTTTTACTATTTTAGTGCGGCCCATTGGCCCATTTGGATAAGACATACCACCATGCACTACGTGAAAAATGGAAAAAAAATGACGGATTTAGAGACGGTTCTAGATCGTCTCTAAAATTGTTTGGTTTAAAGACGCTTTAAAGACGGCTGTAAACCGTCTCTAAACATTTAGACGGCCCTTGACCGTCCTTAATATTGTCTTAAAAATTTTAACGTCTACAAATCATTTAAGACGGTCAAAAACTGTCATTAACTGCGGATAAAAGATGGTCATTGACCGTCTGGAATAAGAGACGGTCTCTGACCGTCTTATATGCGACCTTTTGAGACGGTCAAAGACCGTCCGTATTAGAGACGGTCATTGGCCGTCTCTTACTGGCAATCTAAGACTATTAATGACCGTCTCAATTAGAGACGGTCATTGGCCGTCTTTTCCTATAATTTGAGACTGCCAAAAATTGTCAAAAATTGTCTGTATTAGGGATGGTTCTTAACTGTCTCTATTTGAGACTGTCAAGGACCGTCTCTATTAGAGACGATCTTTGACCGTCTCATATGCGGTCATTTGAGACGGTCAAAGACCGTCCGTATTAGAGACGGTCATTAGCCGTCTTTAATTGGCAATCTGAGACTGCCAAGAATCGTCTCAATTATAGACGGTCATCGGCCGTCTTTTACTGGTTTATAGGTTCCGTACAGGCAAATAGACGGTCCCGTTTGAGACTGTCAAAGACCATCTCTATTAGAGACGGTCCTTAGCCATCTTATAGTGGTCATTTGAGATTGTCAAAGACCGTCTGTATTAGAGACAGTCGTAAACTGTCTCTAATGCACAAGTCAAAAGTTAAGAACAAAAAAATTTATGAATTTCGAAAAAAAAAAAAGTTAAAAAACTTAGAAAAATAACTAACAATGTTTAAGAAAAAAAAGTTAGATTTTGAAAAAAAAAAATGTAATTTTATAAAAATCTAGATTTTGAAATAAAAATTAAGAACTTTGAATAATGTTGATAATTTTGAAAAGAAAAAATTCGATAAGAAAATGATATTTTGAAAAAGAAAATTAAAAAAATTAAACAATATTGTGAAAAAATTGACAAATTGTAAAAAATATATATTTTTAAAAAAAGAAAGCTAGATTTAAAGAAAAATTAAAAAGTTATATAACAAAAGTGATATTTAAAAAATGATATTTTGAAAAAGAAAATTTAAAAAATTAAACAAAATTGTGAAAAAATTGACAAATTGTAAAAAAATATATATTTTAAAAAAGAAAAATAGATTTTGTATTTTGAAAAGAAAAATTAAAAAGTTATATAACAAAAGTGATATTTAAAAAATGAAATTTTGAAAAAGAAAATTTAAAAAATTAAACAAAATTGTGAAAAAATTGACAAATTGTAAATAATATATATATTTTAAAAAGGAAAACTATATTTTGTATTTTGACAAGAAAAATTAAAAAGTTATATAACAAGATTTCGATAAAAAAATGATATTTTGAAAAAGAAAATTTTAAAAATTAAACAAAATTGTGAAAAAATTGACAAATTGTAAAAAAAAAATATATTTTTTTTTTAAAAAAGAAAACTAGATTTTGTATTTTGACAACAAAAATTAAAAAGTTATATCACAAAAGTGAGATTAAAAAATGATATTTTGAAAAAAAAAAAAGAAATTAAACAAAATTGTGAAAAAATTGACAAATTGTAAAAAATATATATTTTAAAAAAAGAAAGCTAGATTTTGCATTTTGACAAGAAAAATTGAAAAAAAAAATGGATCTATACCAAATTGAATGGATGTGGCCTACAATACACAAGGTGGGATTAAAATATGTAAACGTGAAAAGAAAAAAGAAAAAGAAAAAGAAAAAGAGTGTTAACTTGAGGTTAAGAAAAAATATACACGTTTAAGAAAGAGGATCGAGTGCAAATCAAAGTTCCTCAATACCTTGGTAAAAAAGAAAATGGTCTAAATTCAACTGTAATATCAAATGGTTGAGATTATCCAATCATTGTAATATTAAAATAAGTGTTCTATCCAACAGAATAGATGTGCCCTTCAACACAATAGGATTGCAGACCAAAGGAGATTGAAGCATATAGATGTTTAAAAAGAATAGTACAACTCAATGTTCCTCAGGATAGTCAAAAAGAAAATGGTCCAAAATAATCCAATGACAATTTCAGATAATTAAGATCATCCAATCAGTGTGACCTTTGGAGAGATACAGGTATGCCAGGTGCAGGGTGGGTGAGTTGCCAACATTAAGAATTGGTACCAAATGCATACATTAGTATAGGCCATTCTCATGTTATCATTTTTCAACTATTAACTTGTCTCCAAAGCAATGAGATGTAAACTTACACAGCTTAGATATAGTTTAAGCTGCTTGTTAAAAAGGAGATGAAATATAGTTTAAGCCAAATCGAATCTCAAAAAAAAAAAAAAAAAAAAAAGACAACCGACATCCATCCAATTGTACCAAGTCCACCAATCAGGCGGCAGAGATTGTTCCATGAAAGGCATTGTTAGCCCTCCACTCATCCATAGTCGGCCCCCACATATTAGCTCCAAGGACTCCAAAACAGTAAAACACAACACATAAGTCTCACTAGAAACCATAGAACTTGCAGAAACACAAGACATTGACACAGATAGAATTTTTCCCAAATGGAATCAAATTAATATCAGAAGTTAGTTTTCTGTAACGCCCTGAAAATCAGGGGTCGAGAAAGCTCAGCTCCCGAGTTCCAACGCATCACTTATGCAACACAGATAATGATGATTATGATGAAAGCATTGAAACATGAATGAGATTATACCAAAACAGCATATCATACTCCAGAGAGAGTTAAATTTACAAGCGGAAGACTGTGATAGATAGAAAAATATATAAACTATAGTAAGTCTCCAGAGTGTGATAAGGTTACCAGATTAATTCATTACAAGTACAATTTCAAATTTTACCCAAAGGTGTAGTGTCATCTAGTCAATATCCCAGAAATCCCCGTCGATCAGGACACGGCTCCCAGGAACCTGCCTGAAACAGCATAAAGGAGGAATCCTCCTCATCCTCATAAAGGTCCGGCTCCGCTTCGCAGCATCGCCATCATCTGAAACTCAAGCAAGTCTGGTTGGTGTGTCCAACACCGTCCCGTAACGTATGAGTGAGTGACCAACTCAGTGAAACAATAAAGTATAGGTTAACATGTTATCAAAACAATCAAGCAGTAATGATAAAGCAGTACAATCAACAATTCTAAATACTCTTATTAATGCAAGTATGAATGCAGTCATGATGGATGCCCTCACCACACCCTCCCTCATGCGACACCATCTTACGTTCGCGGCATGCTTTCATCCCTCAGTGCTCCACATCTTTCAGGCACATGCAATGCAATGATGAGCATGATTACCGAGTTGTTATTAGTTCATTTCAAATAGTAGGATTGGGAAAGTAAGGTACCTCCCTTGTATCATTCCCAAACATTATCCATTCTAGGGTCGTCAGTCCTAGTTAATCTCATACGATGGTGTATTTCTAAGAAAGTTTGTAAAAATTTGCCGAGGTCATTACACACAATGGTTACACCACTCCCCCATCACCTTTTTAACGGTTTATCACTAAATTGATACAGGCCTAGTTCATACTCTATTCACTGTGGCAAAACTCGTCGCCTCATCGCAAATTCAGAGTATGCTCGAGGTCACTACAAAGGGCTGTCAGGGCTGTTACATGCATTTGTTGCACCACTCCCCCATCACCTTATCAATGTAGGCCGACAACACGAATATAGTGTCCCATACCACCATAATCGGCTCACGAGTCTGGTTGCTCACTGGTCACTACGGGGAGGCACGTGGCCCTAGCGTAGACCGACAGCTCGACCACGGTGTCCCATACCACCATGCCCGGCTCATGAGTCTTAGCAGATCGAGGTACCATAGTTAACGGGATTTCACTGGTAAGTTTGGTACCCTAGGTTCAAACAGTGGCGTCCAAACATGGTGAACGTACATTAGATAGATCGAGTTACTTGACGAGCCAGACTAGCACGAGCGCACAACCAACTGAATGACATGAAGTGCATAAGTACTTCGCGTGGCCTAGCTACTGCCGCCAACCAAAGTGTGACTCGGGTTCATCAGACACATCCTACGTGGCGAAATGAATCTCAACCACGAATTCAAGTCTGTTACCGATTGTCTGGACTATAATCATAGTCCCAAACGCAATCATACCTTATTCATAGCATGTGGAGTAAAGCATAATAAACAAAGTAATTCAAGCAAGTTAACAAGCATATCATAAAGCATGTTATAAGGCATGTTATAAAGCATGTTATAAAGCACCATATAAACAGGAAATACAAACACATATATTTCATAAGTAGTTAAAGTAAACAACTAACATGGAGGAAATCATACACGTCTCTAAGGTAGTTGAGAATCCCATCTCAACACCTACCTAAGGCACCATCATCCAAGTACTTACTCTCACATGCATTTTCACAAATACTTAGAATACACTAGTTCAACGTATATAGTGTATATTAGCAAAACATGTATTAGGGCGAGTCCTTTCGCCAAATAAGTATTTTACACATATATAATATATTCATACAACAAATAATCATGGCAAATATATTTCCAAAATTTATACGTATACGGTACTTTCCAGAATACACTATTTCAACATACATAGTGTATATTAGCAAAATATGTATTAGGGTGAGTCCTTTCGTCAAATAGGTATTTTATCCATACATAATATATTCATAAAGCAAATAATCATGACAAACCCATTTCCAAAATTTATACGTATACGGTACTTTTTACAAATACCTAGAATACCTAAAATTCCATATTCTTCGTATTTAATCGAAATGGAAAACAGACAGCACTTTGTACATGTGCAATTGCATGCAGATCATGAATCTATCATTATCTGACATTGAAAGCGTTGAAAACTATAACCTATACATCTAAAGTATGCACTTTTTGTCGTAGAATCGTAACGAATTTGATAGGTTTGCTAGGCTTTCGCCTACGGCAGTTTGGCAACCTATAGGATGCGTTAGGTTAGTTAGTTCATAACATACAACTATCAAAACCCCAAATCAGTTTAGGGTTAGGATTTCTTACCTAGGAACGGAGCCGGAATCGCCGGGAAAGTAATTAGAACGAGGTGGTTGAACACATATAGCAGCAGGGTAGAGCATCAGGGAGATCCACTTCTCTCACACTTTCTCTCTCTTTTCTCTTTTCTCTCTCTAGAGTTTCTCTCAAATTCGTATGACTAGAAGAGAGAGGGTTCTAAGGTCCTTATATAGCCTAAAAATACACCGAAATAGACTTATGGTCAAGGTATACTTAGGTTATAACTAAAGTGACCCTGTTTTAGCTCAATGGAGGACTTCTGGCGGCCCCCCTTGAGCCAAAGGTCGAACTTAAGCTCATAAATGATGGATCTAGGTGGAGTTAAGTTTTTGCTCCGGTCAGATTCCCAGATCACGCGTGACGGACCAGTTTCAGTTCAACAGTCAGTAGATCTCGATCGGAGATTCTGAGTACATGGATATGTTTGGAGAAATATCCCTGATCCGAGGGTGTAATTTGGCCTGATTCTCGACTGCCGTGCGGTTGCTTATCCTGACCCACAAGCGACAAGTCTCAGATTTATTTATTTTGAATTTAATTTAGAATTATTTTCATATTTCTCACATTCCCCGCTCTGAGTTCAAGCGAATAGCGCTCGGACATTATCTGGATTTAATTTTCGAGATGGTTGTCAAGCCCAGTAAGGCGGTCCTAATTCCTTAACTTCGTTTTAATCGAACTTCCGACGTGCGGTTCAGATATGATACGGAGTTTCGAGATGCTCCCGAGAGCAGCCGGGTAATGAGATTGATCCCAGATTTTAGGGTAACCTAGCGTCAATGATTCTACAAGTTTTGGGTCTTGCAGATCGTATTTAAAGTGATTAGTGCTAATTTCACAGGTACTCTAGTTTAACACTAGCTAATTCTCGCCTAATTTCTAAAGGATTTAGTCCTGATTAATTTCTGTCTGAGGTGGTACCTAGGCCTTTGTAGTTTGTATATAAAGTGATCCAAGTTATACTACTTAGCAAGTATAAGATAGTATCTAGGGTGAAAGTACTTAGAAAAATTGAAAGAACAAGGTGGTGAAGGGTGGGATTTGTGAAGGAAATGGGTTCAAAAGCGGTTTTAGACTTTGGGATTGAGTTCTGACAAGTTAATCAGGTGTTAGGATCGACCCATTGCCTAAGGATGTCTAATTCCAGATTGGCAAAAATTCAGGATGTTACAATCTACCCCCCTTAAAACAAAATTTCGTCCCCAAAATTGCCTAAGGGTAATAAGGAAAGATTTACTTATTTCTTTTGCCTAAGTTTTATTGATTTCGAGTTTCTATACGTGGTAGGGTATATACTAGCCTGGTTCATTTTATTCTACACCCCTTAAAACTTATTTCTTTATCCATTTCTCATATCCTGATGGTTTGCTACAATAGATTTCTTTCCCTATCTGGAGTATTGATTTTGATTTCCAACTAGTTAGAGTAAGATAGTTGTTTTCAATGTTTGACCAACATGGAGAGACGGTTATAGTGGGATTGATCCCGATACATCGATCATCTACCTAACCAGGGTAGAAGGCTCATCGTATCCCTTCCTAGTCCTGGTAAATCCCGATCTTTTGCTCGGTCAAACAGTGAGTCCGTTGGTAGTCGCCCAGGATTTGAGAATTGGGTCAAGCTGCGAATGTTTCGCAGTTGTATATTTCAGTAACTCCGTAGTCCGACCACTCTAAAATAAACATAGGGAATGTCCATCATTGAAAGACTCAACTTGTCTATTTATAAGGTTGCAAGAGAGTCCTCGTTATTATCTATGTCTAAGGAAATGGTGAATCAAATCTTACTAGATCATCCTAAAATGGTTTCTCATAGTAGAACTTGTTAGGGCTTCTATAATGTTCGTATTCAACAAGCACAGTTTCGATCCTGGGCTAGTGGGGTAGGGTCCACCATGCTTTCGCTGCGTCACCCAGATCAAAGAGGTATATTGATTTGACCTAACTACCCCTATCGGTCTCTGACCTTCTCTAATGTAACCGGTAGTCTAGTCTTAATTTAGGAGTAGTGGAAATCCATAGGTGTAGTCCAAAGTCTATGCTCATACGCTAGATGATTTCATACCATTTCTAATACAAGGAAGGGTTTTATCACTTAGGGTCAAAGGTTGTCAATCGAATTGCCTTAACTTGAATTTAACTATGCCTGAGCATTTCACCCATATTCATACTAGCTAAGAAGATCCTGGGGTTCACATTATTAATTTGTTAGATTTCCTATACGATCAGGTCTGTCAAAATTTAAGAGCACCGCTCTAGGTCTAAAACTCTAGGGCCTATTGTCTTAAATGGGACTGCATTACTAATCCTACTTCGGGATTGGGAATGGCATGTTTGGTAGGAGGATGGGTGGGATAAAAATTAATTTTATAGGCTTTGGGAAATGAGTCTTGTGTTGGAAAGTGTGGGATGGGATTTTTAAATCCCAAGATGATGAATTTATAAATGTACTTTGAAAGGAATCTCAGAGTTTACATTTAATTGCATACATTTCAAACATGGTATTAGAAAACATGGGAGATAGGAGAGGGGTTGTTAGGTTTTGGAATCTTGATCCTACATAGGCTCAAATGAAAGGGAATAAAGAGGGAAAATGGAAAGATGGGATGGGTTGAGAGCTTACACGCTTTTGAGCTCCAAATGGGGCATGTAAGAGCCCAAATGAAAGAGAATGAAGAAGGTAGGGAGGTAGGGATTGCTGTGAACGATGGAGGTAAATGAGTTGTGATAGAAAATGACGGAACGAGTGAATGAAAGGGAGGTTTGAGAGAGAAATTTGAATTTTAGAAGGAAAGGGAGCGCTTGGAGGAGTATTCGAGAGAGAGAGAGGGGCCAAATGGACAAGAAAGAGGGGCCCCCACAAAATTTGGTAGGCACCACACGTGCCTAGGGGTCGGGCCGACCATGACCAGCACCGGCCCGACCAGCCCGGCCCATCATGACGCGGTCGACCGCGGTTCCACCGTGGTTCACCGAACAAGCCACGATGCTGCCGCGGTAGGGCGGTGTTCACCACCCTCCCATGGTGCCAATGGTACCCCGGGTCTATCCCGCGTCCCTCCGGATTTTATAGTGTGGCCCTTGACTTTATTTAAGGCATTTTCAGGGCCAATTTGCAAACCGAAATGATTTTATGTGACGTATGACATATTATTTTGGGGTAGGAGGAGCTAATGTATCCAACTAATCCATTTATTTGGTTAAATTCCAAAGTTTGAATGGTCAAAAGTCCAATTTATACATATATTTACTATTTATAGTAACTTTTTGTTTAAATATTATTTTTCATCATTTATACGTTAGAATTTTATATCTGGTATGAAAGGATTTAGAAAAAAAATTAAAGAATGAAGTGGTGCAAGGAGAGATTTTGAAGGAATTGGATAAAAAAGGGTTTTAGGCTTTGAGATTAAGTGTAAGGTGTTGTCGTTGACCCACAACCTTAGGACATTCATCTTTAAGGAATGGCTCAAAACCATCGACTGATGACCTAGAAGTGCTTCGGGATTGTTTCACGTGATCATGGGTGTGTACAGGCCCAATCTCAACGGTCGATTTCGGTCAGTTTCGCCATTCGGCGAAATTGGAAAATCCTAAGTCAGTTCCTACTTTCTGTGGCTTCCTCCTATATTAGAGTGCGTCATGTGACCATAACCCAAGTCTGGTTTAATCCAAATCATGCTTTGATACCATCTTGTAACGCCCTGAAAATCGGGGGTCGACAAGCTTAGCTCCCGAGTTCCAACGCATCATTTATGCAACACAGATAATGATGATTATGATGAGAGCATTGAAACATGAATGCGATTATACCAAAATAGCATATCATACTCTAGAGAGTTAAATTTACAAGTGGATGACTGTGATAGATAGAAAAATATATAAACTATAGTAAGTCTCCAGAGTGTGATAAGGTTACCAGGTTAATTCCTTACAAGTATAATTTAAAATTTTACCCAAAGGTGTAGTGTCATCTAGTTAATATCCCAGAAAGCCCCGTCGATCAAGACACGGCTCCCAGGAACGTGCCTGAAATAGCATAAAGGAAGAATCCTCCTCATCCTCATAAAGGTCCAGCTCCGCTTCGCAGCATCGCCATCATCTGAAACTCAAACAAGTCTGGTTGGTGTGTACAACACCATCCTGTAACGTGGGAGTAAGTGATCAACTCAGTGGAACAATAAAGCATATGTTAACATGTTATCAAAACAGTCAAGCAATAATGATAAAGCAGTACAATCAACAATTCTAAATACTCTTATTAATGCAAGTATGAATGCAGTTATGATAGATACCCTCACCACACCCTCCCTCGTGCGACACTATCTTACGTTCGTGGCATGCTTTCATCCCTTAGTGCTCCACATCTTCCAGGCACATGCAATACGAAGATGAACATGATTACCGAGTTGTTATTAGTCCATTTCAAACAGCAAGATTGGGAAACTAAGGTACCTCACTTGTATCATTCCTAAACATGATCCATTCTAGGGTCGTTAGTCCTAGTTAATCTCATACCACTACCAAAAAAAGGGGCAAAGGATTCAGACCACGTTACTTTTTTGCTACGGATATAAACCTTAGCTATAATTGCTATAGTTTTAATCCTTATCTAAAAAGTTGATACACCATTAATAATTATTAATGTTGTAAGGGGTTCTATGAGGCCTAAAAAAATAATATGTTATATTTAAACCGTTTATATATTTTTAAATATTACTTTAGACGTTGAAAAAATAAAATCAGATAGATCGAAGGCTCAAGTGGACCACACGATAGGAAACATTGATATTAAATTACAGTTGCTTCTTATGGTGTGGTCCAGTTGGGTCTAAGATATATCTGAAATTTGGTTTCCTAAAGTAAAATAATTTATTAAAATTATGGATATGAATGGATTAACGAAATACATCATGGTGGGCCCCATGGAGTTCCTAATCCGTCCGTCCGTCATATAGCCTCAATCACACTACTTCGCGCACTCTCTTCCTGTCTTCGTCTCTCTCTCTCTCTCTCACGCGCACTCTCTCTCCTTGTCTCCGTCTCTCTCTCTTGTGCACTCTCTCTCCTTGTCTCCGTCTCTCTCTCTCGCGGACTTTCTCTCCCTGTCTCTCTCTCTCCTATCTCTCTAGCGCAGTCTCTCTCCGTCTCTCTCTCTCTCACGCACTCTCTCCCTATCGTAGCTCTATTCTATCGCAACCCAGCTGCCCTACGACGGCATTGTAATGGTGCTCCGACCACACCTCATCGGCATACAAATCCAACGGATTAGGGTATCCACTTCTGGAAGGTGATATTCTTTTAATCTTCTTAGCTTTAATATATTCATGATTGTTTGATAGTGCTAAATTCATGAAATGAAATTCTCTTTCTTTTTTATTTTCAGGATTTCTTCTTTGAAGTTCGATGACTCGGTTATTTTGATATTGATATTGCTCACCAAGTGTTTGATGAAATGACTCAACGAACTGTCAGCTAGTGGCAAGGAAGGTATGCACACCAGACAAATACCATTTTTCCTTAATTTTGATGTTGCATATAAGGTGTGTAAGGAATACTTGCTGCTATTTTACAAATAGTGAGAAACTAAAAGTGCCTTGTATGTGTTTGTGAAAACGCTACATAGGCTCAATTTTGGCTGAAACTCGGCTTTACTGGCCCGACCTGCTGACCAAACTGAGCCGAGCTGAGTTCAAGTTGGGATCAGCTAGCGGCCGAGCTAATCCATCATGCTACTGGACAAGGAAAATCCTTTTGTGCATTCCATGTTCTTTACAATATACTATAGTCTTCAATCTCATGGCCTGTTATGGATGAGAACACGCATTGAATACATGTAACTTACAAATTCATTTCAGAGAGAATCTTCCCCAGTTTTTTTCTAATGATAATTTTCTCTTGCAGATAACTTACCTTTAACAATTTGACAGGAGAAATTCCAAGCAGCTTTTCAAGACTCTCAGCGCTAGATTATATGTAAGAAATAATCAATATGTAAGAAATAATCAATATTTGACAAGGCATTACTTATGAAGGTTCTTCATTGACAATGCCTTTCCAGTTTCATTGTGAATTGGTTTTAACAGGGAAAGAGAGTTAAATGCTTTAAGGGTAAGTTTCAATACTAGTTATTTATCAATTTGATACATCCATTCTAACATTGTTCGTGCATGAAAGACATGGGCTAAGTACCCTGTTACAACTGCATGGATAGGCCTTTCACAGTGTGATATGGTGCAGATACAACCAAGGTGGGCCCACATGATGACTGAACCCAAATTTCTTTGTTGCAATTTTTTTTTTTTGAAGATCAACAAAAATATTATTACTTCCAAAAGGGCTAAAGGGTGAAAGAACAAAACAAGCAAAGCTCAAAGAAAATAAAAAACCTACAGGTGGGCCACCTACAACTCAAGTTACGATAAAAAAAAAAAAAAGAAAAAGAAAAAACAAAACATATAACCCACATCTCTCACTGATTCAGCATTCAGCATGCAAGTCAAACCAAATCAATCCAAATCATGTGCTCTCACGTAAATGCATCTTTAACTAAAATCTGCACTGATTCAGCTTGCCAACTAGAAGATTAGGGTACATTTAATGGAAGGTTGAAATGAGAACTAATCAAAGTTTCTCATCGATTAACTGATCTGATTTTTCTGTATGACCTATATCCTGTCTGTGTCAACTATTTGGGTGGTTATATTTGTCTCAATGTATGTCCCATTCATAATATCTATTAATGCATGAGTGTCAACCATCACACTCTAACTTGCCATCCCATGAGCAGATCTGATCTCACACACATGTGCCTCATTTCTATGTATGAGGTGAGCGCACTCCACTGATTGAAACCTTTCTTATAAGTGAACTTGAAACCCCAATCAAAGCACACTCTTTTTTCTTTTTCTTTCTATTATTTATTTATTTATTTATAAATCAGGATAGCTCTTGTAAGTCACAATCGGTACGTCCAATATTCAGCAAGAACTTTGGTGTGTACCTATTTTCCTAGAGTTCTCTAATTTAGTTTTTTCTTTGTTTCATATTCAGAATGGTATTTGTTTTGTATTATGAATCACATCATATGGCTTTCTTACAGCTCTGCCAATGAAATACTAAGCACTTCGAATTTTGATAATTTATGAAATTTATGGTGAAATTTTTATGAAGTTTGAAGGATTTTTGAAACTTTGCTCTGATACCTATGTTTGCAGTTTCTCCAGAATTATGGCATTAATATCTGCACAAGGGAGCAGAAATTTGAACTAACCTGATTATAATCAAAGCTGAAATTTGAGATGAGGTCATACCAAGAAATTGTTGTGAGATCAAAAGTCCAACATGAAGAAATCAAGGAAGAGGTAACATCAAAACCCTACAAGCTAAGTAATGTCATTATGTTGTAACCAATGCTCAAGAACTTTATGATTGATTCAGGAGATTGGTTTCCTTGGTTTGGCCAGAATGTGATTGCCAAGTTGAGAGTCTGATCAAATTTTAGAGTACAAAAAAAAGTACATTTTTAACAGCCTTAAACCCTTTCTTTTTTTTTGTTTTTTCTAATTCTGGGCATGCTTGCAGTCCAATGACTGCTATGGCAAATGTCTATTGAAATGTTTACCTGCATCCATATCTTGCATTCTTCTATTTCCATTTGTTGATCTGGAGCAATATAAGTCCTATAACTCAAAATCAACTTTTCTTGAAATTATCAAGTTAGCTTTTATCTTGTTTATTTCATGCAGTATTGGAGCTGAGCTTACACCAGGTGTCCTGCATTAGGTGATGGATGGTGTGTTTATGCTTCACAGGTATCCATATGGTCATGAGGAACTTGCTTGTTTGTGAGGACATTGGTCAGGTAATTTTCTGTAGAAATTGCATGAAATTTTAAGAGGCTTTTGAGATCTTATCAGGGTTCCATGGTATCTGTTTATTCTAGGGGAATTTCAATCTTTGCTGAAATCATCTGAAATTATCTTATGTTAGAAATGATAGTGTATAAATGGTTTATTTATCATATGGGCCACAATGTTAGAAATGAATGATAGCAGAAACTTACCCATTAGATGAGTAGTCTAGCATGGTATGTGCACCATGGAACCTTCAGATGGACATTTGTGTAATATATCTTCTTCAAATGACCAAATGCGCATGCAGTCTTCTGTTCTTCTTACCTTTGTGGTTAAAAACTATATTTTTGTGGTTTTTAGATGAGGTTTTATGACTTGGTGACCAAGGAGGATGAGATGCTTAAGCAAGTTTCTTTCCCTTCTTTATGCTACCGTCTAGGAAACTCTAGGAGTTTTGCCACATTGGAGAGCTACAATGGAATCATATTATGAGAAGATCCTGTAAGTTTCAACATTTCTCGATGTGTATTGGACTATTGATGTGCTTAACTTGTAAAGAGTGGGATCAATGATTTATGCTTCTTTTCTAGATCTAACTTTTTAGATTTTTGAGAAAAAATGGTTTTTCTTTCTTTGTTTGTTTCTGTGTAATACTATATAATAACAATTCAAGGGGATTGCATATTATGGCAATAATGGATTTCTCTCTTTTCCATGGGACTGGGGGGAAAAGGTTAATCTCTTTGATTGCTTTGGCTTTGAACTTGGATGAAAGCTTCTTTGAGCAAGTGGGTGCACCCATGGGATTTGTCCAATTTCTACACTATCCAGGTCTGCTAGCATATTCAGACAATAAAAATATAGTAACTGTCTTGTGAATTGTTGAATCTTATGCAATGTCAAAGAATTGGCAGTCTGTGTATAATCATTTTTACAAGAAGATACTAATAGTTTGGTGATAGGGTTGCATCTGATATTTTGGTTTTGGTATTCTACAGATCTGTAGGGAAAAGGATAAGGTACCTCATGCCAACGGGTAAGTGCATTCATATACAAGTTAGTTATCTAAATAAAATTTATAATTTTAAATCTCAATCTCGTGTGTACATATTTTTTTTTCTTCTATACAATGATAAAACGTCCACAAATTGTAAGGAAAATTTCCATTGACTTTTCTATAGATGACGATCAGATCAGATCCACATTGTTTCATGGAGGTTAGATAAGCATGAATGTGGGTATAACACTACGTGAAAAATGGAAAAAAATGATTGATTTAGAGACGGTTCTGGACCGTCTCTAAAATTGCTTGGTTTAAAGACGCTTTAGAGACGGTCGTAAACCGTCTCTAAACTTTTAGACGGCCCTTGGCCGTCCTTAATATTGTCTTAAAAATTTTAACGAAAATTTTAACGTCCACAAATCATTTAAGACGGTAAAAAACCGTCCTTAACTGTGGATAAAAGACGGCCATTGACTGTCTGAAAAAGAGACGGTCCCTGCCCGTCTTATATGCTACCATTTGAGACGGTCAAAGACCGTCCGTATTAGAGACGGTTATTGGCCGTCTCTTACTGGTAATTTGAGACCGTTAAGGACCGTCTCAATTAGAGACGGTCATTGGCCGTCTTTTCCTGTGAGCTGAGACCGTTAAAAATAGTCTGTATTAGGGACCGTCCTTAGCAGTCTCCATTTGAGACTGTCAAAGACCGTCTCTATTAGAGACGGTCGTTAGCCGTCTTATAGTGGTCATTTGAGACTGTCAAAGACCGTCTATATTAGAGACGGCCCTAGAACCGTCTCTAATGCTCAAGTCAAAATTTAAGAACAAAAAAATTTATGAATTTCGAACAAAAAAAAAAAAAGTTAAAAGGCTTAGAAAAATAACTAACAATGTTTAAGAACAAAATTTAGATTTTGAAAAAAGAAAAAATGTAATTTTATAAAAATCAAGATTTTCGAAAAAACATTAAGAACTATGAATAATTTTGAAAAAAAATATATTTTGATAAGAAAATGATGTTTTGAAAAAGAAAATTAAAAAAATTAACAAAATTGTGAAAAAATTGACCAATTGTAAAAAAATATATTTTTTAAAAAAGAAAACTAGATTTTGTATTTTGATAGGAAAATTAAAAACTTATATAGCAAAAGTGATATTTAAAAAATGATATTTTCAAAAAGAAATTTTAAAAAATTAAACGAAATTGTGAAAAAATTGACAAATTGTAAAAAATATATATTTTTTAAAAAAGAAAACTAGATTTTGTATTTTGATAAGGAAAATTAAAAAGTTATATAACAAAAGTGGTATTAAAAAAATGTTATTTTGAAAAAGAAATTTTAAAAAATTAAACAAAATTGTGAAAAAATTGACAAATTGTAAAAAAAAAAAATATTTTTTTTTTTAAAAAAAAAACTAGATTTTTTATTTTGACAAGAAAAATTAAAAAGTTATATAACAAAAGTGAGATCTAAAAAATGATATTTTGAAAAAGAAAATTAAAAAAAAAAAAAATTGAAAAAATTGATAAATTGTAAAAAAATATATTTTAAAAAAAAGAAAACTAGATTTTTTATTTTGACAAGAAAAATTAAAAAGTTATATAACAAAAGTGAGATTTAAAAAATGATATTTTGAAAAAGAAAATTTGAAAAATTAAACAAAACTGTGAAAATTTTGACAAATTGTAAAAAAAATATATATATATTTTTTAAAAAAGAAAACTTAATTTTGTATTTTGACAAGAAAAATTGAAAAGTTAAATAACAAAAGTGAGATTTTGATGATGTGTTGTATATCCTTGTAGCCCTTATGTTTCTCCCACCCATTTTTGGGCCGGGTATAAAAAATTGTGTAGATTTAAATCTTAAGTGGACCACACCACTGAAAAGAATGATAATATAGTACCTAGCCTTTAAAAATTATAAAGAGCCCATCATAAGGTTTTAGTTATGTTTATTTGCAATCCAACTTGTTGATAATGTAAAGAAGATCTAGATGATGGTAAACTACAAATTAAGATCAAATTGTTCCAAACTTTTGTAGCCTTCAAAAGGTTTTTAATAGTTATTCATCATTGTTTTGATTGGTATGACCCACCTGAGATTATTGAGTTCTTATTATTTGAAATCACATCCTAAAATATGATGGAAAAATATATGGACGGTGTTGATATACATAAAATATATTAAGGTGGGCCCTACACGGTTAGAGTAACACCCATGAAGGAGTTACCTAAATAGTGAAATGGTACTATATGGTCATCTCATGGGAACTTCCCATGAGGTTGATCTGTGTGCGCCCCACCATGATGTATGTAGAACATCAACACCATGCATTTTGATGTGTCCCCTTTAAGTCCAAAAATCAGTCGTATACGAAACTCCGGTGGGCCGTAGCATTTAAAACTATGTGAAGACATCCCTAAAACATATAAAAACATTTAATTGGTGGGGCCTACATGAGTTTTGGATGTGTATGAAACTTGGGCTGACTCCTCATCCAAGTGGGACACCCATAATGAATGGGCTAGATCTATGAACCACATCTAGGTGGGCCCAATAAATGATTATGAATGTTTTAATGGGAGGGTAACCCTCTCAACTATAGTATGTGGGGTGGCCCACCCAAGTCATGGATTGACTTTATTTTTAAGCTCGTGGCCCAAAGTCATGGTTTATCCACACCGTCAATCTATTTTTCCAGATCATTTTAGTGGTTGAGTCCACAATTAAAGCATATCCAAAACTCAAGTGAACCATACCATAGGAAACAGTGGGAATAATGATTTCTACCATTGAAATCTTCCTATGGCCTACAGCGATTTTTATTTGTCATCCAACCTATTCAATAGATTACAAATACATGGATAAAGGGAAAACTAAAATATCAACTTGATCCAAAACTTCAGTGGCCTCCCAAAATTTTTCAATGGTGGATGTTCAATTTATACTGTTTCCTATGATGTGGTCCACTTCAAATTTTTATAGGCTTCATTTTTGAGCTTACGTAATAAAATTATATGTTAAAATGGATGGATGGAGTGGATAAAATGAATAAATCATGGTGGGTCCCACAGGATTTACTCAGTATGCTTGGGAATGGATTGGTTACTCCCCTGACACCAGCCAATGGTTGGTGGTCGGTGCTCAGTGGTCCCCACCATGATGTATGTGTTTCATCCATGCCGTCCATATATTTTTACAAATGATTTTACAATATAAGACCAAAAATGAGATATATCCAAATCTTAAGTGGACCACATTCCAGGAAACAGTGTTGAATGAGCATCAACCTTTAAAAAAACATTTTGGGGCCATAAAAGTTTTGGATCAAACTGATTTTTGTTTTTCCCCTTCATCTGGCCCTGTATGACCTAATCAACATATTGTTTTCATGTGGTGTGGTGCACCTGAGATATCGATTTATATACTTTTCAATTTTGAGATCAAGTCATAAAATGATCTTTATATACCTCTCAATTTAGGACCACACCACATTTTGGATGAAGTTAATATTTGTTTTTTTTTTAATTATTATTATTATTTTTCCTTTATGTCTGACCTAATCAACAGGTCGAATAAAAATAAATATTATAGTGGGCACTAAGGTGGGCCCATAAAGTTTTTAATGGTGGGTGTTCAATTACCATTATTTTTTATGTTGTAGTCTACTTAAGATTTGAATATGATTCATTTTTGGGCTCGTATCCTACAATGAGTTGGCAAAACAAATGGACCATATGGATATACAATATATAAATCAAAGTAGGCCCAAGGTCAAGTCTGGCATCCGATTGGCTGAGGTTAGGCCAAAGGAGCTGGGCACCAAAGAGCTCTATTGGGGCCTGTATGACCTAATAAACAAATTGGATGTCAAATAAACAATAAAGTGGGCCTTAGGAGGATTTTAATGATGAAATCACTATTGTTTTCATGTGGTGTGGTCCACCTAAGATTTATATACCTCTCATTTTTGGGCCCCACCATGATGTATGTTTTGTATCCACACCTTCCATCCATTTGGAGAGATCATTTTAGGGCAATGTCCAGGGAACAAGTTAAATCCAAAGTTCCAGTGGACCCCAGCATAGAAAATAGATTGGCTACTCCCCCTACCACCAGCCATCTGTGGGCCCCACCATGATGTATGTATTTCATCCATTCCGTTCATCCATTTTTATGATAATTTAGGGCTTGATCCAAAAAATTAGAGGGATAGAAATCTCAGGTGGACCACACCACATGAAAACAATAGTGATTGGATATCCACCATTAAAATCCTCCTAAGGCGCATTGTACTGTTTATTTGACATCCAATCTGTTGATTAGGTCATACAGGCCAAGATTAAGGGGAAAAATAAAAATTAGCTTGATCTAAAACTTCTATGGACCCCAAAATGTTTTTAATAGTTGACGCTCAATAGTGTTTTCTGATTGTGTGGCCCACCTAAGATTTATTTTAGGCTCATTTTTTGTGATCATACATAAAATAATGTTATGAAATGTATGGACGGTGTGGATGAAACAAATCGATCATGGTGGGGCCCATAAAGCGATTCTAGGTCCAAAGTTCAAGTTAACGTTTTCAATCTACAGGTTTTTCATTGTGTGTCTTGCATTTTATGTAAAATGGTGTTCACTCGTCCATAACAATAGTGGCTAAGATATAGGGTTATCCAGACCATCGAAATAATCGGTCTAGTTGTAAATAGTAAATAGTTATAATTTTATTTTGTAAAACGATCTTAACCATCCAGAAAATGGTCCCATGCATGTACGACTGTTAATAGAGTTGGTGTTATAAATAATGTTAAACTCACAAAATACGGATTTGAAAATTTTATCTCCTCTAGAAGATGAAAACCACCAAACGCCCGCTCCTCTTTTCCTATTTTCCCTCTTTTCCTCGTCTTCCATCGACAAGAAACCCTCTCTCTCTCTCTCTCTCTCTCTCTCTCTCTCTCTCTGCTATGAAAAGCCATAGCGGAAGAAGAAGAGTAAAGCAATAGCGACATGGCCTACTGACAGAAGCTTCTTCAGGATCTAGCGATGGAGGAGGATCCGCAGATTCCTACATCGGCAACATGATTAGCTTGACATCCAAATGCGAAATCAGATACGAAGGCATCCTCTACAACATCAACACCGATGAATCTAGCATCGGTTTACGGAACAGTACTCTCTCTCCCTCCCCATTTTTTCTCCAGATTGGGGTTTTTAGGGTCTGGAAGGGTTTTTGTGGGATTTTGGTATATAGGTTTTGATTTTTGTTAGATTTGGGGGTATGGGTCTTGTTAAATCTGACGTGAGATTTGTTGGGTTTTTAGGAATTTGTTTTTTTATTTTTTCTTTTCATTTTATACGGGTTTTGAGTGTATATTAGAAAAATTAGGCCACTCAAAATTTTTTGAAAATGCTGAAAGGTTTATTTTTATGGATTAATGGCTGAAAGAAATAAAATAGGAGACATACTACAGTACTCTGGGACTCACCTTGCATGCGTGAGATCTGGATTGTTTGTGAAATAGGCCCCACTCACGTATTTGCCCCGCTCACAAAAGTAGACTAGTCCGCTTGTTGGATGGACCCAGTGTGTACGAAATATGGCATGACATTTCACATTCAATACACTGTTATATGGCTGCCGATGAGCAGGAAACTTTTCTTTGGGGTTGGGTACATATGCAGTGGGGCTCACCTGATGAGGCAAATGTATGTTGCCTGTGGGGCCATATGCCCCCTTGGCATTTCTTTCAAGAAAGAAAAAAAAAAAAGAAAAAGAAAAAAAAGATAACATAGACCACTAGCATGCCCTTTTCCGGTGCTCCCAACTTCAAGGGAATTGATATATGCACACAAAAAGGGCATGCACTGCAATTTACTGTTAACATGCACTTGTATTTTGGAAAATTAGGCAACCATTCTGTGTCGTATGTGCAATAGAAGCTTATTGGGGTGAAAAACGGATGGATGGTGTGCATAGGTAGCAACCTAATTATTTCTTGATGTGTGAAATTTAAGTGAGCCTTAGGATGATGCTTTCCTTAAATCCACACCGTTCATCCATTTTTACAAATCATTCTATGATGTGATCGAGTTAAAAAACAAAGCAATTTCAAAGCTAAAATTGGCCACACCACTGAAAAATGTAGGAATAATGCTACAATTGAAAACTTCTTGAGGCTACAGAAGGCACGGATCAAGTTGATATATGTGTTTTATTTTCATCTAGGTGTGCGTTAACATATGAATAGGTTAGATGGAAACTAAGCCTCAAGGTTGGTCCTGATCCGAAGGTTTCAACGGGAGTTAGTTCATCCCCCACAATTTTCAATGGTGTGGTCCATTTGAGCTTTAAATGTATATATTATTGGGCTCATGATGTAGAATTATCTAGAAAAATTAATGGGCAGTGTGGATTTAATTACACAAAAATCACATTGAGACTTAGAAAAGTTCCCTACATTAAAAGTTGTATTGTATAGCACCCAAACTATTTGGGAGAGAAAGTTTGGTGGAGACATTTGAAATGACATGGACAAATAAGAAGCAACGGTAGTGGAATTTCATGTGCATTCAACACAGACAATCCGCACTCATTTAAAAAAAAAAACTCAAATTAAGTACGGGGAAGTGAATGAAATGGATGTTTGGTACATTGGTTGTAGGAGAAAACTAACATTCCAGATGAGGATTGTAATGTCATATTGGCTAGCAGAGAAGGAAGAGACGGGAGATATAGCAACTCCAATGGCTATTCTATTGTTGGTCTGTATGAACCCTGAACACAGAAGGTTGTAGCATCCTGTTGCTTCATATGCATCACTCTGTAACAAAATCAACAACGATATATATCAGTTTTGTTGTTGTAGTTGTAGCATGAGTTGTGGTTGTTCTTCATTCTTGTTATTAGGATGGGTGGTGTTGGTATTAACGCTTACATAACATGCACGAAGTGTATACTAACACGGTTGTATACAAAATGTATGCACATGCCCATCAATCCAGACCGTCAATTGATGAACCATTCCTACATGGGATATGGCTCAAGAGCCTCACTTATAAAGAAATTCTGACCGTTAGATTGATGGGGCTTTTTAAGGATTGTTGTTCTTAACGTGATCCACCGCGAGGAAGAAATGATTATTAGATTTTTAGTTCACACCCATCCTATGGTACATTCGTGTTGTAATATTAACCGTACGTAGTTTATAACGTTATGTTATTCGTTCATCATTAAGAGAGTAATTTCAATCAAGACACTCATCCCTGCATGTTCCACACGTGGCGCTTGTGTGGCACATTAGAGTTCGTGTATTAAGTGGGTTGTAATGTAAAGATGACCTGGCCCATAAATCAAGCCCGTTAGTTCATCGGGCGAGACACATGTATAAGATAAATGTGGAAAATTGGCACTTTTTTCCAGACCATCTTCTTTTTTTTTTTTTTGCCCTTTTTCTGAAATGTGTGGCCCACCTTGGAGTTAACAAGACTAACTTTTAGACCAGGTCATTACATGAGAGTAAAACTGTCTATTCATTAAGATATAGGTGATTAATTATCTTAAATTACACTAAATAAAATGCAGATGATTTTTGGTTGGGAGTTGAGGAAGATCTGACCGTCCAATTTTCCTTTCAATTTCATTCTGGCTACATTTTTCTTTGCTCTGTTTGAAAATTACTAGGAATTTCATGAAATTAGAGTATCAAGTTCTCTACATTCATGATCTGGACTAGCTGGAGGTAATTTACAGTTAAATTTTTGGATCAGGTTGTGGTTTTCACCCGATTTCATCTGTAGCATCTCTGTTTGTGAAATTCTACTGTTATTTTGAAAACTACAATGTAAAAATCTAGATCTGGAATTCTATAAGGCATTTGAAATCTAAGAATTCAATCTTTAGTTACAATTTCTTTTGATATAATGTTGTTGTCCTTATGTCAGTATGATTTTGCAAACATTTGTTAGAAATCTCTGAATAATACTAACAAATTGTAACCTTCAAATATTGCATTTGGAACAACCTGGAGCTGGGAAGACATACAACATGGAGGTGAAGTGATTAAATTGTCGATGGTATTATAAGTACTGATGGCCAAAAAATGTAATATACAAGCTCATTAAGGACCCACTTCTTCATCGACACTGCCTCCACCACCTCCCGATCTACCTCGTTGCTAGATCATAACCATTCATTCATGATACTACCATATTTGTATATGTTTCCTAGCTCCACATGCATCTCTACTCGCAGGCAAAAGACAACAACCTAGTGTATCAATCCACATTCGAGGACTATGAGTCACCACAATTTTTTGAACGGTGCAGAACTAGCATAGAAGTAGCCAATGAAAGTTAATGATGGTTGGACAATGGTGATAGCTCACCACCATGCCCAAAGTGGCACTGATTCATCTGTTGTATGGCATTTAACCCATTTAGTATGATTGCCTCACCATGATGATAGAATGCCTCATAAGCTAGTATGTCCTCATCGTGGGTCACATGGTAAAAAAGAAGACAGTAAATAATCACTCCTAGAATTTAAAAAATAATAATAAATTATAAAATTATTATATATCCATCATTAAAATCCTCCCCATAAATTCATATGAGCATTGTTGTCACAATTGGATCTTGGTCCTTTTTCACAGGCGTTTGCAGTACCTCCTCGACCAAGATCCCTCCCCATATTGCTAGTAAGAAGTGTGCACTTTCCAAAGATCGCAAGAGCACATGGGGTAAGGAGGCATGGGAACATCAGTCTTTGATTAAAGCTTGTAGTGTCACACCACTTAAAGAAATTACACGCACAGTCCTTAGCGGGCATTTATAGAATTTCCTTCTGGATTCTTCTTCGTCTTCGAGGTGAGGATGAGACATGCGCCTTCATAGCAGGGACACTACTTCTGCGGGAACTCAGGGTCATCAATTTGGTTGCTCGCTCGATTCTAACCACTGGGATTTCTTCTTGGATTTGAGAGGGCAATCTCTAGCCCAATGCCCCTTTTCGCATTTCTTTATTTTGTTGATTTGTTTCTTTTCTTTTCATTTCTTTTTTACTTGTATCCCTTAGACATGTATCTCTAATATGTTAGAATCTGATTTGTTGATGTTCTTAAGTACCAATCTGATATGCTACTTTCATGTCATGGGTTTCTTAAACAATTTATGTTACTCTTTGTTACCCTTTTTTTGATTGACATAATTGCGGTGTTCCTATCTCATTCCGGATCTTTCCATGACAAGATGATTGGAGCAATGATATGACGCTTGCCATTGCAATGATTTCTTTTATTTTCTATTTCTTTTTCCAATTAGATGTGGCTGCCCCATTACTTGTCTGTGTTGGATAAACCCATCATGATTGCAAAAGTAAATGCCGACAAGTTTACTTATCTTCCTTCCAAATATCAAGTCGAGTATGTTTCTCTGTTCTTTAGTTTCCAATCGTATTGCTAATCATTTTATTAAAATTATGTTTCTTCTCATAGATAAACAAGCATTATGAATGACTGATGATTCTTGGATCAAAGGAGCGCTTTAATTTTCTTTCTTCAAGAGATTGTGCAAAACAATTTCATTTTTACCATTACCATCTTCGATGCATCGACAGGCAGGGTTCATATTCGTCCAAACCAAGATGCTAAAGAGGCGCTTGATTCCCATGGGAATCACCTCGTAGATTGTATGTAGAACAATGTCTGAGTGTCACGCCTTGATCAAGATAAAGTCGTTGTAAGTTTCCACTGTTCTTCTCTTTGAAGTGAATGCCTCAAACATTTTATAGGATAAATTTTAGTCCTGATTTTACATTGTTCACAAAGTGGGACTCACCTAAGATTTTGATCTATATGATTTTTGTTATGTACGATGGACAAAGTAGAGATGTTAATTACAAATACTTCACTGTGGGTTCCATAGAGATTGGGTGTTCTTGATGCATATATTTTTAGTTTGGACTGCTGGACTTTTTGGTAGCCACCCATTCTTGATGCACCTAGGAGAAGTTGAATGGGCTTTTGTTGGTCTGAGTCGGTTTGACTAAGTAAACTGTTTGCAGTTTAAGGTTCTGCGAAGTGGCTGCTGGGAGAAGCTCAATTTTGGAAGGTCTCGGACTCGATTGGACAATGGAAATGAGTCTCTTAGTCTTCTTGGAAATCCATGGATCCAGCATTTCAGGCCAGCTTCCATGGGGAAGAGGCTAGAAGAAACATCATCCCTTCAGAAAACATGAAAATCTTGTTTACGAATCAATCTGTTTAGGTGGGCGAGAGGTATGGAATGACAACTGTGTACTCGCAACAAGTTCAAAGCGTTCCTCTAGCATTTATCATTAAGATTCTATTGGCAGCAATACAGTAGATTTTGACTATAACTTGATAAGATCCACATCAAAATTCTTCCTTTATTAGCCATGTCCTGAACTGGGGCTCAGTTTTAAAATTCATGCTTCCAATTACCTTCGGACTGCCATTTTGCTTTATAGTGCCTCAATGAAGCCGACCATGAATAGCTGAGACGAGGCTAGGATAGTGATGATGATGTCTTCTTTTCAGGCTCATTATTGCACAATTCAATGAGAATCAGAAAATATGCATTAATGATTTGTGGAGCGAAGGTAGCTGATGGATTCTAGAGGATGGCCGACAGGCGACAAGGGTCTGCACATGCCACTCCAAATTGCTGATTTCACTACTCTATATTACTTCACATGAGCACACACACGTGTGCTTCACCTTGCTCCATCTATTCATTGACTTCCCTGTCTTGGTATACAGCTACTTATATATTCATTGACTCCCTTATCTTGTTGCCAGCATCGTATAATGCCTCCCCTAAGCAGAAATGATTTTTATTTGGGCAGCATGCCATATGGGTAGGGTAGCCACATTTAAGTGATCCAGATTTGTGCATTTCAATGGGCTCACTTGTGGATGGTCGAACGGATGAAAGTTTCCTCTATTGAATACTCCCGGACCATCGATTGGTGTGCCTTTTTCTTCTATTGCATATGATCTATGGACTCCATTTTATTCTTAACCATCCATTTTCGGGCAACAATTGGATGTCTGGAACTTGAGTTGTCCAAATGGGTTCAAATGAACAGTTTTGGGTCTCGAAAAGTATGCGCTTCCCATATGGAATGCTGATGCAACCAAAATTCCTCTAGTTTGGGCCCAACATTCTATATTTCCTCTTGCAGATGTACTTGCTTGCCTCATTTTAATATGCACGAGATGGTGAATCCATTCATCCACTAATGTTTTGCTTATTTCTACTATTCGAGATCTTTATGCAATAATTTGTCTTGTTCTCATTCGATATATCTTTCCTATTGATTATTTTTAGAAAATGGTATTCGTTGGTTACTTATATAAGTAGTTGGTTCTCTTGGTATGGTCTGTCATCTGACTCATTGTTCTTCTTTTAGCGAGTTTGAGGAATTATGCAACTGCAACCAGATTCAAAGGAAGGAAAAGCGAAGGTGAAATATATTTTTCAACCTTTTGACAATATGAGAGTGTGTAAATAGAATTATTTTGTACTATATGAGTTATAAAAGTGGCATTCAATTGAAGAACATGTTTCCCTACTCTCTTTTACCTCGTTATTGTGAGAAATTCCCTCGGTTTTTGACATTTCAGTTTCCATCTTCAACCGGCCCAACAGTTCTTGTTCTTAATTTTTTTTTGGGTTAGTAAAGGGCTGTCTTTCCAGCTAGTGTTCTAAATTCCAGGACATTATCGGTGTGCTTAAAGGAGTACACAAGATAGGGTTTAAAAAAAAAAAAACACCTATGATGGCAAATGCTTTGTTATCTTTGTGTCTTGAATGCTAGCATTTTGGGGGCTAGGAAAATGTTCGATCGATGTTCTAGATACCTTACCTTTTACAAAGAAAAATTTGTTTTGGTGTACATCTCTTGGAAAGGGTGATGTTTGTCTTGAATCTTCGATATCGACACGAACCATGATCGGTAGGAGGCACCAGGTTTATGCTATGATTGTTTTGATGTTGCTAGAGTAGCAAGTTTCTTGTAATGAAGTTTCGGTGGATCTTCATTGTTTGTCTGTGTTTTTTCTCAAGTTGAAGTGAGACATGATTTCTTTGAAAGTTGCTCCATATGTGTTGCCGAGAGAAGAATGTCAAAATCGCCAACTCAATCTTGACCACAAGCCCAAATTTTTGTGAATTTGGGCACCTTTTGTAAAAGTTTTTTAACAATTTTTATCTACGAAAGTATTCATAGTGGGAAGTTTTCTAATAATTTTCACCTTTTACTGTTAAGAAGGAAGGAAAGATTGAAGATGGATGTTTCTATTCGAGTGGAAGGTATTTTTGGTGAATTTGTTTTTTTTTTTTTTTTTCTTTTGGTTGCTTTAGGTCATAACCACGATCCTAAACGATATTACTCACGGTTGCTCACCTTTTGATGTTAAAAGGAAGGAAACATGGTAGAAGGTTGTTTCAAGCATTGCAAGTCAAAGGGCAAAAAACACAAGTTGATAATTTGGAAGAATGAGCTTGTGCATGGTGTGATTGACAAGAATCGGTTTGCAAGTACGGCATGGTTCATGCAGTCCAGAGTTCTATGGCTCTATCGCTAGCATTTTGCTTTCAAGATAAGCCACTTATTACAATATTTCTACAGTGAGTTTGGTTGTTTTTCATTTTAACTTCAATGATTGATATCTTCGTTTGTTTGAGTGTTAAGTTATTTTAAATGATATCTATGATCTCAGATGCATGGGTTTACTTGTGGAGTTGATGACCTATTAATTGTGCAAAGACTCGACTTGAAAAGGAAAATGATACTAGAAAAACATGAAAACACTGGTGCAAATATCCATTCTAAGTTCATTGGTGCCAAGATTGCAGGTGCGTTTACTTGCAAATTCTAGATATTGTATGTCAATCTATTTGATAACAAATTTGATGTAATCTTTGGATTGAATTTTATCTCTGCTCCTATTCCATCTTTCCATATTGTCAGGACTATTGCATAGGAAGGAAGAATGTCATGGATGCCTTCTATTATGTGTGATTGTCCCATGTGATATTTATTAACTTCTAAATTAATGAATTATTTAATATCTCTTTTCGTGGATATGATATTTTATTTTATCATGGTCTTGACTACACGTGCATAACAGATTTAGTGTCCTGCTTGATAACACAAACACGTTTAATATATTCAGTTTTGTTGAAATTTCTTACATGTTGCATTTATGCCCTAACTTTATTTCTAACGTGTCTTTCTGTTATTTGTGAAGTTTTGGTTTAAAATTATCGAATATACCAGGATATGTATTTGTAGTTAGTGGGATGGTAGGATCTATCACTTTGAGGCAGTTTATTCTCCATTGGCTTGCTTCTTTTCTCAACTTTGAAGTGTATCTTGGATATTTCCTTCCATGAAGTCTTGTTTAGGTTTATATGAATAATGGTGATTGGTAACTTAAAATAAGAATGTAACGCTTTCAGAGTTTAAAAGCGCTCCAGATTCACAATTAGTGGGTGAGCAACTCTCTAATTACCTCTTAAAACAGATGGATGTGCTTAATATGGAGTCAATGCCTGTAAAGAAACAGAATGTAGCAAAAGAGTTGTTTGGTTCAATTGGCCTAGCCTATGATGGTGATGGCTTCTTTTTTTATGTTTCTTTAATGAATTTCTAGTATGTGTTGTGGTATTTTTTCCTCCTTTATTTGATTGTCGTTGGGATTTTGATGTTTTGCTTGATATGAGTTGCATTGAGTTGGAAATCAAATGATGCAGGAAATGAGAGGGTTCAAGATGTTAAATCCCAAGATGTAAATTGTTGGAACCAACCGAATGATTCAACTGCCAAACCACATGTTTGGGATAAGGATAAGATTCATGGTCAATCTAATTATGTCCGGGGTAGTCAGAACCCAAAGGGTACCCATACAGAGAGATCTTCAGATATTGGTGGTTGGAATGAAGATAGAGGACAAGATGAGTTGAATCAACCAACAAGATCTCCTGTTTAGAGTTCTTCCCCTATTGAGATTTATGATAAAACAAATTATTTGTTCCAAACAGGACATTTATGATAAAATAAATTATTTGTTCCAAACATGACATTTATCAAAGGAGCACTATCAGGTGATATTTAAGGTTTTCATTATAAATAGATTAAGAGCCAATGATAATTATAAGTAGACTTGCAGCCAAAAATAAAGAATTTGATTTTTTCAAAACATGGAAAGACTAATCAGTCCTACTTCTTGTAACTTCAGCCATTGCTTCAAATGGAGAGACTGCACAAAGATTTGGTTAGGGAGACTACTGATGGTAAACTAGCAGCTGCAACAAATATGAGAGCTACAAAGGTGAAAAGAAATATAAGGCGGTTGGTAAGATAAGATAGATTAACAGTACTTGTTTCAATTTTCTTGGATGGATGATGAATGTATTTGGGAATGTAAATGAAAATAAAAAACTTATACTATACATATATATATATATGTTATCAACGAAGGATACCTTGTTTAGGGGGACATGAAATTCTTGTAGCTTATGGTATGGTGCCCCAATATTGGTTGTATGTTACTAGTATGTAGTAGATAATACTAGGTTCAATAGTAGATAATATTAGAGAATCCCTAAACCTAAACCTACAGCTAATCCTAATCTACTCCTTAACCTAAACCTAAACTTGAAAACCCAAACCTAAATCCGTACACAAACTCGAACCCGAACCCGATTTCCTAAACCTAAACATTAACCTATTCTCAATTCCCTAAACCGTAACTTATAACCTAAACCTAAACCTATAACTTAAACCAGTAACCTTAGCCTAAACGTAAAACCTAAACCTAAACCTAAACCCAAACCCAAACCCGATCCCGAACCCAAATTTGAATTCCTAAACACTTAACCTAAAACCCAAATGTAAACCCGATCTCGAACCTGAACCTGATTTCCTATACCTAAACCTTAACGTATTCTTAAATCCCTAAACTTAAACCTACACCTGATCCTATTCTCAACTCCCTAACCTAAACCTAGACCCAAACTTGAAAACCCAAACCTAAACCCGATCCCGAACCCGAATCTGAATCCCTAAACGCTTAGCCTAAACCTAAAACCCAAACGTAAACCCGATCTCGAACCCGAACCCAATTTTCTATACCTAAACCTTAACATATTCTCAAATCCCTAAACCTAAACCTACACCTAATCCTAATCTCAACTCCCTAACCTAAACCTAAACCTAAACCTACACCTAATCCTAATCTCAACTCCCTAACCTAAACCTAAACCTAAACTTGAAAAACCAAAACTAAACCCGAACTCGAACCCGATCCCGATTTCTAAACCTAAACTTATGACCTTAACCTAAACCTATTCTCAAATCCCAAAACTCAGTAACCTAAACCTAAACCTCTAACCTATAACCTAAACCAAAACCTATAACCAAAACCAAAACCTATAACCTAAACCCGAACCCATTCTCAAATCCCATAACCTATAACCTAAACCTAAACCAAAACCTATAACCAAAACCAAAACCTATAACCTAAACCCGAACCCAAATTCCTTAACCTTAACTTAAACATATAACCTATAACCTATAACTTAAGCCTATACCTAAACCTAAACCTTACTTATAACCTAAAACTATTCCTTAAACCTTAACCTATAACCCAACCTAAACCTATACTTATAACCTAAAACTATTCTCAAATCCTAAAACCTATAACCTAAACCCGAATCCAAACCCGAATTCCTAGACCATAACTTAAACCTATAACCTATAACTTAAGCCTATACCTAAACCTAAAACCTTACTTATAACCTAAAACTATTCTCAAATCCTTAAACCTTAACCTATAACCTAACCTAAACCTATACTTATAACCTAAAACTATTCGCAAATCCCAAAACTTATAACCTAAACCCGAGCCCGAACCCGAACCCGAATTCCTAAACCTTAACCTAAACATATAACCTATAACCTATAACTTAAGCCTATAACTTAAACCTAAAGCTAAACCTATAACCTATATCCTAAACCTATAACCTAAACTTAAATCCCTAAACCTAAACCTACACCTAATTCTAATCTCAACTCCCTAACCTAAACCTAAACCTAAACTTGAAAACCCAAACCTAAACGCGATCCCGAACCCGATTTCCTAAACTCGTACCTTAACCTATTCTCATTCCCTAAACCTATAGCTTATAACCTAAACCTAAACCTATAACCTATAACCTAAACCTAAACCTAAACCTAGAACCTAAATGTATTCTCAAATCCCTAAACTTAAACCTACACCTAATCCTAATCTCAACTCCTTAACCTAAACCTAAACCTAAACATGAAAACCTAAACCTAAACCCAATCCCGAACCCGATTTCCTAAACCTAAACCTTAACCTTAACCTAAACCTAAACCTGAACCTATAACCTAAACCTAAAACCTAAATATATTCTCAAATCCCTTAACCTACACCTACACCTAATCCTAATCTCAACTCTTTAACCTAAACCTAAACCTAAACTTGAAAACCCAAACCTAAACCCGATTAGAACCCGAACCCAATTCCCTAAACCTAAACCTTAACTTATTCTCATTCTCTAAACCTATAGCTTATAACCTAAACCTAAACCTTAACCTAAACCAAAACCTATGACCTAAAACCTAAATGTATTCTCAAATCTCTAAACCTAAACCTACACCTAATCCTAATCTCAACTCCTCCCTAAACCTAAACCTAAACTTGAAAACCCAAACCTAAAACCCGATCCCGAACCCGATTTCCTAAACCTAAACCTTAACCTATTCTCAAATCCATAAACCTAAACCTACACCTAATCCTAATCTAAACTCCCTAACCTAAATCTAAACCTAAACTTGAAAACCCAAACCTAAACCCGATCCAGAACCCGAACCCGGTTCTTAAACCTAAACCTTAACCTATTCTCAAATCCCTAAACCTAAACCCTATTCTCAAATCCCTAAACCTAAACCTACACCTAATCCTATTCTCAACTCCCTAACCTAAACCTAGACCTAAACTTGAAAACCCAAACCTAAACCCAATCCACGAACCCGAACCAATCCCTAAACCCTTAGCCTAAACCTAAAACCCAAACGTAAACCCGATCTCGAACCCGAACCCAATTTCCTATACCTAAACCTTAACGTATTCTCAAATCCCTAAACCTAAACCTACACCTAATCCTAATCTCAACTCCTTAACCTAAACCTAAACCTAAACTTATGACTTACCTGAAGCCGAACCGATCCCGATTTCCTAAACCTAAACTTATGACTTACCCGAAGCCGAACTCCGATCCCGATTTCCTAAACCTAAACTTATGACTTAACCTAAACCTATTCTCAAATCCCAAAACTCGTAACCTAAACCAAAACCAAAACCTACAACCAAAACCAAAACCTATAACCTAAACCCGAACCCATTCTCAAATCCCATAACCTATAACCTAAACCTAAACTTAAACCTTAACTTAAACCAAAACCTATAACCTAAACCTAAACCTAAACCAAAACCTATAACCTAAACCCGAACCCAAACCCAAACCCGAACCGAGAATTCCTAAACCTTAACCTAAACATATAACCTATAACCTATAACCTATAACTTAAGCCTATACCTAAACCTAAAACCTTACTTATAACCTAAAACTATTCTCAAATCCTTAAACCTTAACCTATAACCTAACATAAACCTATACTTATAACCTAAAACTATTCTCAAATCCCAAAACTTATAACCTAAACCCAGAGCTAGAACCCGAACCCGAATTCCTAAACCTTAACCTAAACATATAACCTATAACCTATAACTTAAGCCTATAACTTAAACCTAAAGCTAAACCTATAACCTATATCCTAAACCTATAACCTAAACTTAAATCCCTAAACCTAAACCTACACCTAATTCTAATCTCAACTCCCTAACCTAAACCTAAACCTAAACTTGAAAACCCAAACCTAAATGCGATCCCGAACCCGATTTCCTAAACCCGTACCTTAACCTATTCTCAATTCCCTAAACCTATAGCTTATAACCTAAACCTAAACCTAAACCTAAACCTATAACCTATAACCTAAACCTAAACCTAAACCTAGAACCTAAATGTATTCTCAAATCCCTAAACCTAAACCTACACCTAATCCTAATCTCAACTCCTTAACCTAAACCTAAACCTAAACTTGAAAACCTAAACCTAAACCCAATCCCGAACCCGATTTCCTAAACCTAAACCTTAACCTTAACCTAAACCTAAACCCGAACCTATAACCTAAACCTAAAACCTAAATATATTCTCAAATCCCTTAACCTACACCTACACCTAATCCTAATCTCAACTCTTTAACCTAAACCTAAACCTAAACTTGAAAACCCAAACCTAAACCCGATCCCGAACCCGAACCCAATTCCTAAACCTAAACCTTAACTTATTCTCAATTCTTTAAACCTATAGCTTATAACCTAAACCTAAACCTTAACCTAAACCAAAACCTATGACCTAAAACCTAAATGTATTCTCAAATCTCTAAACCTAAACCTACACCTAATCCTAATCTCAACTCCCTCCCTAAACCTAAACCTAAACTTGAAACCCCAAACCTAAAACCCTATCCCGAACCCGATTTCCTAAACCTAAACCTTAACCTATTCTCAAATCCATAAACCTAAACCTACACCTAATCCTAATCTAAACTCCCTAACCTAAATCTAAACCTAAACTTGAAAACCCAAACCTAAACCCGATCCCGAACCCGAACCGGTTCTTAAACCTAAACCTTAACCTATTCTCAAATCCCTAAACCTAAACCCTATTCTCAAATCCCTAAACCTAAACCTACACCTAATCCTAATCTCAACTCCCTAACCTAAACCTAGACCTAAACTTGAAAACCCAAACCTAAACCGAATCCCGAACCCGAATCTGAATCCCTAAACCCTTAGCCTAAACCTAAAACCCAAACGTAAACCCGATCTCGAACCCGAACCCAATTTCCTATACCTAAACCTTAACGTATTCTCAAATCCCTAAACCTAAACCTACACCTAATCCTAATCTCAACTCCTTAACCTAAACCTAAACCTAAACTTATGACTTACCCGAAGTCGAACACGATCCCGATTTCCTAAACCTAAACTTATGACTTAACCTAAACCCATTCTCAAATCCCAAAACTCCGTAACCAAAACCTATATCCTAAACCCGAACCCATTCTCAAATCCCATAACCTATAACCTAAACCTAAACCTTAACTTAAACCAAAACCTATAACCTAAACCTAAACCTAAACCAAAACCTATAACCTAAACCCGAACCCAAACCCAAACCCGAACCAGAATTCCTAAACCTTAACCTAAACATATAACTTATAACCTATAACCTATAACTTAAGCCTATACCCAAACCTAAAACCTTACTTATAACCTAAAACTATTCTCAAATCCTTAAACCTTAACCTATAACCTAACCTAAACCTATACTTATAACCTAAAACGATTCACAAATCCCAAAACCAATAACCTAAACCCGAATACAAACCCGAACCCGAATTCCTAAACCTTAACCTAAACATATAACCTATAACCTATAACTTAAGCCTATACCTAAACCTAAAACCTTACTTATAACCTAAAACTATTCTCAAATCGTTAAACCTTAACCTATAACCTACACTTATAACCTAAACCTAAGCCTAAAACCTAAACCTATGACCTAAAACCTAAATGTATTCTCAAATCCCTAAACCTAAACCTACACCTAATAATAATCTCAACTCCCTAACCTAAACCTAAACCTAAACTTGAAAACTCAAACCTAAACCCGATCCCAAACCCGAACCACCGAACCCGATTTCCTAAACCTAAACCTTAACCTATTCTCAATTCCCTAAACCTATAGCTTATAACCTAAACCTAAACCTATAACCTATAACCTATAACTTATAACCTAAATCTAAACCTCAAACCTAAATGTATTCTCAAATCCCTAAACATAAACCTACACCTAATCCTAATCTCAATTCCCTAACCTCAACCTAAACCTAAACTTGAAAACCTAAACCTAAACCCGATCCCGAACCCGAACCCAATTTCCTAAACCTAAACCTTAACCTATTCTCAATTTCTTAAACCTTAACCTATAACCTAACCTAAACCTAAACCTAAACCTATAACCTAAACCTATAACCTAAACCTAAGCCTAAAACCTAAACCTATGACCTAAAACCTAAATGTATTCTCAAATCCCTAAACCTAAACCTACACCTAATCCCAATCTCAACTCCCTAACCTAAACCTAAACCTAAACTTGAAAACCCAAACCTAAACCCGATCCCGAACCCGAACCCGATTTTCTAAACCTATACCTTAACCTATTCTCAATTCCCTAAACCTATAGCTTATAACCTAAACCTAAACCTTAAACTAAATCTAAACCTAAACCTTAACCTAAACCTATAACCTTAACTTAAACCAAATCCTATGACCTAAAACCTAAATGTATTCTCAAATCTCTAAACCTAAACCTACACCTAATCCTAATCTCAACTCCCTAACCTAAACCTAAACCTAAACTTGAAAACCCAAACCTAAACCCGATCCCGAACCCGAACCCGATTTCGTAAACCTATACCCTAAACCTATAGCTTATAACCTAAACCTAAACCTTAACCTAAACCAAATCCTATGACCTAATACCTAAATGTACTCTCAAATCCCTAAACCTAAACCTACACCTAATCCTAATCTCAACTCCCTAACCTAAACCTAAACCTAAACTTAAAACCTCAAACCTAAACGTGATCCCGAACTCGAACCCGATTTCCTAAACCTATACCTTAACCTATTCTCAATTCCCTAAACCTATAGCTTATAACCTAAACCTAAACCTTAAATTAAACCTATAACCTTAACCTAAACCAAAACCTATGACCTAAAACGTAAATGTATTCTCAAATCCCTAAACCTACACCTACACCTAATCTTAATCTCAACTCCCTAACCTAAACCTAAACCTAAACTTGAAAACCCAAACCTAAACCCGATCCCAAACCCGAACCCGATTTCCTAAACCTAAACCTTAACCTATTCTCAATTCCCTAAACCTATAGCTTATAACCTAAACCTAAACTTATACCTTAACCTATTCTCAAATTCCTAAACCTACACCTACACCTACACCTAATCTTAATCTCAACTCCCTAACCTAAACCTAAACCTAAACTTGAAAACCCAAACCTAAACCCGATCCGAACCCGAACCCGATTTCCTAAACCTAAACCTTAACCTATTCTCAAATCCCTAAACCTAAACCTACACCTAATCCTAATCTAAACTCCCTAACCTAAACCTAAACCTAAAGTTGAAAACCCAAACCTAAACCCGATCCCGAACCCGAACCCGATTTCCTAAACCTAAACTTGAAATCCCAAACCTAAACCCGATCCCGAACCCGAACCCGATTCCTAAACCTAAGCCTTAACCTATTCTCAATTCCCTAAACCTAAACCTTAACCCTAAACCAAAACCTATGACCTAAAACCTAAACCAAACCTATGACCTTAAACCTAAACCAAAACCTATCACCTAAAACCTAAATGTATTCTCAAATCTCTAAACCTAAACCTACACCTAATCCTAATCTCAACTCCCTAACCTAAAACCCTATCCCGAACCTCGAACCCGATTTCCTAAACCTAAACCTTAACCTATTCTCAAATCCCTAAACCTAAACCTACACCTAATCCTAATCTAAACTCCCTAACCTAAACCTAAACCTAAACTTGAAAACCCAAACCTAAACCCAATCCCAAACCCGAACACGATTCTTAAACCTAAACCTTAATCTATTTTCAAATCCCTAAACCTAAACCTAGACCTACACTTAATCCTAATCTCAACTCTCTAACCTAAACTTGAAAACCCAAACCTAAACCCAATCCCGAACCCGAACCTGATTTCCTAAACCTAAACCTTAACCTATTCTTAATTCCCTAAACCTATAGCTTATAAGCTAAACCTAAACCTGAACCTATAACCTATAACCTAAATATATTCTCAAATCCCTAAACCTACACCTACACCTACACCTAATCCTAATCTCAACTCCCTAACCTAAACCTAAACCTAAACCCGATCCCGAACCCGAACCCGATTTCCTAAAGCTAAACCTTAACCTATTCTCAAATCTCTAAGCCTAAACCTAATCCTAATCTAAACTCCCTAACCTAAACCTAAACCTAAACCTTAACTTGAAAACCCAAACCTAAACCCAATCCCGAATTCTTAAACCTAAACCTTAACCTATTCTCAAATCCCTAAACCTACACCTACACCTAATCCTAATCTTGAAAACCCAAACCTGAACCCGATCCCGAACCCGAACCCGATTTCCTAAACTTAAACCTTAACCTATTCTCAATTCCCTAAACCTATAGCTTATAACCTAACCTAAACCTAAACTTATTTATATGCATTATGCATGGATGAATGTAATGTGAATAAGATTGTTTGTGTTTGGATGGATGTAGTTTATGTTTGGATGGATTTACGTAGTTTGGGTTTAGATGAATGTGAATGTGATGAAATGTGGATAAGATTGTTTTTTTACTTGTGAAGTTAAACTTATATATATTATGCATGGATGAATGTAATGCGGATAAGATTTTGTTTGGATGGATTTACATAGTTTGGGTTTAGATGGATGTGAATGTGAATGTGAGACAGGTGATGTGAATATGAATGTGAATGTATAACAAGTGTATATCAGGAAGAAGACTGTAATAGGTCAAATTTGAAAGTCCTTTAAGGGTTGTAACTTAAAGGACGGTCCATGACCGTCCTTTTAAAGGACAGTCCATGACCGTCCTTTTAAAGGACGGTCTATAACCATCCTTTGAAGGCTCATACGAGACGGTCCATGACAGTCCTTTTAAAGGACGGTCTATCGCCGTCCTTTAAAGGCCCATAAGAGACGGTTCATGACAGTCTTTTTAAAGGACGGTCTATGACAGTCCTTTTAAAGGATGGTCCATGGCCGTCATTTTTGAGCTCATAAGAGACGGTCTATGACAGTCCATTTTAAGGACGGTCCATGACCGTCTTTTTTTCGTCAATAAGAATGACGGTTTTCAACCGTCCTTCAAGTAATAGGACACATCAAAATTTGACTGCCTATGCGACGGTCCATGACCATCCTTTTTGGTCACTTGAGACGGTTTTGGACCGTCCTTTTTTCGCTGTTTTGGTGTAGTATAAGTTAGCCCATCTACACCACCTTCCTAGCTAGTGGGCATGAGATCCAAGATGTTGATCAGGTGGCATACAGTGTAGAGATATCTGGCATAAAAACCAGGCTTGTACAATTATCATGTGGACCATCCTTATTTTGAGTCAGGGAACTTAGAAGATCAGACAATTGATGAACGTCTTGGATCTTGCACCCACATGCCATGTTGACAGACGCTTCGCAAGACTGTCTTAATCATACTAATTAACTCCATAAAAATTCATGCATTTCCATGATGATAGGCTTGGGGATTCGACTACTTTTGTTAATTCAGACCATTTGTAAAATCCATGAAATGTAATGCATGATGAGATATACAATAAACAGATAAATCCTATGGCTGGGATTACCTTTGCTTAAAGTGCATGTATATCTCTTGCAGTGTCACTGTGGAAGCTTTGAAGTTGGATAGTTTGCAAAGACTTTGCTCGTCTTTAGAGCCTCTTCTTCGCAGAATCGTGAGTCATACCTTAATATTTCATCAGCATTAGATTATCGGATGTTAGGATATCTTGATTTAGGCAAGTGCTTTAATGATTTATAGTCTACAGTAAAATATTTCATATCTCGTTACTCTTATCATTAATTTTGAACTTTCCTTAAAATTATTTGACATCGAAGCACATTGAATGGTTCATGGTTGTGAATCTCTCAATTTTGTCCTATCAAATTCAAGTAGATAAAGTATAGATATCCTAGACATGACCAATTCGTAGTAGGATGTGTATAAAATTGAATCTGGTTCTCAGTTGGGCCATACATGGGCATCAAATCTGGATTGCTAGTTGACTCGGTTTCCATTCTTACCATACATACGTGGCTCATCTCAAAAACAGAACCAACCTAGTTTTTCTAGCCGCAACACATACACGATGGCAACCACCAGATAAATTGGATCTTGCATACATGGAGGGATGGTAGTAATTAGAATCCTACTCACACACTTCTTATTGTAATTGGTGCATTCTTGCACATGTAATTAATGCATTCAATTGTGAAAGGATTTATGACCCACACCTCTCCTTATTCAGCAATCAAATCACTAAAACTAGAAAACAGAAAGAAAGCACCAAAATTAAAGAGAAAAATAAATATTAAACCAAAATTGGACACATGCCATGATGGTTTGTGATCTAAATTTTTGGTGAGGAAACTTGTTTTGACAGTCATGTTGAAGGTGATACTTTTGTCCTTCTGTATCATATGTATGCAACTGATGCTTGATGTGGAAATCTAGCCATTTTGAACCTTCCCTAATTGCATAAGTGGCTAAACCAGCTCTGTATGTTACACATAATTTGTCATCCACTAGTTTCTGTAAATGAAGATAAGAGGATTGATCTTAACAGTATGGTCATCATGCACATAGACAGAAAATGCTTGCAATGAATTTTTATGAGTACTTGGTAATTTTGGAGTCATTGGTTAGGGTTTGGGCTAAAAGTATGAGTGCTGGAGCCGACGATTTCGGAGTCCGAACTCATTCTTTTGAAAAATAGAAAAATGGGAATATTAGTAAATATGGATTTTCTTGTTAAGAAGAAAATAGAAGGTAAAGAAGAGACATAACTGAAACTTTCCTCGATGAATTCGACGTCCAGGAAATGGACCTTTTCCAGAAAACCATAGATTTAAAACCATTAAATCCTTCTCAGAAATCTGAGTTTATTAAACTAAATTGAAATATTACAATTCAATTTTGTTGAATATCCAAACACAAGGTTTCCATGAATTAGGCAAATGAATTCATTCTAACCCATTTTGTTGAATATCCAAATGCAAGGATTATTTATTTATTTATTAATTATTATTATTATTTTTTGTGATATGCAATAGCTTTTCAGAATTCATATGTAGGTGCATGCTTGTGCTAATTCACATGGACTTTGACTATCTTTCTTAAATTTCTTTGGTTTTTCTAATTTTTGTATCTAATTTTGAATTTTTAGGCCCTAAAACAAGATTTGAGGTGTTGTCAACAATGCTAACAGAATCCTCCAGGTCAGATTATTGATTGGGCCTGATTTTATTTAAATGATCTTGATAATCCATTTTATTTAAATGAGCAGACCCGGATGTGCGTCGGAGCTATCCGGATGTTGAGAGGGGGTCCCTGGAATGTGGGAACCGCTGTTATGACCATGATGAAGCTGTCCATTTCCTATGGACAGCATTGGAGTGGCCTGGCCATTTGGACAGGTCGTGTTTATATTCGTATTTGCTCGAAATTGATGGAGCAGACACGGATGTGCGTCGTAGCTATCCGGATGTTGAGCAGGGGTCCCTGGAAGTTGGGAACTGCTGTTATGTCCATGATGAAGCTATCCATTTCCTATGAACAACAATATGGGTGGCCTGGCCATTTGGACAGACTCGTGTTTATGTATTATCTCGAAATTGATGAAGCAGATCCGGATGTGCGTCAGAGCTATCCAGATGTTGAGCGGGGGTCCCTGGAAGGTGGGAACCGCTGTTATGACCATGATGAAGCTGTCCATTTTCTATGGACAGCATTGGAGGGGCCTGGACATTTGGACAGGCCGTGTTTATATCTGTATTTGCAGGGACCATACCCTTAACCTAAACTACACCCTAAACCTATAACCTAAACCTAAACCTTAACCTATGACCTAACCTATAACCTATAACCTAAACCTAAACCTAAACCTAAACCTATAACCTATAACCTATAACCTAACCTAAACCTAAACCTATAACCTATAACCTAAACCTAAACCTATAACCTAAACCAGATCCTAAACCCGATCCCGAACCCGGACCCGATTTCCTAAACCTAAACCTTAACCTATTCTCAATTACCAAAATCTATAACCTATAACCTAAACCTAAACCTAACCTAAACCTATAACCTTAACCTAAACCTAAAACCTAAACCTAAACCAAAACCTATAACCTTAACCTAAAACCTAAAACCTATTCTTAAACCTAAAACCTAAATGTATTCTCAAATCCCTAATCCTAAACCTACACCTAATCCTAATCTCAAATACTTAACCTAAACCTAAACTTGAAAACCTAAAACCGACCCCAGAACCCGAACCCGAACTCCGAAAAACTAACCTTAACCGATAACCTATAACCTATAACCTAAACTTATAACCTATAACCCAACCTTAGCCTAAACCTAAAACCTAAACCTAAACCTATAAGCTAAAACCTAAACCTAAACCTAAAACCTAAATGTATTCTCAAATCCATAAACCTAAACCTACACCTAATCCTAATCTCAACTCCCTAACCTAAACCTAAACCTAAACTTGAAAACCCAACCTAAACTCCGATCCCGAACCCGAACCCGATTTCCTAAACCTAAACCTTAACCTATTCTCAATTCCTTAAAGCTATAACCTAAACCTAAACCTAAACCTTAACCTAAACCTAAACCTATAACCTTAACCAAAACCAAAACCTATAAACTATTAACCTATAACCTATAACCTAAACTTATAACCGATAACCTAACCTTAACCTAAACCTAAAACCTAAACCTAAACCTAAACCTAAACCTAAAACCTAAGTGTATTCTCAAATCCCTAAACCTAAACCTGCACCTAATCCTAATCTCAACTCCATAACCTAAACCTAAACCCGATCCGAACCCGAACCCGAAACCTAAACACGCACCTAATCCTAATCTCAACTCCATAACCTAAACCTAAACTCGATCCCGAACCCGAACCCGATTTCCTAAACCTAAACCTTAACATATTCTCAATTCCCTGAAGCTATAACCTAAAACCTAAACCTAAACTTATACCTATAACTTAAACCTAAACCTAAAACCTAAATGTATTCTCAAATCCCTAAACCTAAACCCACACCAAAACCTAATCTCAACTACTTAATCTAAACCTAAACCTAAACCCGATCCCGAACCTGAACTTGATTTCCTAAACCTAAACCTTAAACTACTCTCAATTCCCTAAAGCTATAAGCTATAACCCCTAACCTAAACCTAAACCTAAACCTAAACCTATAACCTTAACCTAAGCCAAAACCTATAACCTATAACCTAAGCCTATACCTAAACCTAAACCTAAACCTAAACCTAAACCCAAACCTATAACCTATAACCTAAACCTAAACCTATAACCTAAACTTATAACCTAAACCTATTCTCGAATCATATAACCTACCTTAACCTAAACCTATAACTTAAACTTATAACCTAAACCTATTCTCAAATCCCAAAACCTATAACCTAAACCTAAACCTTAACCTATAACCCAACCTAAACCTATTCTTAAATCCCAAAACCCAAAACCTAACCTTAACCTTAACATAAACTTATAACCTATAACCTAAACCAAAACCTATAACCTAAACCCGAACCCAAACCCGAACCCGAATCCCTAAACCTTAACCTATAACCCAACCTAAACCTATACTTATAACCTAAACTTATTCTCAAATCCCAAAACCTATAACCTAAAACTAAACCTTAACCTATAACCCAAACTAAACCTATACTTATAACTTAAACCTAAAACCTACATGTATTCTCAAATCCCTAAACCTAAACCTACACCTAATCCTAATCTCAACTACTTAACCTAAACCTAAACTTGAAAACCCAAACCTAAACCCGAACGCGAACCCGAACTTGATTTTCTAAACCCAAACATTAACTTATTCTCAATTCCCTAAAGCTATAACCTATATAACATATAACCTATAACCTAAACCTACACCTTAACCTAAACCTAAACCTATAACCTTAACCTAAACCAAAACCTAAAACCTAAACCAAAACCTATAACCTTAACCTATAACCTAAAACCTAAACCTAAACCTAAACCTATAACCTTAACCTAAACCTAAAACCTAAATTTATTCTCAAATCCTTAAACCTAAACCTACACCAAATCCTAATCTCAACTCCTTAACCTAAACCTAAACTTGAAAACCCAAACTAAACCCGATCTCAAACTCAAACCCAATTTCCTAAACCTAAACCTTAACCTATTCTCAATTCCTTAAAGCTAAACCCTAAACGTATAACCTAAACCTAAACTTAAACCTATAACGTAAACCTATAAGCTTAACCTAAACCTAAAACCTAAGCTTAAACCTAAAACCTAAATGTAATCTAAAATCTCTAAAGCTAAACCTACACTTTTAGGTAGGAGAAGTTTACTTTATATAGTAAGTCACATATTTTAGTGTGTTTGATCGGAGTTTTGAGTTTAAAAGTCCATCCTAGGTTTGAACGCATTACTCATGTTGAATTTTGCCATAGTTTAGAAGATTTGTACGTACATTTTTTTTTTCTTCATATATAAGTGTTTTTTTTTTTTTTTGGTCTTTCTTCCTTTTGAGATGTGTATAAAGGCATGCTTATTTGATTATGTCTACAAATGCTGTTTTATACAGGCTGACATGCTAAAGAAGTCACTGGAGGATGAAATTCATTTTCTCAAGGGAAGGATTTCAGAACTTAAAAGTGATCGTGTCAAAGTCCACAGAAATTACATCTACAGTTTTAAGGAAAGAAGAAGCTCTATCTTCTGCATTTGCTGAAATTAACTGTCTGAAGGAAGAAAATTCTATAAAAATGTGAGCATTATTGAATGCATATGGCGGGCGTTTACTATGTTGGAGTGTATTTGTTCATATGGACATGAGGGCACGCCTTAGTTGTAATTCTTATGATAGGTTGAGTAAAGTGAAGTATTGTTTATTTAGAAATGTGAATGTAGGATGCATTGTATGATTTAATTGCTATTTATGCATCGTTTTTTTTTATGATTGCATTTTATGTATTATTTCTATCAGCATTTAGCTTAAATGAGTTATCAATCACAGCAGGTTCTTGCAATGGAAACAGGTCGTATTATTACAATTTTTAAAAATAACTATGAATATATCCGTATCTATAGCTACGGCTTTTGTCCATAGCTAGTGATATCTATTGCTACGGATATAATCCATAGCTATGGTATCTATTGCTATGACAAATATCCGTAGCTACTGGTATCTATTGCTATGGATAATATCGTTACCTATTGGTGTCTATTGCTACGGATATGGTCCATAGCTATTGGTATATATTGTGACGGATTATATCCATAGCAATAGATACCAGTAGCTACGGATTATATTCGTAGCTCTTGGTATCTTTTGCTACGGATTATATCCATAGTTATTGGTATCTTTTGCTGGTATCTATTGCTACGGATATAATCTGTATCTAGACCTTTAGCTACCCCACCTATAGGTGCAGATGTACTACGGATTATATCCGTAGCAAAAGGGCTTTTGCTACAGTTTTGGGCCGTAGCCTTTGCTAGTTTTTCTTGTAGTGTACGATGGTGTATTTCTAGGTCGCTGCAAAGGCTGTCAGGGCTGTTACACACAATGGTTACACCACTCCCCCATCACCTTTTTAACGGTTCATCACTAAATTAATACAGGCCTAGTTCATACTCTATTCACTGCAGTAAAACTCGTCACCTCATTGCAAATTTAGAGTATGCTCAAGGTCACTACAAAGGACTACCAGGGCTGTTACACGCATTCGTTGCACCACTTCCCCATCACCTTATCAATCTAGGCCGACAGTACGAATATAGTGTCCCATACCACCATAATCGGCTCACGAGTCTAGTTACTCAATGGACACTACGGGGAGGCATGTGGCCCCAACGTAGGATGACAGCTCGACCACGGTGTCCCATACCACCATGCCCGGCTCATGAGTCTTAGTGGACCGAGGTGCCAAGGTTAACGGGATTTCACTAGTAAGTTTGGTACCTTAGGTTCAGACAGTGGCGTCCAAACATGGTGAGCATACATTAGACAGATCGGGTTACTTGATGAGCCAGACTAGCACGAGTGCACAACCAACTAAACGACATGAAGTGCATAAGCACTTCGCATGGCCTAACCACTGCCGCCAACCGAAGTACGACTCGGGTTCATCAGACACATCTACGTGGTAAAATGAATCTCAACCACGAACTCAAGTCTGTTACTGATTGTCTGGACTATAATCATAGTCCCAAACACAATCATACCTTATTCATAGCATGTGGAGTAAAGCATAATAAACAAAGTAATTCAAGCAAGTTAACAAGCATATCATAAAGCATGTTATAAGGCATGTTATAAAGCATGTTATAAAGCACCATATAAACAGGAAATACAAACACATATATTTCATAAGTAAGCGGTTAAAGTAAACAACCAACATGGAGGAAATTATACACGTCTCTAAGTTAGTTGAGATTCCCATCTCAACACCTACCTAAGGCACCATCATCCAAGTACTTACTCTCACACGCATTTTCACAAACACTTAGAATACACTATTTCAACATACATAGTGTATATAAGCAAAACATGTAATAGGGCGAGTCCTTTCGCCAAACAAGTATTTTACACATATATAATATATTCATACAACAAATAATCATGGCAAACATATTTCTAAAATTTATATGTATACGGTACTTTCTAGAATATACTATTTCTACATACATAGTGTATATTAGCAAAACATGTATTAGGGTGAGTCCTTTCGCCAAATAGGTATTTTATCCATACATAATATATTCATAAAGCAAATAATCATGATAAACCCATTTTCAAAATTTATACGTATACGGTACTTTCTACAAATACCTAGAATATGTAAAATTTCATATTCTTCGTATTTAATCGAAACGGAAAACAGACAGCACTTTGTGCATGTGCAATTGCATGCAGATCATGAATCTTTCATTTTCTGACATTAAAAGCGTTGAAAACCATAACCTATACATCTAAAGTCCGCACCTTTTGTTGTAGAATTGTAACGAATTCGATAGGTTTGCTAGGCTTTTGCCTACGGCAGTTTGGCAACCTATAGGATGCTTTAGGTTAGTTATTTCATAACATACAACTATCAAAACCTCAAATCAGTTTAGGGTTAGGGTTTCTTACCTAGGAACGGAGCCGGAATTGCCGGAAAAGCGATTAGAACGAGGTGGTTGAACACGTATAGCAGCAGGGTAGAGCATCAGGGAGATCCTCCCACTTCTCTCACACTTTCTCTCTCTTTTCTCTCTTCTCTCTTTAGGGTTTCTCTCAAATTCGTATGGCTAGAAGAGAAAGGGTTCTAAGGTCCTTATATAGCCTAAAAACACACCGAAATAGACTTATGGTCAAGGTATACTTAAGTTATAAATAAAGTGAACCTGTTTTAGCTCAACGGAGGACTTCTGGCGGCCCCTCTTGAGCCAAAGGTCGGACTTAAGCTCACAGATGATGGATCTAGGTGGAGTTAAGTTTTCACTCTGGTCGGATTCTCAGATCACGCGTGGCGGACCAGTTTCAGTTCAACGGTCAGTGGATCTCAATCGGAGATTTTAGGGTAACCTAGCGTCAATGATTCTACAAGTTTTAGGTCTTGCAGATCGTATTTAAAGTGATTGGTGCTAATTTCACAGGTACTCTAGTTTAACACTGGCTAATTCTCACCTAATTTCTAAAGGATTTAGTCCTGATTAATTTCTGTCTGAGGTGGTACCTGGGCCTTTGTAGTTTGTATATAAAGTGATCCAAGTTATACTACTTAGCTAGTTTAAGATGGTATCTAGGGTGAAAGTACTTAGAAAAATTGAAAGAACAAGGTGGTGAAGGGTGGGATTTGTGAAGGAAATGGGTTCAAAAGCGGTTTTAGACTTTGGGATTGAGTTCTGACAAGTTAATCAGGTGTTAGAATTGACCCATTGCCTAAGGACATCTAATTCCAGATTGGTAAAAATCTGGGATGTTACATTTCCAAACACCACTAGTAGAATTGAACAATCTTTAACAATAAAATAAAATCAAACCCTACAATCCCTAGAATTCAACATACAGCCTCATCAAAACAACAAAATCCAAAGGTGGAAAAATCATCATAAGAGTGATTTCATGACCTACCTGAGATTATTGAGTTCTTATTATTCAAAATCACATCCTAAATATATGATGGAAAAATATATGGACGATGTCGATATACATAAAATATATCAAGGTGGGCCCTACACGGTTATAGTAACACCCATGAAGAAGTTACCTAAATAGTGAAATTAGTACTATAAGGTCCCTTATGGGAACTTCCCATGAGGTTAATCTGTGTGCGCCCCACCATGATGTATGTAGAACATCAACACCATGCATTTGATGTGTCCCATTTAAGTCCAAAAATTAGTCGTATACAAAACTCAGGTGAGCCATAACATCTAAAACTATGTGAAGACATCCCTAAAACATATAAACGCATTTAATTGGTGGGGCCCACATGAGTTTTGGATATGTATGAAACTTGGGCTGACTCCTCATCCAAGTGGGACACACGTATATAATGAATGGGTTGGATTTATGAACCACATCTAGGTGGGCCTAATAAATGATTATGAATGTTTTAATGGGAGGGTAACCCTCTCAACTATAGCATGTGGTGTGGCCCACCTAAGTCATGGATTGACTTTATTTTTAAGCTTGTGGCCCAAAGTCATGGTTTATGATATCCACATCGTCAATCCATTTTTCCAGATCATTTTAGGGCTCGTTTGGACAGGTGGATTGGAAGGGATTAGAAGTTAAATCCCTAGATTGGCCGGGCGTGCCAAACAAACTGGGTGATCTAATCCTGGGATATATAGTAATCCCATGGATCTTAAGACAATCCACTGACAACACCATCATTACCTTTAAATCCCATCCAATCCACCCTAATCCATTTAAATTTTCCTGGGACATGTTTGGTTCGAGGGATTGGAAGGGATGGGAAGGTTTAATCTTGGGATTGGCCAAGTGTGCTTGATATAGCAATCCTGGGGGATATAGCAATTTCATAGATCTTAAGACAATCCATTGACAACGCCATCATTACCTTGAAATCCATGCCATCCACCCTAATACCATTCAATCCCTTCTAATCCACCTATCTAAACAGGCCCTTAGTGGTTGAGTCCATAATTAAAGTATATCTAAACCTCAAGTGGACCATACCACAGGAAACAGTGGGAATAATGATTTCCACCGTTGAAATCTTCCTATGGCCTACAATGATTTTGATTGGTCATCCAACCTATTCAATAGATCACAAATACATGGATGAAGGGAAAACTAAAATATCAACTTGATCCAAAACTTCAGTGGCCTCCAAAAAATTTTCAATGGTAGACGTTCAATTTATACTGTTTCCTATGATGTGATCCACTTCAGATTTTTATAGTCTTCAATTTTGACCTTACGTAATAAAATTATATGTTAAAATGGATGGATGGAGTGGATAAATTGAATAAATCATAGTGGGCCCCACAGGACGCTTAGGGTATAAGGGGCCTTATAGGGCCTAAAAAAATATGTGTCTTATCTAAGCCGTCTATATATTTTAAAATATTATTATAGGGCATGAAACCAAAAATCATCTAGATCAAAGGCTAAAGTGGACCATACGGTAGGAAACATGGAGATTAAATCACATGTATTTGCTATGGTGGGGAACGGATTGGCTACTCCCCTTGACACCTGCCAATGGCTGGTGGTCGGTGCTCTGTGGGGCCCACCATGATGTATGTGTATCATCCATGTTGTCCATCTATTTTTATATATCATTTTATGATATGATAAAAAAATGAGTTATATCTCAATCTCAAGTGGACCACATTACAGGAAATAGTGTTGAATGAATTTTGACCATTAAAAATGTTTTGGGGGCCAAAAGTTTTGGATCAAGTTGATATTTACTTTTTCCCTTCATTTGACTCTTTATGACCAAATAAACAGATTAGATGTGAAATAAACAGTAAAGTGGGCCTTAGGAGGATTTTATTTGTGAATATCCATTCATTAATTTTGTCCTGTGGTGTGGCCCACCTAGGATTTATATCCCTATTGTTTTTTTGCATCAAGCACTAAAATGATCTGTAAAAATGGATGAATCGAATAGATGAAACATGTACATCATGGTGGGGCCCACAGAGCATCGACCACCAGCCACGGTCCCCCCTCCCCAAAATTTGGGCGCGCGCTCAAAACAGAGTCGCGCGCCCGATGTCCCCTCCTCATTTCAACAGGCCGCCCGCCCGCCTCTCTCTCTCTCTCTCTCTCTCTCTCTCTCTCTCTCTCTCTCGCCGTCCCGATCTCTCTCTCTCTCTCTCTCTCTCTCTCTCTCTCGCCGTCTCGTCCCGGACCGCTCGACTCTCTCTCTCTCTCCATCCCGGTCCCTGACCGCGCGACTCCCAGCTTCTTCTGACCCCCGACTCTCTCTCTCTCTCTCTCTCTCTCTCTCTCTCTCTTCCTCACTTGCATCATCTCTAGATCTGGTGCGGTCAGCACCCCTGCCCTTCATCTCTTCCTCGGCCAGGTACTCGTTTCTCTATTTTTGTTTTTTACAGCAGGCTTGGCCCCTCCACCTGACTTTGGGGCCATGGAAAAAATAGTGGGTTCCATCCAATGACCAGCGCCCAGATCTCACATGCACAGGTGGAGTAGAGTAGGATTCCAAATCTTACTCTACCAGCCTTTGAATTTTAAAAAGATCACGCTCATATGTTTGCAAAACTGACATAATAGCAGCTAGAGATCAGGGCACATGGCCGGCCACATCAGAGCACAAGGGTAGAAATCCCAACAAAGACAGCAGATAAAATAACTTCTTGAAAATCATATGATTAAATATACATATGGGTTTTATTTACATGTTACAGAAGTTATTGCACCTATTATGTTAATCTACATTACAAGATCTTTGTTTGTCAGCTTCTCTTTCTCTCTCCTCTCTCTCACTCTCCCACAAACACCAGGCAAGCTTTTGCTTTTCCTGTTTATGGCTAACTCTCTCGTACTTGCAATTTAATCAATTTACAGTATAACTGAAGATCACCCATGTCACAAAAATCCCATCCTTCATGTTCTTACACATTCATTTCACAAAGATTCCCGTTTATTCGGTTTTGGACTGCTTTGATTGCAGCAACTCTAGCTGCAATGGCAGCTCGATTCGCTGCCATAACTGCCTTGTTTACTCGCTCATCTACACAAGGAAGCCGAATAGCATTCTCTGCTACTTTTCTAGCTAACTATTAGGATGATATGGAAAGATGAAGTGTCAAGGTCTTGGAAAACCATGTGAAAGTATAACAGTAAATGAGATAGAGAACCCATACTTGAACAGCATGCAGGACTACATTGCTTGACAGCAGTTGGGGGTTTTTTAAAACTCCGCAGTCCCACTCTCCACATCTGCCATCACCATTCCAGAAAGTGTACATTCCGAAACCCTGCTTTCGGCCTTCATGCCACAACCCTTCGTAACAGTGGCCATTGACAAAGTGATAGACTCTAAATCCATAGATCTTATCACTGAAATACTCCCCTGCATATCGATCCCCATTCCTACGATGATCCAATCTTCCCATAAATATTTTATTTGGGATATAAAACAGAATGGTTTAGGATGTGTTCTACTACACCAAATATCATGAAAATCATGATATTTTCACAAAATTAGACTGATTAATCATAGATTTTCATGATATTTGGTGCAACCAAAAGCATCCTTAAATAACTACAACACAATCAAAGATTCATCCAAACACAAGAAGTGGATTACAACAGAGTTAATGAGTTGACGACCGCAGGCCTAAAATAACAAAGCCTGAAAATTTGAACAACAGGATCTCAGTCTTCTCCATCTTGGCTGATTAATCCAAGTAATTCCACTACGATTACTCAAACTTTCATAGCTGTCTACTTTGGATGATTGATTATGCTTTATTGAAATTTTAGATAATTCAACTGCCTGTTGGTTTGCAAAAGCACAGAAAGCAATACAATACCCAAATGTTGGAAGGCAGTAATTGCAACATGGGAAAAAGGATAAGTTAGCATTTCCCATGATTGTTGTGGCTTATGGTATGACAAATGCATACATGAGAAACCCAAAATCATGACCCAAAAAAAATAATAATAATAAAAGAACCCAAATCACTAATCACAGTAAAACTAAAGAAATTTTCTATTGTTTCCTCCATCAAATGAAATACAAAAAGATCAAGCCAGAACAATCCATATGTTGAGATACCCAAGAAATCATATGCAATATATGTATATGTACTGTTATATTGATTTAGATGTCAGAAATTAAAAAATTGAAAAGAAAAACAAAAAGAAACAAAAATTGACACCAAACACTCATTTCTACTTTCCTTATTGATTCGTGTTACTTAGAAAACAACCAGACTAAATGCATATTCCCTCCTATCAGAAATTGGGTCGCTTTGAGAACAATCAACAATCAAATTCAAACTCAAACAACTCAAATTTGATTTAATATGCAGATTTTCTACTGTTCAATCATCAGGTCTCCAAAGAAATGAAGCAAAATCGAAATGAATATGAACTTGAACAGTTCCAAGAAAACTGTAATAATCAATTACCCCCAAACAGAATCCCCCTCTATCCATGAGCAATCCCCAAACAAACAGTCAAATAATCAATGCCAAACACAAATCTTTCCACTGTTACATCCATCAGCCATCAGGGTCTCTAAGCAAACAGTCAGGAATTCAAATACAAAATAGAATTCTGCAAGATTACACCTTCTAAAGGCATGAAAATTCACCAATTATACGAAAAAAATGTATAAAATTGAAAAGAAAAAACCAAAGACATGGGTTTGTGGTCGTGATAGCAGAGGCCGGGTTAGGGGCATGGGTTTGGGTATTTCTAAGACTACTATGAAGGTTGCCACCCCCTACATTATAAAAGCTCGGTCAGAGAGGAATGCACGAATGTACATTGAGGCTAGATTTGAAGCATCAATGACTCAATTTACTGAACTTAGGCAAGAATTTGCTGAACTTAAGCAACAAATTACTTAAAGCCAACTACTTCACCGCTCTCCTGATACAGCTGCATCTCAGGTATTACATTTACCGCGATCAAATGATATAATTATTATTTTTAAAGATAGAAGTAGCATTTTATTTACATGAAACCATTATTTTAGGCCCATAGTCGATCTGGTGAGCCGAGTATTCGAGAAGACTCTACAACAACTCCATCGATGGAACAAATTTTCCAATTAAGAGATTTATGTGGTCGGACGGTTGCTAGTGGACGAATGGTGTCAGGTAATACTGACATCCCTCCAGAATGCATCAGAGTTATAATAGATGATATCAACGTTCGCACAACAGAGTTGTTTAATGATGACAGGACATTTGAAGATATTCAATTGGGTGAAATGGTTGTTTCGCCCAAATTCCCGATGAGAATTTGAATATTCAGTAGTTTTGATTAACTTTTTGAACTTTAGGACATTTTGTATGATGAAAACTTGATTATTCAATGAAATGCTTTTTTGATCAAGTTACCTTTTTTATTTATTTAATCTTTAGCATCCTTTTTATTAATTACAACTTGTTGTCATTTGTTTTTTATTAACCAAGTCACTAAAGGATTTCAATTTCAAATGTAATAGAAGTATTGACAGAACGTTGTCTCTTGTTACAGTATGAGATATAACAAGAATATATATTGATTGTGCACCAAATTATTTTTTTAAATGCACCAACCTGAAACGATTTAAGACGACGTTTAATGATACTTTGTTAAATATGAAATTTATAACCTTTAGTAACTTAGTTAATTAAAAAGAACTACGTAGTGGCTTGATCCCAATCTGACTTTTTGGGTACGTAGGCAGCCGTTTGTAATGTACTAGAATATCGGTGCAGCCATAAATCTTATTTCTCCTTTGAATTGTAATAGACTGTATCGGTTGCATTTTTCCTCTATCATACAGGTTGTGGCTATCAAAGATATAATATCACCTCCTTATAAGAAAACATTTAATGATGTGTACAGGTAAATTCATTTTTTTCTTATTCCTTATAGTGTTTCCCAGTTATATTTGTGTTGGTTTCAGAGTACAGGTAACGATAGAAATTGTTGGTCGATTGTGGCTTGTAGATAAAGGGATGAGTAACCAACAATATGGGAGGCCTTCCCCAGGTATTTAGATGTTTTTAGATATATTTATGTTATTTTTAAATGTATTAGCTTGAAATTGATGGAGCAGACCCGGATGTGCGTCGGAGCTATCTGGATGAGCGGGGGTCCCTGGAAGGTGGGAACCACTGTTATGACCATGATGAAGCTGTCCATTTCCTATGGACAGCATTGGAGGGGCCTGGCCATTTAGACAGGCCGTGTTTATATTTTTGCTTAAAAGTAATGGAGCAAATTCGGATGTGCGTCGGAGCTATCCAGATGAGCGGGAGTCCATGGAAGGTGGGAACCGCTGTTATGACCATGATGAAGCTGTCCATTTCCTATGGACAACATTGGAGGGGCCTGGCCATTTGGACAGGCCGTGTTTATATCTGTATTTATAGGGACTACACCCTTAACCTAAACTACACCCTAAACCTATAACCTAAACATATTCTCAATTACCTAAACTTATAACCTATAACCTAAACCTAAACCTATAACCTAAACCTATTCTCAAATCCCAAAAGTTATACTTATAACCTTAACCTAAACCTATTCTCAAATCCCAAAACCTATACTTATAACCTAAACCTTAACCTATAACCTATAACCTAAACCTATACTTATAACCTTAACCTAAACCTATTCTCAAATCCCAAAACCTATACTTATAACTTAAACCTAAACCTTAACCTAAACCTATAACCTATACTTACAACCTTAACCTAAACTAAAACCTTAACCTAAACCTATTCTCAAAACCCAAAACCTAAACCTTAACCTATAACCTAAAACCTAAACCTAAACCTAAAACCTAAATGTATTCTCAAATCCCTAAACCTACACCTAATCCTAATCTCGGCTCCCTAACCTAAACCTAAACCTAAACATGAAAACCCAAACCTAAACATGATCCCGAACCCGAACCCGATTTCCTAAACCTAAACCTTAACCTATTCTCAATTGCCTAGACCTATAGCTTATAACCTAAACCTAAACCTTAACCCTAACCTTAACCTAAACCTAAACCTGAACATATAACCTATAACCTAAACCTAAAACCTAAATATATTCTCAAATCCCTAAACCTACACCTACACTTAATCCTAATCTCAACTCCCTAACCTAAACCTAAACCTAAACTTGAAAACCCAAACCTAAACCTGATTTCCTAAACCTAAACCTCAACCTATTCTCAAATCCCTAAACCTAAATGATCAGGGTCGAATATTGCATATTAGACCCCAGCAATTGCCTAATTTTACGTACATGATAAGGATTAATGGAGTATATTACTCGTGTTTTTATTACAGGATGAAATCAGGAGTGTGAATTGGAAATTGATGTTAAAGACATGGTTTTGGCACTCCAAAATTACCAGAGCACGGGATGGACTCCAGAAAACCAATAGTGAAGATTTTACACGCGTGGGATCTGAGGAAAGCACGACAAAGGGGCCCGAAAGGGGTCCAGAATGGAAGATCACATGGTTCCCGCCATCCGATCAGTTCGAAACTTCATACATGTGATAGGGGCCGTAAATCAACCGTACATATTAAATTTCAGCCCTTGAAGATCTCGGGAAGTGTTCTAACGGCCAGATCAGCCCCTTAAATCAGTAAGTGGGGCCCACCTGATAACAGTATATGCCTCAACTTTGGTCTCAACCCATTAATCAGGGAGATAAAGAGAATGGATGGGGTAGATTTCTCGTAAACATCACGGTAGGGCTTGTGGCTTCGGAGAGTGTACATAGTACACTCGCACTGCCGTGCACCGCACCGCTTTGATCAAACGTGACTGGCCCGGCCCGCCGGCGACGCAAAAATCGGATCAGCGTTAACGCTGTCCGATCTTGCGATCAGTTGTGGGTCCACACCATCCATCAACCAGAAGATCTGGACCGTCCATCATGTTTGAAGGGGCCCAATCATCAACGTGTAGGTGGCTGAATCTTAAATGAGAGCGAGTATGGAAATCTAACCGTTCAAATGCAGTCGGACGGTGAATTGAAGAAATCAGATGGACCACACCGAAATCACTCCAATCTCAGCAGGTCTGACCGATTTTTCGAGAGGGATCCAATGGACGGAGTGTATTTCTCAAAATAACATCACAGTGGACCCCACCATTGTCAGCGGAAGGAGATCCGCGTCCGCGTCCGCGTAACGCACGGCCGCTGGCCATTTTTGCGAAGGACAGTGGGCCCCACTCGTCAACCTTCCAGAAGATCTGAGCCGTCCATCGTGTAGAGGGCCACGAATACTACAAAACCATGTTGATAGTTCACTCCCATGCATACACACGTGTGCGGTACAAAGGCCACAAAATGGCTACCCGGCGACGTTCAAATCTGATCTTTTTGAGATTTCTTCTGTGGGCCACGTTAATTGACCTTCAAAACCACCCATTCTTGACTGAAATTTCGTCCTGAATCCAATGGACGGGGTGGATTTTTCAGAAAACACCTCTGTGGGGCCCACCGATCACGGTTGCGAAAGTTTGTACTCCGAGTTCGTCTATGACTCTGCCACCGATTCCAGCCATCCAGCAGCTATAAAAGGGAAGTTTTGGACGTGGGAGAGGCATTCAGAAACAGGGAGGAGCTCCAGATCTACAGCAAGGGTGAGAAGAAAGAGAAGAGAGAGAAGAAAGAAGAGAGAGAAATTGGTTTGATTTTCCTTTTATGACTTTTTATCTTTATTTATCCATTTGTTTAATGGATTTTATGGGTAACTAATCTCTCAGCTAGGGCTGGGATGAAATCCCTAATTTGAACACCCATTGTTCTATGTTGATTTTACTTTAATTAGATTGATTTGTTTCTTTCCCTAGTGTGCTTGAGTGTTTTAAATTCTATACTTCTCCATCTATGAATTTTGATCAGAGTCTATGGATGGATGTGGTTTGGATGCTTATTCTAGGTGCTTGTATCTGATCATGAACAGGTTCCTGTAGAGGAAGAAACAGGGTGCTTTACTGAACTGCATATTCCATATGCCCGATTTGAACATGGGATATGTTCTTCATGGCATTGCTTAAAGGAATTAGACAATCTGTATGCCCGATTAAGGACACAGATTGTGCTTTCTCTAGATAAGTTAGATCAATCTAAATTAAGGTGAATTAACAGACAAAACAATGGTTAGGATAATTAGGGGTGGATTCGAAAGTCCTAGTGCTCTCTCTGATTGGATTTTCTTCCTTATTCTCAATTATTTTTTTTCATAGATTTGTGTTAGTAAATTTGCTCCATTGTTTGTTGAATTAGTTAAGGAGAATCACAGATTTGAATTGTGACGATCAGTCCTCGTGGGAACGATCTCGTAATACGTACCGTATCTACTTCGTATACTTGCGAGTTTAAAATCATTTAAATCGTGTTGGTTTAAATAAAACATCACTAAACCTACACCTAATCCTAATCTAAACTCCCTAACCTAAACCTAAACCTAAACTTGAAAACCCAAACCTAAAACCCGATCCCAAACCCGAATCCAATTTCCTAAACCTAAACCTTAACCTATTCTCAAATCCCTAAACCTAAACTCGCACCTAATCCTAATCTAAACTCCCTAACCTAAACCTAAACCTAAACTTGAAAACCCAAACCTAAACCCAATCCCGAACCCAAACCCGATTCTTAAACCTAAACCTTAACCTATTTTCAAATCCCTAAACCTAAACCTACACCTAATCCTAATCTCAACTCCTAACCTAAACCTAAACCTAAACTTGAAAACCCAAACCTAAACCGAACTCGATTTCCTAAACCTAAACCTTAACCTATTCTCATTCCCTAAACCTATAGCTTATAACCTAAACCTAAACCTTAACCTTAACCTAAACCTAAACCCGAACCTATAACCTATAACCTAAATATATTCTTAAATCCCTAAACCTACACCTACACCTAATGCTAATCTCAACTCCCTAACCTAAACCTAAACCTAAACTTGAAAACCCAAACCTAAACCCGAACCCGAACCCGAACTTGATTTCCTAAACCTAAACCTTAACCTATTCTCAATTCCCTAAACCTAAACCTACACCTAATTCTAATCTAAACTCCCTAACCTAAACCTAAACCTAAACTTGAAAACCCAAACCCAATCCCGAACTCGAACCCGATTCTTAAACCTAAACCTTAACCTATTTTCAAATCCCTAAACCTAAACCTACACCTAATCCTAATCTCAACTCCCTAACCTAAACCTAAACCTAAACTTGAAAACCCAAACCTAAACCCGATACCGAACCCGAACTCGATTTCTAAACCTAAACCTTAACCTATTCTCAATTCCCTAAACCTATAGCTTATAACCTAAACCTAAACCTTAACCTTAACCTAAACCTATACCGAACCTAAACCTATAACCTAAACGTAAAACCTGAATATATTCTCAAATCCCTAAACCTACACCTACACCTAATCCTAATCTCAAATCCCTAACCTAAACCTAAACCTAACTTGAAAACCCAAACCTAAACCCGATTCGAAACCCGAACCTGATTTCCTAAACCTAAACCTTAACCTATTCTCATTTCCTAAACCAATTGCTTATAACCTAAACCAGAACCTTAACCTAAACCTAAACCCAAACCTTAACGTATTCTCAAATTCCTAAACCTACACTCGCACCTAATCCTAATCAACTCCCTAACCTAAACCTAAACCTAAACTTGAAAACCCAAACCTAAACCCAGTCCCGAACCCGAACCCGAACCCAAATTCTTAAACCTAAACCTTAACCTATTTTCAAATCCCTAAACCTAAACCTACACCTAATCCTAATCTTAACTCCCTAACCTAAACCTAAACCTAAACTTGAAAACCCAAACCTAGAACTCGATCTCGAACACGAACCCGATTTCTTAAACTTAAACCTTAACCTATTCTCAAATCCCTAAACCTAAACCTACACCTAATCCTAATCTAAACTCCCTAACCTAAACCTAAACCTAAACTTGAAAACCCAAGCCTAAACCCAATCTCGAACCCGAACCCGAATTCTTAAACCTAAACCTTAACCTATTTTCAAATCCCTAAACATAAACCTAAACCTAATCCTAATCTCAACTCCCTAACCTAAACCTAAACCTAAACTTGAAAACCCAAACCTAAACCCGAACCCGATTTCCTAAACCTAAACCTTAACCTATTCTCAATTCCCTAAACCTATAGCTCATAACCAAAACCTAAACCTTAACCTTAACCTAAACCTAAACCCGAAGCTATAACCTATAACCTAAATATATTCTTAAATCCCTAAACCTACACCTACACCTAATGCTAATCTTAACTCCCTAACCTAAACCTAAACCTAAACTTGAAAACCCAAACCTAAACCCGATCCCGAACCCGAACCCGATTCTCTAAACCTAAACCTACACCTATTCTCAATTCCCTAAACCTAATCCTACACCTAATCCCAATCTAAACTCCATAACCTAAACCTCAACCTAAACTTGAAAACCCAAACCCAATCCCAAACCTGAACCCGAATTCTTAAACCTAAACCTTAACCTATTTTCAAATCCCTAAACCTAAACATACACCTAATTCTAATCTCAACTCAATAACTTAAATCTAAACCTAAACTTGAAAAGCCAAACCTAAACCCGATCCCGAACCCGAACCCGATTTCCTAAACCTAAACCTTAACCTATTCTCAATTCCCTAATGTAACGACCCGAATCTTCAGGACCCGAGTATATGACCCGTGTCCCAAAAACCCGAGTGTTAACCTTAAAGGATGGTCAAATTCGAGTATCTATTTTTTTTCTTTTATCAGAGTAAGCAGATGAGCGTAGTGTGGACAAATTGACATAAAGAAAATTTTCATTATCATTTAAATATACAAGAAGCTGCCCATAATGACTTATACAAACCAATGTCTCTGAAATTAACAAGTACAAGATTTACAAGAATTTAATACATGAAGAATAAGAGAAAACATATAAATATAAGCCATAAGGCTATGTAGCTCCTCCAGGCAAATACAGTCATGCATCCCTAGCGATCGTACTCTGCTCCTCATCAAGTCTGAACATGCATATCACTAAAGCCATCTGTACTACCTGTACAGTTGTATATTTGATGGATGAGTGGCCAACTTAGTGTGAATTCCCCTCAAGATTACACACCGCCTCATTAGGTAAGCATAGTTATAAAATAACAAAGCAATCAAAACAATACATAATGCAGTCTTTTTAAATGCATGGTTACATGAATGCACATCGGCCTGAGGATGCACATCCAGCCGGACTTGGGCTCATCGCCCATGCAAATCATCAACTTGGGAAAGTCATCCAGTCGGACAGGGGTCGATAGTCGGTGGTCTGGGAGCTAGCAAAACGATACTCCAAAAATCTTAAGGGCAAGTGCTACAACATCCAAATTAGCCACCCGTCATCGCCAACATGCTATGGATGCATGATTAGCCAAACCATTATTAGTCCAGTTACAATCAGCCAATTTAGGTAAGCTCAAGGTCACTACGGGGAGCTCAGAGCCCAATGTAGGTCGACAGCTCGGGTATAGTGTCCCATACCACTATCCCCGGCTCATGAGACTACCACCTTAGGATGTTTAATGGTACCCCATCGACTAGTGGCGAATCATATTACAATATATAGGGCTTACCATCGTATGGCTGCACAGTGTAAAACGTCGAACCCATATAGGGAAAATATCGAATAAAACCATGTAGGATGAGTATCAAAATATGCCACATAGGGCGAATATCAAAACCATAAGATAAAGACCATCCTTAAAAACCATTAGGCACAACAACCCTGGATGGTAGGCCCACATCAATGATCCATCTAGACCACCACTCAATAATCATCAAGTCGAAGGTCCATTACGATCACAACTAGTTGGGTTACATCCCAAGTATGGGTGTACATTTATCGGTGGGGTTTCCCACTAATGTACTAGTTTAAAGTCCATAAGCAATATACAAGCATGAACAAATATACAGGATGAACATTAAGTAGGCAATATAGCAATTTAATTTCCACCAGCTAACACATGTGATTATAAGAGAGATCAATTATGAATTTAAATAAAAACTATAATTTAAGCTAATGAAAAGATGGAAAGCTCAAGGGGAAGAATCATCACCTTATACTTTAAATCGCATACCAATGTTTGCTAAGTGCTTACGCCCTTAGAACTAAATCCTACCACAAATCATGAGCTTATATCATTAGATTCAAGTTCTATGCACTACCTAAGTTTAAAATCATGGCCTAGGGTTTAAATTATGTATCTTTGAGTTTTTAATGTAAAATTAGGACTTTCACCTTAAGGTTTAGTTTTAAAATTTAGATTCTAGGATCTGAACCCTAGTTAGTATATTAGTTACAATTTAATCTTAATAATTATAAGACGACTATTAGTGTTAGTGTCATTAATTTATATTAGCTAACATACCCTTAATGATGGTCCACAATTTCATATTTAAATACACCGACATCATCTAATATTCATGTAATGACTAATAATCTCTTAAATCATACGAGTAATGATAATGGGATGTTTACTAATGATATATAAGATACTAAGGACTAATACTAATAGTTAACAAGTATTACACTAATCCCGTAAGGAAAATGATAAATATTTACTAATGCTAAAAATGTTAATAGTTTTATGGTAATGATATAATGATAAAACAAAACACTAGCATTTATTAATTATAATCTCTATATGTAATATCTAATATTGGTGTAGATAATTAACTAAAGGCCATGCATATCTAATGTTAGAAACCCTAATATCGATAACAATGGTAACACTAAAATGAGTCTAGTGTGGGTTTGAAGGGTCCCATGAATGAGTTTATTTGGGCCAACCCTATAGTGACCAAGCCCACCAGGTTTTGGTCCAACAAGTGGCCCAATTTGGGCCTAGTGTTCTTCCATAAATAAGGCCTGAACTGGGCCTAACTGGGCCCAATCTGCTAGGTCTAAAAACAACCAAAGTTGGGCTGGGCTGGTCCAGGCCCACTGTGTGTGGCTGGCTTAGCATAGGCCCACTATTGTTTTGGCCTGATTCCTGGCTCGAACTTGGGCTGATTTCAGCCCGGCTTGTAGCCCATTATTGCGGCCCACCCAGATTTGTAGTGGGGCCCACCCTAGCCTGAGGCTGATCACGACCCAAATCAGGAGGCCGGTTTATTTCAAGCCGTGGCCTAATTGAGGGCCCTGATCTCACCCTATTTAGCCCTGCTTCTAGTCCAGCAAAAAGGGTTGCTTGCAGTTTGGTTTCACAGTCTGTTTGGCCTTGATTGGAAGGTGATGTCGGTCCTGATTAGGGGCTGATCTAGGCCATCTTTCCAGCTGGAACTGGGCCAAATTCTCAGCCCACCCTGTGGCTGCTCTTGGCCAGATCTCGACCCAGAACAGAGATAGTTTCTTGCCCAGGTTTCAACCCATTTTGAGCTAGATTTTTAGCTCTAAATATCACACCTGCTGGTCACAAATCTGACCTTACCTGCTCCCATATCACAGCCACCACGGGCGCTTAGTTCCGGTCCAAGACTCGATCAAAACCAGGAAACCAATTTGGAGTTTATTTGAGCCAACCGAAATGGAAAATAGAGTGGTGTGTTTGTCATTACCTGACTTCTCCTCTAACTTCTTCTCTCTCTTTCTTTTCTCCCAGCTGGACCTGTCCAACAATGGACGCCAGGTCCGGCCAGATCCAGTCCAGAAACGACTCACTTCAAGTCGCTAGGTGCGGTAGAACGTCGAGGAAGATGACACATGCGTCAATGGCAGATTCAAAGGATGGCCACCTTCTTTTGAAACGTTGATGCTGGAGGGTCTAGACCTTCCATGCGATTCTGGTAGGAGTAATGAAACGGAGCTCCAGGTTCATTTTCATGGTGGGTTTGGAGGTAGAAGAAAACGGCTGGGGAGAGTTGCTTTTCGGCTGATCTCTCTCCCTCTCTCTATTTGTATCCGAAACCTAGCTTTGTAGGGCTAGGATCGATTTAGAATGGACGATCGGGATTGGCAGATTCGACCTCACACGGATCGCCAACGTGGAGCTGAAGCAGTTTCCATTTTTAGCAAGATTATGTTTCTGGGACCATTTTGCGCCGATTATTGAGAAAATACTCGTGTGCATGTACCTCCAAGAGTGACGTGGTTCTAGTCAGGCCCGCGTCACGCATGCGATGGACGGTTCATATCATCAAGATGGCCCCTCATGGTGGGCCACAGCACGTCCCAAACGGACTGTCGACCGTTCGTTGGCAAAACGCAGAGAGAGAGAGAGAGAGAGTCTCTCTTTTTTTAACAAACGCGGGTCAGAGGAGCTCTGACCGTTCTCCAAGGTCTAGTGCATAGCGGGTGCATGTTCTTTCTGTGCACACGCAACAATTGTGGGGTCCATAGTGATGTCTGTGATCTGATCCACACCGTTCATTCACTCTGGGAGGCCTATGTTAGGGTCTTTGACCGTTGGTTCGGCCTGATCTAAGTTTTAGGTGGGGCCCACAACTTAGATTGGGTTCCACTGTGAGTTTTTGCTAATCTGATGGTCGGATCTTCTCAAAATTGAACGTCGATGGTTAAAGTTGTCTAAGGGACTATTCAAGCTAGGAACCAATGGTCAGTTTATGGATATATGGCCTGTTATAATTTTATAACACTAAGCATCATGTTATACTACTTTAATAATATTATTTATTATTACCATTATTATTTTTAATATTTTTTTTACTATTTTACCATTATTATTATTATTATTATTATTTTTACCATTATTATCATTATCACTTTCACTTTTTTTTTTTTAATTATTTCCTCACATATGCATGCACCTTTAAATCAGGTTGTGGGTCCCGCTCTGCAGGACTACCCATTTCATGATTTTATATTATAATTTTTTTTAATCAATATCGCTATGCGTTACTATTTATTTATCTTTATTTATTTGTTCATTATTATTAGTATACCCATGTAGGATGTGAGACTACATGTCATGCATCCTTCAGCTACCTACCCTAACTCTTAGGTTATCTTGGATTAGTTGTACTATGTGAACCTCTACTTTCTAAATCACTGTTTACTGAGCAGATCCAACAATTAGATTGACATCAAAACCCCGAGATCCTAAAGAATGTTTAAGTGTGGCCTGGGAGTTGGATATGAAGCCAGATGACCCATCTTGGAAATCGACGGATAAAGGGCTTGATGTATGGATTGGGATTATTTTCAATGGTGGGGTTTAGACTAGAATGATGTGAATGTTTACTTAAGTCAGGCTTGTATGTACGCCAAGTTTGGTTATACGATAACACCCGAGTACTGGGAAGTACGGGGTGTTACACCTAAACCTATAGCTTATAACCTAAACCTAAACCTTAACCTTAACCTTAACCTAAACCTGAACCTATAACCTATAACCTAAACCTAAAACCTAAATATGTTCTCAAATCTCTAAACCTACACCTACACCTACACCTACACCTACACCTAATCCTAATCTCAACTCCCTAACCTAAACCTAAACCTAACTTGAAAACCCAAACCTAAACTCGATCTGAAACCCGAACCCGATTTCCTAAACCTAAACCTTAACCTATTCTCAATTCCCTATACCCATAGCTTATAACCTAAACCTAAACCTTAACCTAAACCTAAACCTTAACCTAAACCATAACCTATTCTCAAATTCCTAAACCTACACCTACACCTAATCCTAATCTGAACTCCCTAACCTAAACCTAAACCTAAACTTGAAAACCCAAACCTAAACCTAGTCCCGAACACAATTCTTAAACCTAAACCTAAACCTACACCTAATCCTAATCTCAACTCCCTAACCTAAACCTAAACCTAAACTTGAAAACCCAAACCGAGAAACCGATCCCGAACCCAAACCCGATTTCCTAAACCTAAACCTTAACCTTTTGTCAAGTCCCTAAACCTAAACCTACACCTAATCCTAATCTAAACACCCTAACCTAAACCTAAACTTAAACTTGAAAACCCAAACCTAAACCCGATCCCGAACGTAAACCCGATTTCCTAAACCTAAACCTTAACCTATTCTCAATTCCCTAAACCTAAACCCACATCTAATCCTAATCTAAACTCCCAAACCTAAATCTAAACCTAAACCTAAACTTGATAACCCAAACCTAAACCCAATCCAGAACCCGAACCCGAATTCTTAAACCTAAACCTTAACCTATTCTCAAATCCTAAACCTACACCAACACCTAATCCTAATCCCAACTCCCTAACCTAAACCTAAACCTAAACTTGAAAACCCGAACCTAAACCCGATCCAGAACCCGAACCCGATTTCCTAAACCTAAACCTTAACCTATTCTCAAATCCCTAAACCTAAACCTACACCTAATCCTAATTTAAACTCCCTAACTTAAACCTAAACCCAAACTTGAAAACCCAAATATAAACCCAATCCCGAACCCGAACTCGATTTCCTAAACCTATACCTATACCTAAACTTGAAAACCCAAACCTAAACTCGACCAGAACCCGATTCCTAAACCTAAACCTTAACCTATTCTCAATTCCCTAAGCCCATAGCTTATAACCTAAACCTAAACCTAAACCTTAACCTTAACCTAAACCTATAACCTTAACCTAAACCAAAACCTATGACCTAAAACCTAAATGTATTCTCAAATCTATAAACCTAAACTACACCTAATCCTAATCTCAACTCCCTAACCTAAACTTAAACCTAAACTTGAAAACCCAAACCTAAAACCCGATCCCGAACTCCGAACACGATTTCTAAACCTAAACCTTAACCTATTCTCAAATCCCTAAACCTAAACCTACACCTAATCCTAATCTAAACTCCCTAACCTAAACCTAAACCTAAACTTGAAAACCCAAACCTAAACCCAATCCGAACCCAGAACCGAATTCTTAAACCTAAACCTTAACCTATTCTCAAATCCCTAAACCTACACTTACACCTAATCCTAATCTCAACTCCCTAACCTAAACCTAAACCTAAACTTGAAAACCCAAACCTAAACCCGATCCCGAACCCGAACCCGATTTCCTAAACCTAAACCTTAACCTATTCTCAATTCCCTAAACCTATAGCTTATAACCTAACCTAAACCTAAACTTATTTATATGTATTATGTGTGGATGAATGTAATGTGGATAAGATTGTTTGTGTTTAGATAGATGTAGTTTTATGTTTGGATGGATTTATGTAGTTTAGGTTTAGATGGATGTGAATGTGATGAAATGTGGATAAGATTGTTTTTTTTTTTTTTTTTAACTTATGAAGTTAAACTTATATGTATTATGCGTTAATGAATGTAATGTGGATAAGATTGTTTGTATTTGGATGGATGTAGTTTATGTTTGGATGGATTTTAGTTTGGGTTTAGATGGATGTGAATGTGAATGGGATGAAATATATTGTATAACAGGTGTATATCAGGAAGAATACTGTAACAGGTCAAATTTGAAAATGTCCTTTAAGGGTCATAAGAGACGGCCCATAGTAGTCCTTTTAAAGGATGGTCCATGACCGTCCTTTTAAAGGACGGTCTATAACTGTCCTTTGAAGGCTCATATGAGACGGTCCATGACAGTTCTTTTTAAGGACGGTTCATGACCGTCTGTTTAAAGGACGGTCTATGACCGTCCTTTGAAGGCTCATAAGAGACGGTCCATGACAATCCTTTTTAAGGACGGTCCATGACAGTCCTTTTAAAGGACGGTCCATGGCCATCCTTTTTGGGCTCATAAGAGATGGTCCATGACAGTCCATTTGAAGGACGGTCCATCACCGTCCTTTTTTAGGACGGTCCATGACCGTCTTTTTTTTGTCAATAAGATTGACGGTTTTCAACCGTCCTTTAAGTAATAGGACACGTCAAAATTTGACTGCCTATGCGACGGTCCATGACCGTCCTTTTTAGTCATTTGAGGCGGTTTTGGACCGTCCTTTTTTTGCTGTTTTGGCATAGTGATAATGAGCCCTAGACAAGCTATAGGAAGATTTAATGGTCAAAGAATGGTCCACGTTTTTAATGATGGTACGGTCAACCAGAATCATGAATTTGACTCATTTTTTACCCGTGTCCTCAAAAGATGATGGTAAACTGGTGAATGGAATAAATTTAACACATATATGTGTGAACCATGAATATATATATATATATATATATATATATATATATATATATATATATAAACTCTCTAACGTACAAATGTGAAATTAATGTATTTATAAAACCAGAATTGATTCAAATCCATGGGTCATCTACGTGGGGTTATCTTGATGCAAGTGACAAATGCATGACATACATTGATCTTGTCACTTAATAAGAAACTTGGGGTTGAAAAATTAACTCGAAAGAAAATTTAGGCGGACCATAGTGCCTTAAAAAGTGAAAAATAAATAATTAGTATTGAGCATTTGTGTGGGCCACAAAAGTAGTGTTTCAAGGAGATTTGTAAGCTACCCCTAATGTGAAGATTACTCATCTCACCAATAGCTCAGATCATCATGGGATTCATTCAATAAATAAATAAATAAAAATAAAATTTCAATTCTAGCGTTGGAAACCGAGTATGATTTCTAGACATTGGAAACCATCTTGGGCCATGAGATTGTGGACCCCACAATGATATATGTGTTGTATCCACCTCGTTCATTTGGTTCGGAAGGCCACTTTGGGCTCGGGGTGTAAATTTAGGATATATCCAAAAACTTGTGGCTCATATCGTAAGAAAACAATGGTGGTTGTACAATAATCTTCTACGTTATTGTGGCTCCCACGGATTTTGGATTGGAGCAAAATTTCTTTTCAACGCTCACCACAAGGGTGGTTACCATGTAATCAGTTCATATCATTTTAGTAGGACATGCTTTAAATAAAAACACGTTTTATGTACATAATATAATATATGTGTATCATATGTATTATAGAAGGGGATGTGGATGTATGGTAAAACTTATACAAACCACATGTGTTTAGGACAACACATCCACCAGCTATAATATGTGTCATCATAGCATGTTGTTATAAGATCGAAGCTATCCAGTGGTGGGTCATCTGATAAGATTTTTTTTTTTTTCAAAAAAAGGATAGATTTCATTAAATCAAAAGGGACCGGAAGTACAACCTATAGGTTTAGGACAACCCCGCAATAAAAAGGGATAGGCCACCTATCGTATACAATCACTATACAACAAAGGAAGAAAAGAAAAGGAGACATATAGACACGATAGCAGGAGGGCGATCCAACGGTTCGAATAGAATCGAGACCGACCTTATCAAGAAAAATCAAGCCCTTAGTTTGCCTAGGAAGGGAATCAATATGATCATGATAGTTTCTCTCCTGCATTTCACTCCCCACTCTCGCCAAGCTATCTGCCGAACCATTGCCTTCTCGAAGAATGTGCTTGAAAGAAAAAGTACCTGATTGCCTCAAGTTGTTGATCTTATCTACCCATGGGTTCTAATTCTAAGGGCAGTTTGATTCACCCACAAGAATATCCGTTGCCAACTTTGAATCTGATTCAATAATAATTTTGTTCATCCCTTTTTTAAGACAGAATTCCATTCCGTCATGGATTGTACGTAATTCTGCTCAGTTATTTGTAGCATAACCATAACTAGCCAAAAAAAAGCGAAAATGAAGGAGTCATCATCCTCTCTGCAAATACCTCCGCCTCCTGAGGTACTTGGGACATCTTATAGGATATCTAGTATAACTTTTTGGCTGGGATAAATAAGATATACCCTATCAATTAGGTACATTACCTTGTAGAACCTAAGAATCACTCCTATTTATGGTCTCAGTGATCAAAATAAATCAAGGGTTTTATGAACTTGATCTTTTATCATCCATTCATTTTTAATATTGTGGTGCACTGTATATGACTTATAGAATTTCCTGATTTGCTCAATCAGATTTCTCCCTAACTTTCCTCACCAACATGTTTAATCTTTGTATGATTAAAATAAATTATTGTATTGGTATGAATGGTTTCATTATGATTATGATTGTGAATAACTAGATTGAATTGATTATTGACTAATTAATGCTAAGATACTCTTGAAATTACGAACACTATGCCAAAACAACGAAAAAAGGACGGTTGAAAACCGTCTTAAAAGGTTAAAAAGGACGGCCCTGGACCGTTGCAACGGCCGTCAAATTTTGACATGTCTTATTTTTTAAAGGACGGCCATAAACCGTCTCTAAAGAAGGACGGTCATGGTCCGTCTCTAAAAAAGGACGGTCATAGTCCGTCTATAATGGTAGCTAAGTAGTAGACCCTAATGAATGTGAAAAGGACAGTCTCTGACTGTCCGTAAAAAGGACGGCCCATGACCATCAATAACAAGGACGGTTATAGACTGTCTTTTATGACCCGGAAAAGGACGGTCATGGACTGTCTCTTATGAACCTGGAAAGGACGGTCGTGAATCGTCCTTTAAAACGACGGTCTTCAGCCATCTCGTATTTACATTTACACCTGTTCATATCATATTCTTCCTGATATACACATGTTACAACATCGTATTCTTCCTGATATACACCTGTTATATAATATATTTCATCATATTCACATTCACATCCATCTAAACCCAAACTACGTAAATCTATCCAAACAAAAACTACATTCATCCAAATATAAACTACATCCATCCAAACAAAAACAATATACACCTGTTACAATATCATGTTCTTCCTAATATACACCTATTACAACATCGTATTCTTCCTGATATACACCTGTTATATAATATATTTCATCATATTCACATTCACATCCATCTAAACCCAAACTACATAAATCCATCCAAACATAAACTACATTCATCCAAACATAAACAATATTTTTATCCACATTACATTCATCCATGCATAAATACGCTCACACCAACCGTGCAAAACTCCAAATCATGAGCCAAAATACTAAACAATTTCTCATCCAACAAAAACCAAGACTAAATCATAATATTCATACTCTATAGAGACTCCCAAGGTGAAGAATTACCTATAAAATATGATGCGATGAGGCTTCTGTCCCGTTGCTTGCCTGAATGCAATCAGTTATTTTCTGCCAAATACCATAGATATTCTTTAAACATTGAATTCAAACACTTGCACCAAAGTTCATACAAAAACAAAGGAGAAAAAGACTTACTGGATCATCCCTTTATTCATAGAACCTCTATGAGGATCCTGCACAACTTGAAAAAGATCTCTTATCAACTCCTGCCGATGCGGCTGTGCCGAGAACAACTTCAAAAGAGGCAAAAGAAAAAACACATTAGACATTCAAAGTTCAACCACTTCAAAGAATCATAAACCTTGACATTAATTTTTAAGGCAACATTTTCGAGATACTATTTATTGACTCTGGATGCCTGTCTCGATTGGCAACACTGCGACATTATGCCCAACTCCGTTTCTCAAACATGTTTTATCTTTCCTGCAAAATCATAAAACAAAATGCTTTAGTTGATTCATTCCATCTCTCTAGGATTTAGGGTCTTGTTTGCACTCACCATATGAACAACTCATGTCAGGTAAAATGATAATAATCAATTGGAGATGTTTCTTTTCATCTCCACTTTGTAGGTTTTCAGTGGCTTATTTGTGTACATCCATCAGAGCCATCTCAATCCTATTAGGGCGATCAGTTTTAGGTTTAGGTTTTAGGCTTAGGTTTAGGTTATAAGTGCAGGTTATAGGTTTAGGTTTAGGTTTAGGTTAGGTTATAGATCAAGGTTTAGGGAATTGAGAATAGGTTAAGGTTTAGTTTTAGAAAATCGGGTTCAAGTTCGGGATCGGGTTTAGGTTTAGGTTTTGACGTTTAAGTTTAGGTTTAGGTTAGGGAGTTGAGATTATGATTAGGTGTAGGTTTAGGTTTAGGGATTTGAGAATACATTTAGATTATTGGTTTAGGTTTAGGTTATAGGTTATAGGTTTAGGTTTAGGTTAAGGTTTAGGTTTATGTTTAGGTTATAAGCTATAGGTTTAGGGAATTGAGAATAGGTTAAGGTTTAGGTTTAGGAAACCGGGTTCGGGTTCGGGATCGTGTTTAGGTTTGGGTTTTCAAGTTTAGGTTAAGGTTTAGGTTAGGGAGTTGAGATTAGGATTAGGTGTAGGTTTAGGTTTAGGGATTTGAGAATACATTTAGTTTTAGGTTTAGGTTTAGGTTTTAGGTTTTAGGTTAAGGTTAGGTTATATGTTATAAGTTTAGGTTATAGGTTATAGGTTAAGGTTTTAGGCCATAGGTTTTGGTTTAGGTTAAGATTATAGGTTTAGGTTTAGGTTAAGGATTTGGTTTAGGTTTAGGTTATAAGCTATAGGTTTAGGGAATTGAGAATAGGTAAAGGTTTAGGTTTAGGAAATCGGGTTCGGGTTTGGGATCGGGTTTAGTTTGGGTTTTTAAGTTTAGGTTTAGGTTTAGGTTAGGAGTTGAGATTAGGATTAGGTGTAGGTTTAAGTTTAGGGATTTTAATACATTTAGGTTTTAGGTTTAAGTTTAGGTTAAGGGTTTAGGTTATAAGTTATAGGTTTAGGGAATTGAGAATAGGTTAAGGTTTACGTTTAGAAATTGGGTTCGGGTTCAGGATCGGGTTTCGATTTGCATTTTCAAGTTTAGGTTTATGTTTAGGTTAGGGAGTTGAGATTAGGATTAGATGTAGGTTTAGGTTTGGGGATTTGAGAATACATTTAGGTTTTAGGTTTAGGTTTAGGTTATAGGTTATAGGTTTAGGTTTAGGTATAGGTTTAGGGAATTGAGAATAGGTTAAGGTTTAGGTTTAGGAAATTAGGTTCGGGTTCGTGGATCGGGTTTATGTTTGGGTTTTAAGTTTAGGTTTAGGTTTAGGTTAGGAGTTGAGATTAGGATTAGGTATAGGTTTAGGTTTAGGATTTGATAATACATTTAGGTTATGGGTTTAGGTTTAGGTTTAAGTTATAGGTTATAGGTTTAGGTTTAGGTTTAGGTTTAGGTTTAGGTTTAGGAAATCGGGTTCGTATTCGGGATCGGGTTTAGGTTTGGGTTTTCAAGTTTAGGTTTAGGTTTAGGTTAGCGAGTTGAGATTAGGATTAGGTGTAGGTTTAGGTTTAGGATTTGAATACATTTAGATTATTGGTTTAGGTTTAGGTTATAGGTTATAGGTTTAGGTTTAGGTTAAGGTTTAGGTTTAGGTATAGGTTTAGGTTATAAGCTATAGGTTTAGGGATTTGAGAATAGGTTAAGGTTTAGGTTTAGGAAATCGGGTTCGGGTGGGATCGGGTTTAGGTTTAGGTTAGGGAGTTGAGATTAGGATTAGGTGTAGGTTAAGGTTTAGGGATTTGAGAATACATTTAGTTTTAAGTTTCAAAGTTATAGGTTAAGGTTTAGGTTAAGCTTTTAGGTTATAGGTTATAAGTTTAGGTTATAGGTTATAGGTTAAGGTTTTAGGTCATAGGTTTTGGTTTAGGTTAAGGTTATAGGTGTAGGTTTTGGTTTAGGTTAAGGTTTAGGTTTAGGTTATTGAGAATAGGTAAAGGTTTAGGTTTAAGAAAACGGGTTCATGTTCGGGATCCGGTTTAGGTTTGGGTTTAGGTTATGGTTTGGTTAAGGTTTAGGGTTAGGTTATAAGCTATAGGTTTTGGGAATTGAGAATAGGTAAAGGTTTAGGTTTAGGAAATCGTGTTCGGGTTTAGGATCGGGTTTGGTTTGCATTTTCAAGTTTAGGTTTATGTTTAGGTTAGGGAGTTTAGATTAGGATTAGATGTAGGTTTAGGTTTGGGGATTTGAGAATACATTTATGTTTTAGGTTTAGGTTTAGGTTATAGGTTCAAAGTTTAGGAATTGAGAATAGGTTAAGGTTTAGATTTAAGAAATCGAGTTCGGGTTCTGGATCGGGTTTTGTTTGGGTTTTAAGTTTAGGTTTCGGTTTAGGTTAGGGAGTTGAGATTAGGATTAGGTGTAGGTGTAGGTTTAGGGATTTGAGAATAGGTTAAGGTTTAGGTTTTGGAAAACGGGTTTGGGTTCAGGATCGGGTTTATGTTTGGGTTTTAAGTTTGGGTTTAGGTTTAGGTTAGGAAGTTGAGATTAGGGTTAGGTTATAAGCTATAGGTTTAGGGAATTGAGAATAGGTAAAGGTTTAGGTTTAGGAAATCGGGTTCGGGGTCGGGATTGGGTTTCGGTTTGCATTTTCAAGTTTAGGTTTATGTTTAGGATAGGGAGTTAAGATTAGATGTAGGTTTAGGTTTGGGGATTTGACAATACATTTAGGTTTTAAGTTTAGGTTTAGGTTATAGGTTTAGGTTTAAGGAATCGAGAATAGGTTAAGGTTTACGTTTAAGAAATCGGGTTCGGGATCAGGTTTTGTTTAGGTTTTTAAGTTTAGGTTTATGTTTAGGTTAGGGAGTTGAGATTAGGATTGGGTGTAGGTGTAGGTTTAGGATTTGAGAATAGGTTAAGGTCTAGGTTTAGGAAATCGAGTTCGGAGTTCTGGATCGGGTTTATGTTTGGGTTTTTTGTTTGGGTTTTTAAGTTTAGGTTTAGGTTTAGGTTATGAAGTTGAGATTAGGGTTAGGTTATAAGTTATAGGTTTCTGGAATTGAAAATAGGTAAAGGTTTAGGTTTAGGAAATCGGGTTCGTCGGGATCCGGTTTCGGTTTGCATTTTCAAGTTTAGGTTTATGTTTAGGTTAGGGAGTTGAGATTAGGATTAGATGTAGGTTTAGGCTTGGGGATTTGAGAATACATTTAGGTTTTAGCTTTAGGTTTAGGTTATAGGTTATAGGTTTAGGTTTAGGTATAGGTTTAGGGAATTGAGAATAGGTTAAGGTTTAGGTTTAGGAGATCGGGTCTGTGTCTGGATCGGGTTTATGTTTGGGTTTTTAAGTTTAGGTTTAGGTTTAGGTTGGGAGTTGAGATTAGGATTAGGTATAGGTTTAGGTTTAGGATTTGATAATACATTTAGGTTTAGGTTTAAGTTATAGGTTCTAGGTTTAGGTTTAGGTTTAGGTTTAGGAAATTGGGTTTGGGTTCGGGGATTGGGTTTAGGTTTGGGTTTTCAAGTTTAGGTTTAGGTTTAGGTTAGCGAGTTAAGATTAGGATTAAGTGTATGTTTAGGTTTAGGGATTTGAGAATACATTTAGATTATTGGTTTAGGTTTAGGTTATAGGTTATAGGTTTAGGTTTAGGTTTAGGTATAGGTTTAGGTTACAAGCTATTGGTTTAGGGATTTGAGAATAGGTTAAGGTTTAGGTTTAGGAAATCGGGTTTGGGTTCTGGATCGGGTTTAGGTTTAGGTTAGGGAGTTGAGATTAGGATTAGGTGTAGGTTTAGGTTTAGGGATTTGAGAATACATTTAGTTTTAAGTTTCAAAGTTATAGGTTAAGGTTTAGGTTAAGCTTAGGTTATAGGTTATAAGTTTAGGTTATAGGTTATAGGTTAAGGTTCTAGGTCATAGGTTTTGGTTTAGGTTAAGGTTATAGGTGTAGGTTTAGGTTTAGGGAATGAGAATAGGTAAAGGTTTAGATTTAAGAAAACGGGTTCATGTTCTGGATCGGGGTTTAGGTTTGGGTTTTCAAGTTTATGTTTAGGTTTAGGTTAGGGAGTTAAGATTAGGATTAGGTATAGGTTTAGGTTTAGGGATTTGAGAATTCATTTAGTTTTAGTTTTAGGTTTTAGTTTGAGGTTATAGGTTAAGGTTTAGTTTAAGGTTAGGTTATAGGTTATAAGTTTAGGTTATAGGTTATAGGTTAAGGTTTTAGGTCATAGGTTTTGGTTTAGGTTAAGGTTATAGGTTTATGTTTAGGTTTAGGTTAATGTTTGGTTAAGGTTTAGGGTTAGGTTATAAGCTATAGGTTTTGGGAATTGAGAATAGGTAAAGGTTTAAGTTTAGGAAATCGGGTTCGGTGTTCGGGATCGGGTTTCGGTTTGCATTTTCAAGTTTAGGTTTATGTTTAGGTTACGGAGTTGAGATTAGGATTAGATGTAGGTTTAGGTTTGGGGATTTGAGAATACATTAGGTTTTAGGTTTAGGTTTAGGTTATAGGTTCAAAGTTTAGGGAATTGAGAATAAGTTAAGGTTTAGATTTAAGAAATCGTGTTCGGTTTCGGGATCGAGTTTTTGTTTGGGTTTTTAAGTTTAGGTTCAAAGTTTAGGTTAGGGAGTTGAGATTAGGATTAGGTGTAGGTGTAGGTTTAGGGATTTGAGAATAGGTTAAGGTTTAGGTTTTGGAAATCGGGTTCGGGTTTGGGATCAGTTTATGTTTGGGTTTTTAAGTTTGGGTTTAGGTTTAGGTTAGGAAGTTGAGATTAGGGTTAGGTTATAAGCTATAGGTTTAGGGAATTGAGAATAGGTAAAGGTTTAGGTTTAAGAAATCGGGTTCGTGTTCGGGATCGGGTTTCGGTTTGCATTTTCAAGTTTAGGTTTATGTTTAGGTTGGGAGTTAAGATTAGGATTAGATGTAGGTTTAGGTTTGAGGATTTGAGAATCCATTTAGGTTTTAGGTTTAGGTTTAGGTTATAGGTTTAGGTTTAGGGAATTGAGAATAGGTTAAGGTTTAGGTTTAGGAAATTGGGTTCGGGTTCGGGATCGGGTTTTTGTTTGGGTTTTTAAGTTTAGGTTTATGTTTAGGTTAGGGAGTTGAGATTAGGATTAGGTGTAGGTGTAGGTTTAGGGATTTGAGAATAGGTTAAGGTTTAGGTTTAGGAAATCGGGCTCTGTTCGGGATCGGGTTTTTGTTTGGGTTTTTTGTTTGGGTTTTCAAGTTTAGGTTTAGGTTTCCTTAGGAAGTTGAGATTAGGTTATGTTATAAGCTATAGGTTTAGGGAATTGAGAATAGGTAAAGGTTTAGGTTTAATAAATCGGGTTCGTGTTCGGGATCGGGTTTCGGTTTGCATTTTCAAGTTTAAGTTTATGTTTAGGTTGGGGAGTTAAGATTAGGATTAGATGTAGGTTTAGGTTTGGGGATTTGAGAATACATTTAGGTTTTAGGTTTAGGTTTAGGTTATCGGTTTAGGTTTAGGGAATTGAGAATAGGTTAAGGTTTAGGTTTAGGAAATCGGGTTCGGGTTCGGGATCGGGTTTTTGTTTGGGTTTTTAAGTTTAGGTTTAGGTTTAGGTTAGGGAGTTGAGATTAGGATTAGGTGTAGGTGTAGGTTTAGGGATTTGAGAATAGGTTAAGGTTTAGGTTTAGGAAATCGGGTTCGGGTTCGGGATCGGGTTTATGTTTGGGTTTTTGTTTGGGTTTTCAAGTTTAGGTTTAGGTTTACCTTAGGAAGTTGAGATAAGGGTTAGGTTATAAGCTATAGGTTTAGGGAATTGAGAATAGGTAAAGGTTTAGGTTTAAGAAATCGGGTTCGAGGTTCGGGATCGGGTTTCGGTTTGCATTTTCAAGTTTAGGTTTATGTTTAGGTTGGGGAGTTAAGATTATGATTAGATGTAGGTTTAGGTTTGGGGATTTGAGAATACATTTAGGTTTTAGGTTTAGGTTTAGATTATAAGTTTAGGTTTAAGGAATTGAGAATACGTTAAGGTTTAGGTTTAGGAAATCGGGTTCGGGTTCGGGATCGGGTTTTGTTTGGGTTTTAAGTTTAGGTTTATGTTTAGGTTAGGGAGTCGAGATTAGGATTAGGTGTAGGTGTAGGTTTAGGGATTTGATAATAGGCTAAGGTTTAGGTTTAGGAAATCGGGTTCGGGTTCGGGATCGGGTTTATGTTTGGGTTTTTTGTTTGGGTTTTCAAGTTTAGGTTTAGGTTTACCTTAAGAAGTTGAGATTAGGGTTAGGTTATAACTATAGGTTTAGGGAATTGAGAATAGGTAAAGGTTTATGTTTAAGAAATCGGGTTCGGTGTTCTGGATCGGGTTTCGGTTTGCATTTTCAAGTTTAGGTTTATGTTTAGGTTGGGGAGTTAAGATTAGGATTAGATGTAGGTTTAGGTTTGGGGATTTGAGAATACATTTAGGTTTTAGGTTTAGGTTTAGGTTATAGGTTTAGGTTTAGGGAATTGACAATAGGTTAAGGTTTAGGTTTAGGAAATCGGGTTCGTGTTCTGGATCGTGTTTTTGTTTGGGTTTTTAAGTTTAGATTTAGGTTTAGGTTAGGGAGTTGAGATTAGGATTAGGTGTAGGTGTAGATTTAGGGATTTGAGAATAGGTTAAGGTTTAGGTTTAGAAATCGGGTTTGGGTTCGGGATCGGGTTTATGTTTTAGTTTTTAAGTTTAGGTTTTGGTTTAGGTTAGGAGTTGAGATTAGGATTAAGTGTAGGTGTAGGTTTAGGGATTTGAGAATAGGTTAAGGTTTAGGTTTAGGAAATCGGGTTCGGATTCTGGATCGGGTTTTAAGTTTAGGTTTAGGTTTAGGTTAGGGAGTTGAAATTAGGATTAGGTGTAGGTTTAGGTTTAGGGATTTGATAATACAAGTTTTAGGTTTAGGTTTTGGTTTAAGTTATAGGTTATAGGTTTAGTTTAGGTTTAGGTTTAGGAAATTGGGTTCTGGTTCAGATCGTGTTTAGGTTTGGGTTTTCAAGTTTAGGTTTAGGTTTAGGTTAGCAAGTCGAGATTAGGATTAGGTGTAGGTTTAGGTTTAGGATTTGTAATACATTTAGATTATTGGTTTAGGTTTAGGTTATAGGTTATAGGTTGAGGTTTAGGTTAAGGTTTAGTTTTAAGTATAGGTTTAGGTTATAAGCTATATGTTTAGGGATTTGTGAATAGGTTAAGGTTTAGGTTTAGGAAATCGGGTTCGGGTTTGGGATCAAGTTTAAGTTTAGGTTAGGGAGTTGAGATTAGGATTAGGTGTAGGTTTAGGTTTAGGGATTTGAAAATACATTTAGTTTTAGGTTTCGGGTTATAGGTTAAGGTTTAGGTTTAGCTTAGGTTATAGGTTATAAGTTTAGGTTATAGGTTATAGGTTAAGGTTTTAGGTCATAAGTTTTGGTTTAGGTTAAGGTTATAGGTGTAGGTTTTGGTTTAGGTTAAGGTTTTGGTTTAGGAATTAAGAATAAGTAAAGGTTTAGGTTTAGGAAATCGGGTTTGGGTTCGGGTTCGGGATTGGTTTTAGGTTTAGGTTTTCAAGTTTAGGTTTAGGTTTAGGTTAGGGAGTTGAGATTAGGATTAGGTGTAGGTTTAGGTTTATGGATTTGGGAATACATTTAGGTTTTAGGTTTAGGTTAAGGTTTAGGTTTAGGTTATAAGCTATAGGTTTAGGGAATTGAGAATAGGTTAAGGTTTAGGTTTATGAAATCGGGTTCGGGTTCGGGATCGGGTTTATGTTTGGTTTTTAAGTTTAGGTTTAGGATTAGGTTAGGGAGTTGAGATTAGGATTAGGTGTAGGTTTAGGTTTAGGGATTTGATAATACATTTAGGTTTTATGTTTAGGTTTAGGTTTAGGTTTAAGTTTTAAGTTATAGTTTAGGTTTAGGCTATAAGCTATAGGTTTTGAGAATTGAGAATTGGTTAAGGTTTAGGTTTAGGAAATCGGGTTCGAGTTCGGGATCGGGTTTAGGTTTGGGTTTTCAAGTTGAGGTTTAGGTTTAGGTTAGGGAGTTAAGATTAGGATTGGGTGTAGGTTTAGGTTTAGGGATTTGAGAATAGGTTAGGTTGTAGGTTATAGTTTAGGGAATTGAGTTTAGGTTATAGGTTTAGGTTATAGGTTATAGGTTTAGGTTAATGTTTAGGTTGTAGTTATAGGTTTTGGGATGTGAGAATAGGTTTAGGTTATAGGTTAAGGGTGTGGTCCCTGCAAATACAAATATAAACATGGCCTATCCAAATGGCCTTACCCTTCCAATGCTGTCCATATGAAATAAGCTATAGGTTTAGGGAATTGAGAATAGGTTAAGGTTTAGGTTTAGGAAATCGGGTTCGGGTTCAGGATCGGGTTTAGGTTTGGGTTTTCAAGTTTAGGTTTAGGTTTAGGTTAGGGAGTTAAGATTAGGATTAGGTGTAGGTTTAGGTTTAGGGATTTGAGAATAGGTTAGGCTAAACATTTAGGTTTTATGTTTAGGTTTAGGTTTAGGTTGTAGATTAGGTTGTAGCATTAGACCCCCGCTCATCCGGATAGCTCCGACGCACATCTGGGTCTGCTTTATTAATTTCGAGCAAATACATAAACACGGCCTGTCCAAATGGCCAGGCCTTCTAATGCTGTCCATAGGAAATGAACCGCTTCATCATGGTCATTACAGCGGTTCCCACCTTCCAGGGACCCCCGCTCATCCGGATAGCTCCGACGCACATCCGGGTCTGCTCCACTAATTTCGAACAAATACATTTAAAAAGAACATAAATATATCTAAAAGCATCTAGATACCTAGGGAAGGCCTCCCATATTTGTATTATTGGTTACTCATCCTTTTGTCTACAAGCCACAATTGACCAACGATTTCTATTGCTACCTGTACTCTGAAACCAACATAAATATAATTGGACCTGTACTCTGAAACCAACACAAATATAAATAGGAAACAATATAAGGAATAAGAAAAAATGAATTTACCTGTACACATCATTAAATGTTTCCCTATAAGGAGGTGATATTATATCTTTGATAGTCACAACTTGTATGACAGAGAAAAATGCAACTGATACAGTCTATTACAATTTAAAGGAGAAAAAAGATTTGTGGCTGCACCGATATTCTAGTACATTATGAACGGCTGCCTACGTACCCAAAAAGTCAGATTGGGATCATGCCATTACGTAGTTCTTTTTAATTAACTAAGTTACTAAAGGTCATAAATTTCATATTTAACAAAGTATCATTGAACGTCGTCTCAAATCGTTTCTGGTTGGTGCATTTAAAAAAAAGAACTAATACACAATCAATGTATATTCTTGTTGCATCTCGTACTGCAACAAGAGACAATGTTCTGTCAATACTTCAGTTACATTTGAAATTGAAATCCTTTAGTGACTTGGTTAATAAAAAATAAATGACAACAAGCCACAATTAATAAAAAGGATGCTGAAGATTAAATAAATAAAAAAAGGCAACTTGATCAAAAAAGGATTTCAGTGAATAATCAAGTTTTCATCATACAAAATGTCTTAAAGTTCAAAAAGTTGAACAAAACTACTGAATATTCAAATTCTCATTAGGAATTTGGGCCAAACAACAATTTCACCCAATTGAATATCTTCAAATGTCCTCTCATCATTAAACAATTCTGCTGTGCGAATATTGATATCATCTATTACAACTCTGATGCATTCTGGAGGGATGCCTGTAGTATCTAACACTATCTGCCCACTAGCAACTATCCGACCACCGATATCTCTCAATTAGTAAATTTGTTCCATCGATGGAATTATTACAGTCTTCTCGAATACTTGAGGGCTCACCAGATCGACGGTGGGCCTATAAATAAAATAATGGTTTCATGTAAATAATAATGCTACTTTTATCTTTAAAAATAATAATTATATCATTTGATCGCGGCAAATGCAATGCATGAGATGCAGCTATATCAGGAGAGCGGTGAAGTAGTTGGCTTTGATGAGTAATTTGTTGCCTAAGTTCAGCAAATTGTTGCTCAACAATCGTACGAAATTCTTACATTTGAGTCATTGATGCTTCAACTTTAGCCTCAATGGACATACGTGCATTCCTCTCCGACCGAGCTTCTATGATGTAGGGGGTGGCAACCTTCATAGTAGTTTTAGAAATACCCAAACCCATGCCCCTAACCCGGCCTCTGCTATCACGACCACAAACCTAAACAATAATTTTTAAGTTTAATGACGTGTGTATATTATCATTAAAAAAAACACCAACGACAATGTATGTAAAGTGAGTATAATTGATGGAAAACCTGTGAAACTGGGTCATGGTCTAAATCCTTCTGCTTACTGGAAGGATCACTGCCAGCTATCGATAATATTCTTTCCTGTTAGAAGATAATTATTGTAATAAATCCTTCACTATACTTAAATAAAAAAATGATTAAAAACTGAAAAATTATTCTCACTGCTATTTCAAGATGTGTTTGTGTTGGATAAGACCTATCAGGTCTGCTATGAGTGGCAATAAACAAGTCATTCCTGATGATGATAGTATTTGAATTTTCTTTTCGCTGTAATTAGATAAGCAAATTAGTTAATAAGAATTTATATTCATCAATTAAATTGTCAAAAAATATAGTACAAATTACCATTTTCTCTAATGTCCTAGCAGCACCTCGTCTTCCAGTCATGTGAGGGCATTTCACCTGTGCTCTGGAAGTCCTTCCCTTCTTACGAAGATTGATTAATAATTATGTGGATTGTAGATTAATGAAAATGTCTCAATCCTCTTGCTTCACACCAATGGGATAATTTCTTCTTCTTTCTACATCATTATCAAATTTATCATATTCCTTTCGCAGATTGTATTTCCATACCTTCCAAGCTTTGCTTACTTTCAAAAATGCATATTCTTTTAACTCATCATCGATGTTGTACATGGCCTATTTCATTAAATTAATAATCAAACAATCTTATTGAGTAAGAATTAGAAATAAAATCAAGAACAAACATGCTCACCAAAACCATAGACTAGATATTATCTTTAATTGCACCAGGCACTTTGCACCAACCAGCAAATGAAATTAGATAGTGTGTCCTACCAAGTTGCCCTAAAAATGTGTTAAAAGGCGCTGATGTTTCTCCGACTGGTTGTTTATATTCATTTAATTCAAGTCTCTTCCTTATATTGCTTCCTTGGGCTGAAGCTGATGAACCACCAAAATCTGACATAATTCCTGTAATTTTATAATACAAAATAATATCTCATTATTATGTAATTGGCATTCTATTAATATTTTGATAACTAAAAAATTGTAACAATCATTACTAAATAGAATTCAACTCACTTTCAAACTGATTTGAATCTTATTAGTTTCTTTTCCGTTTCCTATGACGTGAGGTACTCGGCTCACTCTCTACCCATGATTTTTCTTGTACAGCTTCTTCTTCATTTAAATCATCGATTAATGAAAGTGTTGAAGAACCTACATTCCTTCTGACCTCAAACTCAAGTGGATCTTCAAATGCATATGCATCTTTCGTCAATCTCTTAGGAGCGTCCAAAACAACATGCCAGTCATCTCTAGTTGGATCCTTACAGTAGAAGACCTGAGCTGCCTGAGATGCAAGAATAAATGGCTCATCGTCTTCCTTTAAGTTCCATCTAAACCTTCTTAGATTGACAAATATCAAATTTGTTTCAGGATCTATGAAACATCCATTCAATTTATCTTCAATATGCACTCAATCACAGTAGAAGAGTGTTACTCTGAAGTAGTAGCTCAATTCAAGAATTTGTCTAATGATGCCATAATAAGTGTCTTCTTCTTCTATAGGATTCCTATCCCTGGCGCTTGCCCTGAAGCTAGTTAGCGCTTTCATTGAGACTCCACTGTTCTGGGTTGTTTTGTTCATTTCAGAATTCGCAATGCTAAAAACATATCCATTTATTGAGTAAGTATTATATGATATACATTTGAAGTTAGGACCTTCGGCAATTCTCTTGAATTAAGACATTTCTTGATTATGTAGTTGATGTCTTAACCAAGGAATGTATTCCATTGGTTTTCCTGCTGACAGATTACCCTTTCGATTTTGTCCCGTACGTGTTTGGCCCTGGATGTATGTTTGGTACTTCCTATAAATTCCAAATCATAGCAATTATTTATATATATATATAATGTTTATTACCATAAGCCATTTAAAAATATAAAAAAGAATAATATACTTCATTAACTTACTCCTTCCATTGATGATTTTCAATGTGATGTTGCAAAACCATCTGCGTGCTTGTTGGTATTGCACTGCAGTAAGATCATAAACTTTTCCTTTCTTATCATTTTGGGAATCACCAGCATTTTCATCATCATTGAATATTTTTAGTCCTTGCTTATGACCTCTTATTGTATTATTAGGATAGTATTCCATGCAGTACATCATAGATTCCTCTATAATGTAGCGTTGCTCTGAATACAAACACTGGGTAAGCTTGATTCATTACATACTTCTTATATGTTCTCATCATCCTGTTAAATATTAAAATCAAGTATTGATGAAAATATATAAGCTATTTTGAAAAAGTTTATAAATTAAAACAGTTAAAGTTATCTCTCAAGAGGATACATCCATCGATATTTGACAGGTCCACAAACTTGTGCCTCCTCCGCCAAGTGCACAATAAGGTGTGTCATAGAAATGAAAAACGATGGTGGAAAATACCTTTCGAAAATACATAATATTTCTACTATTTTATTTTTCATTTCTTAAAGCTCCATACAATGAATTTCTTTAGAACATATGACGTTAAAGAATCTTGACAATTGTATAATGGTGGCGCGCAATGACTTTTCTTTCTTGAATGAATGCATCAATAATACGGATAGTAATTGCTGCATTAGAATGTGATAATCATGTAACTTAAGGCCCTTGAGGTGATAGTCATCCATACTGATATGATGTTTCCAGTTTGCACTATACCCTCTCGGAACTTTCAAATCACTCAAGATTCGACAAATGAGTTCTCTTTCAGATCTGGATAATGTGAAAGGAGCCTTAGGCAATAACAACTTACCATTTTTTTCCTTTGGCCAATATTTCGATCTTATCTTCATGGCCATAAGATCCTAACGGGCTTGTAAACCATCCTTAGACTTGTCCTTCATGTCCATGATTGTTGCAATAAGGTTCTCAGTAATATTTTTCTCGACATGCATCACATCCAAATTATGACGAATGGGCATATGCTCCCAATACGACAATGTAAAGAAGATTGATCTCTTCGACCAAGCAGTAAGGTTAGACTCCTCATCTGTGTTCTTTTTCCTCTTATTTCCTATATGCTTTCCGAACTTGGTTTGTATATTATTTATTTTAACCAATACCTGTTCTCCAGACAAACGGTTTGGAGCCTACCGATTTTCATCATTCCCATTGAATCAAGATCTTTGGCTCCTAAAGATATGAGCTCTTGGGAGGAATCTTCTGTGCCCCCATATAAGAAAACTTCTTTCCATGTTTTAGCCAAACAGAGTCAGTCTTCTCACTACAAACAGGACATGCATACTTTCCTCCTGTCCTACACCCAGAAAGATGCCCATAAGCTGGAAATTCATGTATTACCCATAATAAAATCCCCTTCATTGTAAACCTATTCTTCCTGAACGAGTCATATGTTATCGACCCTTTCCACAATTCATTTAATTCTTCAATTAATAGTTGTAAATATACGTCGATGTCATGCCCTGGACCATTTTTTCCAGGAATTAAAAGTGTTAACATAATAAATTCCTTTCGCATGCATAAATGAGGTGGAAGATTGTATGGAACAACCATAACAGGCCAGCAACTATATGAGATGCTCATATGCCCAAAGGGATTGAATCCGTCTGTTGCAAGTCCCAACCGAATGTTATGTGGATCCGCAGAAAAATCACTAAATTTTCTATCTACAAACTTCCACATAGAAGAATCCACAGGATGACGCATGTACGAGTCATTTTTAGCCCCCTTTGAATGCCACAACATATTCTCTGCAATCCATGGTATGTTACAAAGTCTTTGTAACCTTGGTGTTAATGGAAAGTATCTTAGCACCTTCCATGGTACATGTGAGACTCTTGATCTTACAACACTATTCACTTTCCATCTGCTTGCTTTACATGTAGGACAACTTTTCTTATTAGCATGCTCCTTCCAAGATGTAATACAATCATTACGGCATGCATGTATCACCTCATAGTTCATACCCAACGAACTGATCAATCTCTTTGCATTATAGGTACTATCTGGCAAAGAGTTCTCGCTTGGTAAAATCTTCTTGAGCAGTTGCAACAAAGTCGTAAAGCTATTATCTGACCACTGATATCTAGCCTTCATGCTCATCAACTCAACTGTCACTGACAACTTTGTATACTCACGTTTACACGATGGATATAGGGGTTGTACCGCATCCTCCCTTAATTTATTGTACTGAGTATCATTGTCTATGTCATCTTGAGGCTGACTACCATGTTCCTCATTGACCTCATTCATACATGCATCTAAGTCATTGGGTTGAACACGACCAAAAGCATCATTAACCAAATCAACCATTCTAGGCAACAACTCTTCATTACAATCAATGGCAGATGTACTAGGAGCCTTGGCATTGACACCCATATTGGGAAGTTGTTCTCCATGAAAAAACCAAGTTGTGTATGTCTAATCTATACCATTCATAATTAAATGCTCAAAAACTGTACTTAGTATTTTCTTCCCACGCACATTACGACATCTAGCACAAGGACAACTATACCAATCAATACCTCCCGAATTCCTTTTCACAAAAATAATAAACGATTCAACGCCTTTAATGTATTCATCACTCAATATATCTTTCGTCATCCAATTCTTGCTCGGGGGCGTCAAATCCATATCTGATATCACGTGCATGCAGCATATAAAAAGTGTTATGGTTGTCGAAAAATATATGAATGGTCATAGGCTACGTCAAGTTATGAGTTTTCAAGTATTGACTCAGATATGTGGTTAATACAATAAAAAGAGGCTTTTCATAAACTGTCAAAACATGCCACACGTGGTCACCAATCACAAAAAAACATAAAGATCTATATATATCCGCAAATATATGCACATGATTAGGCGTAGGTTATAGGTTATAGGTTATAGATCATAGGCTACGTCAAGTTATGAGTTTTCAAGTATCGACTCATATATGTGGACTGAAATATGAAAAGCAGTCTTACCATTCTTGTACTAAATGAAAATATGAAGTTTCAATCCACAAAGAGAAAGAAATAATAATTCAGAAGTTATTTAGGAAACAAGAGCAGGAAAATGCAATAAACAATACCTGTTGTAATGAAGTTTTTTTGTGCCTACATTGCAAACGTAACATCAATCTAAAACATAACTATTTCATCAGTAGTCTTTAATATGGATGGTCTAGACCGTTACATAGTCCAATCAACAATTTTACCCATCTATTTCTTATGGCCCATCTTGGATTACTTATGTTTATAAAGAATCACTTTTGTCATACAATCTTAACCATACCATCCATGCCTTGGGAAAGGATGGATGTAGAAAGTTTGGTCAAATCAAAGATGGATTGGATCATCCAGTCAGTCTGATTTTGTTAAGTAGCCTATATAATTTATTTTTGACTCTAAAGGACAGTTCAGATCTAACGATCAAGATGTTCAATTGAACAACTAGTAGCACTACAAATTATCTCTAAGAGCACTGGAGCATTTCTACTTAATTAATGTAGATTTTATATTTCGCTGCCTTTTTTAAACGGGTTTTCAAAAAGCTACCTAATTAATCCATATGATTAATTAAAATTCCACTCCCTTTGCATTTTTTTTAAGGGCCGTGGGTGTGCAAGCAAATGGGTCATCCGCTTGGGTGAGCCTCACTAGCTACCATGTTTATGTAAAATCCACCCTGACCATCAGGAAAGTCACCTCATGCTAGGCCAAGGTCCCAAAAATCACTCCCATCCATGATTCAAGTGAAACAAGTGATTGAAAATAATGTACTGGACAATGATAGCCCTCCAAACTGTTTTCCTTGGTAGGGTTACCTGAATCATGATGAGTCTGAGTTTTAAGACATACCTAAATTTTGGTTTGCTATCTGATTGGAGTGGATTTCACATAATTATCACAATAGGCCTTGTAAAAATCAAGTGTAGACTTCTTTCCTCAACTGCCTTCTTAGCCTTGGCTCACTTGAATCATGAGTCAGCCTGATTTTTTATTTTTATTTCTCTACGCCTCAACTAGGATTAATTGCTCATCTAATGGTTGGAGTGGATTTCGCATACACATAATGGTGGGCCCACCAATAAAGTCCCTAGGTCCCTCATGAATAATACAGTCTCTTTATTTAGATGAAAGGAACATTATCTACTCTAAACATTAAATATATAGTTCAATGTTAAACTCAAAGGCAAAAAAATCAGGATTACCCGTGATTTTGGTGGGCCACACCAAAATAATCCATACCTAGGATACCACTTTTTCAACTAATAACTAATCATAAATCACCCCCCATCGCTTTCAGCCTATAACTAATCATAAACAGCCTCCAGCTTTGATCCTCATTTTAGCCTCAAATCTGTCTGTAAGCTCGTTTTAACCTCCAGCTCTGGTTGTGATTGCTTTACAGTGGACATTACAGACCAGCAATCCTCATTTTATCCAAAGCTCAGCTGGACCACACACAGGAAAGAGTGGGGATTATGACATCCACCATTGAGACTTTCATAGGGCCCACATCGATGTTTATTTGTCACCCAACTTGCTCACAAGCTCACACAAACATAGGGAAAACATAAATATCAGCTTGATTCGAAACTTCTGCTGCCCTAAGAAGTTTTCAACAGTGGGTCTTCGATTCCCACTGTTTCCTGTGGTGGGCCCACTTGAGCGTTGGATATGCTTCCATTTGGGCTCATGCCATAAAATGAGTTGAAAAATAGATGGCCTGCATGGATAAGACACACACATCGCAGTGGCCCCATAGAGTTTACTCGCATGCTGAGTTACAGAGTATGCAATTTACCTTCTCCAGCAGAGACATTTCATCAAACACATGTTGTGCACACCTTAAACATTCACAACAACTGATGAATGGCAAGACTATACTATGTTTGCATCCATTGTATACATGGTATACATCTATAGCAACCCAGGCCATCTAGATCATTGGTCCCATTGTTTAACAGATATGGCCAACGAACCCCCACTACGGATTTACAGATCTAAAAATTAAAAACCTAAATAGAGAAATGAGTACCTGGCCGGGGAAGAGATGAAGGGCAAGGCTGCTGGCCGCACCAGATCCGGAGATGATGCAAGTGTGGAAGAGAGAGTGAGAGAGAGAGAGAGAAAGAGAGAGAGTCGGGGGTAGGAAGAAGCTGAGAGTCGCGTGGGTGTCTGGGACCGGGACGGCGAGAGAGAGAGAGAGAGAGAGAGAGAGAGAGAGAGAGAGAGAAGGCAGAGGGAGGGTGTTGAAATGGGGGAGACATTGGGCGCGACTCTATTTTGAGCGCGCGCCCAAAATTTGGGCAGACCGTGGCTGATGGTCGGTGCTCTGTGGGCCCCACCATGATGTACATTTTCATCCATTCCGTTCATCCATTTTTACAGATCATTTTAGTGATTGATACAAAAAACCATGGGGAGATAAATCCTAGGTGGGCCACACCACAGGACAAAAATAATGAATGGATATTCACAATTAAAATCTTCTTAATGCCCACCATACTGTTTATTTGACATCCAATCTGTTGATTTGGTCATAAAGACCCACATGAGGGGAAAAGATAAATATCAGCTTGATTCAAAACTTTTATGGCTCCCAAAACATTTTTAATGGTCAAAATTCATTTAACACTATTTCCTGTAATGTGGTTCACTTGAGATTGAGATATAATTCTTTTTTTTTAATCATATCCTAAAATGATATATAAAAATAGATGGACGGCATGGATGATACACATTCATCATGGTGGGCCCCACAGTAGATCGACCACTGTACCCAATGGTCGGTGTCTGGTCGGGAGTGGTCAATCCGTTCCCCATCATAGCATACACATGTGATTTAATCTCCATTTAGCCTTTGATCTAGATGATTTTTGGTTTTATGCCCTATAATAATATTTTAAAATATATAGACGGCTTAGATAAGGCACGTATATTTTTTTAGGCCCTATAGAGTCCCTTATACCCTAAACGTATTGAGTAAATCCTATGGGGCCCACCATGATTTATTCATTTTATCCACTCCATCCATCCATTTTAACATATAATTTTATTACATAAGCTCAAAATTGATGCCTATAAAAATCTGAAGTGGACCACATCATAGGAAACAGTATAAATTGAATGTTTACCTCTGAGAAATTTTGCGAGGCCACTAAAGTTTTGGATCAAGTTGATATTTTAGTTTTCCCTTCATCCATGTATTTGTGATCTATTGAACGGGTTGGATGACAAATAAAAATCACTGTAAGCCATAGGAAGATTTCAATGGTGGAAATCATTATTCCCACTGTCTCCTGTGGTATGGTCCACTTGAGCTTTGGATATGCTTTAATTGTGGACTCAACCACTAAAATGACCTGGAAGAATGGATTGACGTACGATGTGGATAAAGCATGACTTTAGGCTACGAGCTTAAAAATAAGTTCAATCCATGACTTGGGTGGGCCACACCACATACTATAGTTGAGAGGGTTACCCTCCCATTAAAACATTCATAATCATTTATTGGGCCCACCTAGATGTGGTTCATAGATCTAGCACATTCATTATGTGTGTCCCACTTGGATGAGGAGTCAGCCCAAGTTTCATACACATCCAAAACTCACGTGGGCCCGACCAATTAAATGCTTTTATATGTTTTAGGGATGTCTTCACATAGTTTTAAATGTTATGGCCCACCTGAGTTTCGTATATGACTGATTTTTGGACTTTAAGGGGACATCAAATGCATGGTGTTGATGTTCTACATACATCTTGGTGGGGCACACACAGATTAACCTCATGGGAAGTTCCCATGAGGTGACCTTAGGGCCCATTTGGTCGGGTGGATTGGAAGGGATTGAATGGTATTAGGGTGGATGGCATGGATTTCTAGGTAATGATGGTGTTGTCAGTGGATTGTCTTGAGATCCATGGGATTGATATATCACTGGACTGCTATATCCAGTCTGTTTGGCACGCCCGGCCAATCCCAGGATTAAACCTTCCCATCCCTTCCAATCCCTCGAACCAAACATGTCCCAGGCAAATTTGAATAGATAAGGGTGGATTGGATGGGATTTAAAGGAAATGATGGTGTTGTCGGTGGATTGTCTTAAGATCCATGGGATTAGGATAAGATCACCGACTCTGTTTGGCACGCCCGACCAATCCTAGGATTTAACTTCCAATCCCTTCCAATACCATCCAGTCCCTTCCAATCCGACCGGCCAAACTGGCCATTATAATACCATTTCACTATTTAGGTAACTCCTTCAGGGCCCATTTGGCCGGGTGGATTGGAAGGGATTGAATGGTATTAGGGTGGATGGCATGGATTTCAAGGTAATGAATAATAATGGTGTTGTCAGTGGATTATCTTGGATTGCTATATCCCGGGATTGCTATGTCGAGTCTGTTTGGCACGCCCGGCCAATCCCGGGATTAAACCTTCCCATCCCTTCCAATCCCTCTAACCAAACACGTCATAGGAAAATTTGAACGGATTAGGGTGGCTTGGATGGGATTTAACTGTTTGGCCGGGCAGATCCCATGGTATTAGGAGGGATGGGATCAATTTTAAGGTAATGATGGTGGTGTCAGTGGATTGTCTTAAGATCCATGGGATTACTTATATCCTGGGACAAGTTCACTAGGTCTGTTTGGCATGCCCTGTATATCCTGGGATTTTACCTTCCAATCCATTCAGCCAAGGGATAAGATCAATTTTAAGGTAATGATGGTGATGTCAGTGGAATGTTTTAAGATCCATGGGATTGCTCTTATCCCAGGACAAGTTCACTGGGTCCGTTTGGCACGTCATGCCTATCCCAGGATGTTGTCGATCCCATCCCTCCTAATACCGTGGGATCTGCCTGGCCAAATAGGCCCTACAGGTAATGATGGTGTTGTCAGTGGATTGTCTTAAGATCCATGGGATTGCTATATCCCGAGATTAGGTCACCCAGCCTGTTTGGCACTCCCGGCCAATCCCGGGATTTAACTTCCAATCCCTTCCAATCCCTTCCAATCCGCCTGGCCAAACGGGCCCTCATGGGTGTTGCTCTAATCATGTAGGGCCCACCTTGATATATTTTATGTATATCGACACTGTCCATATATTTTTCCATCATATTTTAGGATGTGATTTTAAATCATAAGAACTCAATAATCTCAGGTGGGTCATACCAATCAAAACAATGATGAATAACTATTAAAAACCTTTTGAAGGCCACAAAAGTTTTAGATCAATTTGATCTTTGTAGTTTACCTTCATTTAGATCTTCTTTACATTATCAACAAGTTGGATTGCAAATAGACATTACTAAAACCTTACGATGGGTTCTTTATAATTTTAGTGGCGAGGTACTATATTATTATTCTTTCCAATGGTGTGGTTCACTTAAGATTTAAATCTACACAATTTTTTATACCCAGCCCAAAAATGGGTTGGAGAAACATAGGGGTGACAAGGATATACAACACATCATCAAAATCTCACTTTTGTTATCTAACTTTTCAATTTGTCTTTTCAAAATACAAAATCTAGTTTTCTATATATATATATATATATATATATATATATATATATATATATATATATATATATATATATATATATTACAATTTGTCAATTTTTTCACAATTTTGTTTAATTTCTTAAATTTTCTTTTTGAAAATATCATTTTTTTTAAATCTCACTTTTGTTATATAACTTTTGAATTTTTGTTGTCAAAATACAAAATCTAGTTTTCTTTTAAATTTTTTTTTTTTTTTTTTTTTTTTTTTTTTACATTTTATCAATTTTTTTCACAACTTTGTTTAATTTTTTAAATTTTCTTTTTCAAAATATCATTTTTTTAATCGAAATCTTGTTATATAACTTTTAAATTTTTCCTGTCAAAATACAGAATCTAGTTTTCTTTCTTTAAATATATATTTTTTTACAATTTGTCAATTTTTTCACAATTTTGTTTAATTTTTTATATTTTTGTTTTCAAAATATCATTTTTTTATTGAAATCTTTTTTTTCTTCAAAATTATTAAACATTATTTAAAGTTCTTAATTTTTTTTTTTTCAAAATCTAGATTTTTATACAAATATAGTTTATTTTTTTTCAACATCTAAATTTTTCTTAAACATTGTCAATTATTTTTTCTAAGCTTCTCAAATTTTTATTTTTTTTTTCCGAAATTCACTACTTTAATGGTGGCAGGAGCATTAGAGACGGTTTAGGACCGTCTCTAATGTGCACGGTTTTTGACAGTCTCAAATGACTGCTATTAGACGGCCAAAGACCGTCTCTAATTAAGATGGTCTTTGTCAGTCTCAAAATAAGACAGCCAACGACCGTCTCTAATATGGCTGCCCTGTAGCAGTCTCAATTGCCGATAAAAGACAGCCAGTGACTGTCTCTAATAGAGACGGTTGTTGACAGTCTCAAATTATCAGTAAAAGACAGCCAATGACCGTCTCTAATGCGGACGGTCATTGACCGTCTTAAATGTTCAAATATAAGACGGTCAAAGACCGTCTCTTATTACAGACGGTCTATAGCCGTCTTTTATCCCCAGTTAACGACGGATTTTGGCCATCTTAAATGATTTGAGGACATTAAAATTTTTAAGACAATGTTAAGGATAGTCAAGGGTCGTCTAGAATTTTAGAGACGGTTTATGGTCGTCCCTAAACCGTCTTTAAACCAAACAATTTTAGAGACGGTCCATAACCGTCTCAAAATCCATCATTTTTTTTCCATTTTTCACGTAGTGGAACATATGAAATGCCTCTCATATAGAGAGATGTATGTGACTATTTTTATGATTACTGATGCATTAAACATTCATGCATGCCTTTTATTGTTAAAGTTTTTGTATGATTACCTAGGAGACAAGTCATTGTACCCACTAGAAGCCCACTATATGTGGAAGCCTGCCTAATGGAGGGGGATGTTGGCCTTGCCCATGCCTACCAATGGTAGAAGCTCGCCGAGTATAGATGTGGGTTGTCAATATCTAACTCAAGCAAGTTGATGGCTTTTATTTATACCCACTTGATACATCATCAACATCATTCACAACATTCATATTAATTATATCATTTGCATTTTATTTCTGATTTTTATGCTTGATTGTTACATTTTATATGTGTATCTTATTTTAAATGTATTGTGCACGAACCATGATGGGTTTGCTCACTTACCCTAGCCAGTTGATGGTGTATTGATGGAAAAATCATACAAATGTAATTGAAGTAAATATAATAACTCAAGAGTAAGAACATGTAACGCCCTGAAAATTGGGGGTCGAGCATAAACTCAACTCCCGAGTTCCAGAACATCACTTATGCAACAAAATGAATGATGATTGAATGTTGACTGTATTCGTGCATTGAACATGAGTGAGATTAAGCCAAAACAGCATATCATACTCCAGAGACAGTTAAAGTTGCAAGCGGAAGACTGTAATAGATAGACAAAATATATAAACTATGATGAGTCTCCAGAGTGTGATAACATTTCCGGGTTAAATAATTACAAGGACAGTTCTAAAATATACCTAATGTGATGACGCGTAAAGTCTCCTATCCCAAATACCATAGCCCGTCGGTCAAGATAATACCTGGGTCTTCATAGACCTGTCAGAGAGATACAGATAGGAGAACTCCTCCTCATCACCATAGAAGTAGTCCGGCTCTGCTTCACAAGCATCGCCATCACCTGAAACTCAACAAATCTGTTTGGTGTGTACAACACCGTCCCGTAACGTGGGAGTGAGTAGCTAACTCAGTGGAACAATAAGGCATAAGTTATCATGTTATCAATACAGTCAAGCAGTAATGATAAAGCAGTAAATCAAACACTCCTAGTTACTCTGATTAATGCAAGTATGAATGCAGATATGATGGATGCCCTCACCGACATACTCCCTCATGCGACACCATCTCACGTTCGCGCATGCTTACATCCCACACGTTGCTCCACATCTTTCCAGGCACATGCGATGCATGATGAGCATGATTACCGAAGTTTTTAATTAGTCCATTTCAAACAACAGATTGGGAAACTAAGGTACCTCCCCGTATCATTCCCAAACATGATCCATTCTAGGGTCGTCACCCTAGTTAATATCGACGATGGTGTATTTTCTAGGTCACCGCAGAGGTCGCTGTACGTTACGCACAAAAGGTTGCACCACTCCCCCATCACCCCTTAAACGATTCATCACTATACAGAAACAGGCCTAGTTCATACTCTATATATCACGGCGAACCCTAAGGCGCACTGCGACTTCAGAATATGCTCGCGGTCACTACAAAGGGTCGCTGTGGTTGTTACGCACAAAAGGTTGCACCACTCCCCCATCACCTTATCAATGTAGGCCGACAGCACGAATATAGTGTCTCATACCACCATAATCGGCTCACGAGTTAAGGTGCTCACTGGTCACTACGGGGAGGCACGTGAGCCCCGGCCAGAGGCCGACAGCTCGACCACGGTGTCCCATACCACCATGCCCGGCTCATGAGTCTTAGCGGATCGAGGTACCATGGTTAAAAGGGTTTTCACTGGTAAGTTTGATACCCTAGGTTCAAGCAATAGCGACCAAACATGGTGAACATACATTAGACAAATCGGGTTACATGACGAGCTCGGCTAGCTCGAGTGCACAACAAGTTGAACGACATGAAGTGCATAAGCACTTCGCGTGGCCAACCACTATCGCCAACCGAAGTACGACTCGAGTTCGTCGAACACATCTCACGTGGCGACATGAAACTCAACCACGATCTCCAATCCAGTACCGATTGTCTGGACTATAATCATAGCCCCAAGCACAATCAATTGTCATCCATAGCATGTAGAGTAAAGCATGATAGACAAAGTAATTCAAGCATGATAAATAAAGTAATTCAAACATGCTAGTAGGCATGTTAAAAGCATATTATAAAGCATGATATAAAGCATGTTGTAAAATACTACATTAATAGGAATACAAACACATGTATTGTAAGTAAGTGGTTTAGGTGATCAACCTCATGGAGGTAATCATACACGTCGCTAGGATAGTTGAGAATTCAATCTCAACACCCTTAAACATTACAATTTACTAACTACTACTCATTCAGACATTTCAACAAACACTTTAAAATACAGGAATCAACATACATGACATATGTTGATCACAGAGGTATAAGGCCAAATCCTTTCACTAGGAGTTACCCCAATCATAACACGCATACACCCATGACGGATAGTCATGGCAAGCAGAAACCAAGTTCCATATTCATTCACCATTTCCACAAACACTTGGGCCACACATTTTAGCATATATAGTGTGTATTGGCCGTATGGCGTGATTTAGGTAAATCCTTTCACAAAGGGGTATTGCCAATACAACAATCAATTGTCCATGACAATTAGTCATGGCGAGCACGAATGAGAATTCTATACTCATTCAGTCATTTTCACAACACTTAGAATACACTATTACAACATACATGGTGTATGTTAGCAAAACATGTATTAGGGCTATCCTTTAGCCATGTGAGTATTTTATCTATGTATAATATATTACTACAGCAAATAATCATGATAAGTACATCTTCAAAATTTATACGTATACAGTATTTTCTAGAATACGCATTTTCAACATATATAGTGTATACAAACAAACATGTATTACGGCGATTCTTTTCGCCAAGCAATTAATTTATACGCACATAATATATTTATACAACAATTAATCATGACAAACACATCGCTAAAATATACATGTATACGGTACTTCTTACAATACCATATTTCTACATACATAGTGTTTATTAGTAAACATGGATTTAGGCGAATCCTTTCGCCAAATAAGTATTTTATCCATACGTCATATATCCATACGACAAATAAACATGTTAAACACATTTCCATAAAAAATACGTATACGGTATTTTATACAAATACCTAGAGTATGTGAAATTCCAAATTCTACAATTCTAATCGAAACAGAAAACGGAAAGCACTTTGTACATGTGCAATTGCATGCAGATCATGAATCTACCATTATCTGACATTGAAAGCGTTGAAAACCGTAACTTATACACTTAAAGTCCTCACCTTTGCCTTTGGAAACGAAACGAATCAACAAGGGTAGAAGAACTTTCATATACGGGAGATTTCTAGCCTAAAGAGCGGAATCGATTAGCTTTTTCATAACCCACAACGATTCTATCTTAAATCAGGCCTAGGGTTAGGGTTTCTTACCTTCAAATGGGATGGATACCGCCGGGAAAGCGCCTAGAACAGGGCGGTGTAGGCCGAATAGCGGCAGGGAACAGCAGCAGGGAATTCCTCCCACATCTCCCTCACTTTCTCTCTCTTTTCCCTCTCTCAAAACCAAATTCGTATGGCTGGAATGGGAGAGGGTTTAAGGTCCTTTTATAGTCAAAAATATTCCCAAAATAGACTCAGGTTCAAGGGTTACTGCTAATATAGGATATTCGTCACTTTTCCAGCTCAAAAGAGAGGTTCTGGTAGCCCTCCTTGAACCAAACGTCAGACTTAAGCTCACCATCTATGGATCTACGTGGGATTACGTTTTTTGACTCGATCGGATTCCCAGATCGCACGTGGCGGACCACTTTCAGTTCGACGGTCAGTGGGCCACGATCAGAAATTCTAAGTACATGTAAATGTTCCTGAAATTTTTCTTAATCCGAGGGTGTAATTTGGTCTAATTCTGACGGTCAGGTTGCTTAATACTGACGCATCAACGAATGATGCCAGATCACTATTCCAGATATTTTATTTTGGATGGGAATAGTGTTTTTCACACTCCCTCGCTCCGAATCGAAACGAATGGCCATGGAACATCGGATGGAGCTGATTTTTGAGATGATTGTTAAGCCCAGTGGGGCGGTCCTAGTTCCTTAGCTTCGGGTTAATCGGACTCCCGATGTGCGATCTAGACCTAATACGAAGTTTCGTTTCATTCCCGAGAGCAGACGGGAAATGAGTTTGGTTCTAAACTTTAGGGTAACCTAGCGCCAATGATTCTGCAACTTTTGGGTCTTGCAGATCGTATTTAAAGCGATCCTAATGGATTTCGTAGCTAATCTGGTTTCACACCTAGTTACTTTGTCTCATTTCTAAAGGATTTAGTCCTAAGTGAATTCTGGTCGAGGTGGTACTCAGGCCTTTGGAGTTTGTATATAAAGTGATCCAAGTTATACTACTTAGCTAGTTTAAGATAGTGTCTAGGGTGAAAGTTATTAGAAAAATTGGAAGATCAAGGTGATGAAGGGTGAGGTTTGTGAAGGAAATGAGTTCAAAGGCGGCTTTAGACTTTGGGATTCGGGATTCGACAAGTTAATGAGGTATTACGATCGACCCATTGCCTAAGGTCATCTAATCCCGTGTTGGCAAAAATCCAGGCGTAACAATCTACCCCCCTTAAAACAAAATTTCGTCCCCGAAATTGCCTAAGGGTAATAAGGAAAGATCTCTATTATTTCATTTGCCTAAGACTTATTGATTTCGAGTTCCTACGCGTGGTAGGGTATATACTAGTCTGGTTCCTTTTAGTCTACCCCCCTTAAAACTTAATTCTTCATCCATTTCTCATACCCTGATGGTTTGCTACCATTTATTTCTTTACCTATTTGGAGTCTCGACGACAATTCCCACAATTTAGAGTAAGATAGTTGTTTTCATTATTTGACCAACACGGAGAGACGGTAATAGTGGGCTCGATCCCGATACATCGATCATCCACCGGGCCAGGGTAGGAAGCTCATCGTATCCCTTCTGAATCCCGGTGGATCCTGGTCTTCTGCTCGGCCAAGCAGTGAGTCCATTGGTAGTCGCCCAGGATTGAGAATTGGGTCAAGCCGCGAAGGTTTCGCAGTTGTATATTTCAGTAACTCCGTAGTCCGATCACTCTAAAAACGTAGGGAATGTCCATCATTGAAAGGTTCAAATTGTTTATTTTAAGGTTGCCCTTTAGGTCTTAGTCTAAGAGAGTCCTTGATATTATCTATGTCCCAGGGGAGGGTGAATCAAATCTTACTAGATCATCCTAAAACATTTTCTCATAGTAGAACTTACTAGGGCTTCTATAATGTTCGTATTTATCGAGCACCGTTTCGATCCTGGGCCAGTGGAGTAGGGTCCACCATGCTTTCGCTGTGCCTCCCAGATCAAGAGATGCAATAGGTAACCTAACTAGATTGGGCTCATAATGTTCTACCCCCCTTAAAATTTTATTTTCACCCTCAAGGCTCAAGATTTATGTCCTGCTCCGTATATTGGAACAAGGTGTAGTTTAGGATCTATCCTTGACATGAAATGGGATGCGATCTCCCACTACATTGGTCTTCTTTTCATCAATGTTGTGTATTATGGCATTGACACCTATGGTCATAGAAAGGAGCTAAAGATGAAGGGTATTGTGGTTGATTCGGGGTCAGGTGTGAGTTTGTGGCGAGATGCCTAATCTTACCAAGGGGTTTTATCGCGGCCCAGACTTATCCTATTTAATCATGTCTAGTTTAATAGGCATGCTATCTTTCTACGGTCATAAACATAATATGTATGTCGACATGGCATGCGACTTGGGACCTAATTCCTAACTATTTGTTGCCCATTTGGGTAATTCCTTGGGCCTAAAAGACAAAGTCTCTATTGACTATATATTCTCACACTTCTCAAAGACAAAGTTATAAACTTTTGGTTGTAAGTGGTCAAGCCAACACGGAAGAAAGTTGCGTAGTGGGTCTGAGCCGGATACATAGACCTTCTGCCTCGCGAAGACAGAAAATCATCGTATCAGTCCTTAATCCTAGCTGATCCCGACCTTCTGCTTGATCAGAGCATAGGGTTCATTGGTCACAACCATGATTGAGAATTCGATCCAAACCGCGAATACCTCGCTAATGTGTAGTTTCTCTGCCCCGTGTTCCCGATTGTACTAAGTCCTTGAGAAGGCAATTCTGAGGGTGTATTGATTTGATCTAACATTAAATCCAATGGATATATAAGTTTTCTATGAGCGTGAATAGTTTCTATGTCATACAACCTTCCTATGAGTTATTAAAGGAGCCTATGAGTATCAAGAGGATTTCAACAAAGGAACGGGGTCTTGCTCCTACCTAATCAAACCGACTCACTAAGTATATCACTCAATTATCTTAGCATTTTTTGTCGTTTACATTTCTTAGCCTAATCAAGAAATTTAAGCTCAACTGATGAGTAGCGGTAATCCACCAGTTGTAATCTAAAGTCTATGCTTATACACCAGATGATTTTATATCATTTCTAATAAAGAAAATTTGTTTGTTCATTTGGAATTGAGTTGCCCGAACATGAATGTAGCTATGCTTGGGCACTCCACCTATGCTCAAACCAACTAAGGGGGTCCTAGAGTTTACGTTCTCAATTGGTTGGATTTCCTATACTGTCAGGTCTGTCGAAGCACTGCTCTAGGTCCAAACTCTATGGGCCTATCTATTAAACAACCATTTACTCCAAAAGCTTAAGCTATCAGAGTGTGGTGGGTTAATGTATATCAAGGGACTTTATCGCTTCAACACTATTTGACCAATGGTCTTAAGTTGTATTAAAATGGGACTGTATTGCTAATCCCACTTCGGGATTGGGAATGGCATATTTGGCAGGAGGGTGGGCGGGGATTAAAATTACTTTATAGGCTTTGGAAAATGAGCATTGTGTTGGAAAGTGTGAGATGGGATTTCCATATCCCACGATGAGGAATTTCTAAGTATAATTTGAAAAGAAAAATATGGGATTTACGTTTAACTGCCTACATTCCAAACATAGTATGGATGATTAGGCCTCCAAGAAAAAGGCCGTACACGCTTGGATAGAGCCATGGAAAATGAGGATAAGGGAAATGGGGGGCTGGAGTTTTTGGTTCTCCACAGATTGGAGTCTCATCAGGGATTGTAAGGGCCAAAAAGGCAGGGAATGAAGGAGGAAAATGAGTTGATGGGATGAGTTGAGAGCTTACCCGAATTTGAGCTCCAAATGAGGCGTGTAAGTGCTCAAATGAAAGAGAATGGAGAGGGTAGGGGGTAGGTTATGTTGTAATCATTAGAGGAGGATGTATGGTTGGATATGAAACAACAAAATGGGCGATTGGAGTGGAGGTTTGAGAGAGAAAATCGAAATGGAGGTTTGGGCGTTTGGAAGGGATGAAATGGGAGAGTGGGGTGCTTCACCCTTTAAAACCCAACCATTTGCCAAAATGGCACGTGCCGGGGTAGAGGGGTCGGGCCGACCAACCCCATGCTTAGAACCTCGCCGAAAAGCGAGGACCGCGGTCCGCCGCCGGCAGCCGTGCATGAGGCCGCCGCGGTCGGACTTGGCTCGGAACCGCGCCGCCGCGGTGGGGCTTTGTTCAGCATGCTCCCTGTGGTGTCGAAACACCCTGGTTCGACCCTAGGTCCCATCAGATTTAAGTGGGGAGACCCCCGACTCCGATTTGCCCCATTTCGGGTATTTTCGGGACAATCAGACATATCTTGCAATCCGGAATGAGTTATCTGGCGTAAAATATATGAATTTGGGGTAGAACGAGCTAATGAAGCCAACCAACCCAGCTATGCTGGGTTTATGCACCTGCAATTGTGAAAACGCCTCCGATTGATGCCAGTCATTTCCCTGTTTTAATTTCGTTTTACTAAAACAGTAATTTTGTTTAGTTACTCTTCATCCATTGGGCTTTAGGAGTTGCGCTCATCGCGTAAGAAGCTTAGAATAATTAGGAGAATGGTTTGGTGAAGCCAAATAGGACACTTATTATTCTTGGCTGAAAACTTTGCGCACTAGCAGACATCACCACCTTACGGTAAGTCGCGAATTCTAGGAGTTTTAGTTGTAGTTTGTTTCTGATTTCTTTACCATTGCTTGGCATTCCTATTTAAAGGGTTGTGAACTCAATTTTTTCTTTTGACATTCATTAATCAATTTTGAATTTATTCGAATTTATTTCTACTTTCAGCTTTCATTTCTCGTAGACTCGAGAAGTCTCTGTGAGGAGTCCAGAGAAGTTCCGAGGATTCGGAGTAGTTATCCTCATCACGCCTATCCTATATTCTACTGATGGTCAACGGTTAGGGTGAAGTGGATTGTACTCTAGACTCATTGATAGACGGCCTAGGAATGTTCTAAGGTCGACCCATGCGACCATGGTTGAATACAGACTCGATTTCGGCGTTCGTTTTCAGTGAACTAGCCGTTAGACGGAACAGGGATGTCTAAGACTGTTTCTACATTCCGTCGCTCCCTCCTAAGTCAGAGTGCGTCAGTGTGCATCGTGTGACCATAACCCAGGTCCGGTTTAATCAAAATCATGCTCTGATACCATCTTGTAATGCCCTGAAAATCGGGGGTCGAGCATAAACTCAACTCCCGAGTTCCAGAACATCACTTATGCAACAAAATGAATGATGATTGAATGTTGACTGTATTCGTGCATTGAACATGAGTGAGATTAAGCCAAAACAGCATATCATACTCCAGAGACAGTTAAAGTTGCAAGCGGAAGACTGTAATAGATAGACAAAATATATAAACTATGATGAGTCTCCAGAGTGTGATAACATTTCCAGGTTAAATAATTACAAGGACAGTTCTAAAATATACCTAATGTGATGACGCCGTAAAGTCTCCTATCCCAAATACCATAGCCATTTCGTCAAGATAATACCAGGTCTTCATAGACTGTCGAGAGATATAGATAGGAGAACTCCTCCTCATCACCATAGAAGTAGTCCGCTCTCGCTTCACAAGCATCGCCATCACCGAAACTCAACCAACTGTTTGGTGTGTACAACACCATCCCGTAACGTGGGAGTGAGTAGCTAACTCGGTGGAACAATAAGGCATAAGTTATCATGTTATCAATACGGTAAGCAAGAATGATAAAGCAAAGAAATCAAACACTCCTAGTTACTCCGATTAATGCAAGTATGAATGCAAATATGATGGATGCCCTCACCGACATACTCCCTCATGCGACACCATCTCACGTTCGCGCATGCTTACATCCACGCGTTGCTCCACATCTTCCTGGCACATGCGATGCATGATGAGCATGATTACCAAGTTTTAATTAGTCCATTTCAAACAACAGATTGGGAAACTAAGGTACCTCCCTGTATCATTCCCAAACATGATCCATTCTGAGGTCATCATCCTAGTTAATATCGAGACGATGGTGTATTTTCTAGGTCACCGCAGAGGCCGCTGTGGTTGTTACGCACAAAGGTTGCACCACTCCCCATCACCCCTTAAACAATTCATCACTATACGAAACAGCCTAGTTCATACTCTATATATCACGGCGAACCCTAAGGTGCACCGCGACTTGAGAATATGCTCGCGGTCACTACAAAGCACGCTGTGGTCAGCATACGCACAAAGGTTGCACCACTCCCCATCACCTTATCAATGTAGGCCGACAAAGACGAATATAGTGTCCCATACCACCATAATCGGCTCACGAGTTAAGGTGCTCACCGGTCACTACGGGGAGGCACGTAGCCCAAAGCATAGGCCGACGGCCTCGACCACGGTGTCCCATACCACCATGCCCGGCTCATGAGTCTTAGCGGATCGAGGTACCATGGTTAAAAGGGTTTTCACCTGGTAAGTTTGATACCCTAGGTTCAAGCAATAGCGACCAAACATGGTGAACATACATTAGACAAATCGGGTTACATGACGAAGCTCGGCTGGCTCGAGTGCACAACAAGTTGAACGACATGAAGTGCATAAGCACTTCGCGTGGCCAACCACTATCGCCAACCGAAGTACGACTCGAGTTCGTCGAACACATCTCACGTGGCGACATGAAACTCAACCACGATCTCCAATCCAGTACCGATTGTCTGGACTATAATCATAGCCCCAAGCACAATCAATTGTCATCCATAGCATGTAGAGTAAAGCATGATAGACAAAGTAATTCAAGCATGATAAATAAAGTAATTCAAACATGCTAGTAGGCATGTTAAAAGCATATTATAAAGCATGATATAAAGCATGTTGTAAAATACTACATTAATAGGAATACAAACACATGTATTGTAAGTAAGTGGTTTAGGTGATCAACCTCATGGAGGTAATCATACACGTCGCTAGGATAGTTGAGAATCCAATCTCAACACCCTTAAACATTACAATTTACTAACTACTACTCATTCAGACATTTCAACAAACACTTTAAAATACAGGAATCAACATACATGACATATGTTGATCACAGAGGTATAAGGCCAAATCCTTTCACTAGGGAGTTACCCCAATCATAACACGCATACACCCATGACGGATAGTCATGGCAAGCAGGAAACCAAGTTCCCTATTCATTCAAGTCATTTCCACAAACACTTGGGCCACACATTTTAGCATATATAGTGTGTATTGGCCGTGGCGTGATTTAGGGTAAATCCTTTCGTCAAAGGGGTATGCACAATACAACAATCAATTGTCCATGACAATTAGTCATGATGCGAGCACGAATGAGAATTCTATACTCATTGGTCATTTTCACAACACTTAGAATACACTATTACAACATACATGGTGTATGTTAGCAAAACATGTATTAGGGCTATCCTTTAGCCAAGTGAGTATTTTATCTATGTATAATATATTACTACAGAAAATAATCATGATAAGTACATCTTCAAAATTTATACATGTATACTATTTTCTAGAATACGCATTTTCAACATATATAGTGTATACAAACAAACATGTATTACGGCGATTCTTTTCGCCAAGCAATTAATTTATACTCACATAATATATTTATACAACAATTAATCATGACAAACACATCGCTAAAATATACATGTATACGGTACTTTTACAATCTGAAGTATTTCTACATACATAGTGTTTATTAGTAAACATGTATTTAAATTAATCCTTTCGCCAAATAAGTATTTTATCCATACGTCATATATCCATACGACAAATAAACATGTTAAACACATTCGTAAAAAAAATACGTATACGGTATTTTTATACGAATACCTAGAGTATGTGAAATTCCAAATTCTACAATTCTAATCGAAGCAACGAAAAACTAAAGCACTTTGTACATGTGCAATTGCATGCGATCATGAATCTACCATTATCCGACATTGAAAGCGTTGAAAACCATAACTTATACACTTAAAGTCCTCACCTTTGCCTTTGGAAACTAAACCAATCAAAGAAGGGTAGAAGAACTTCCGTATACGGGAGATTTCTAGCCTAAAGAGCGGAATCGATTAGCTTTTTCATAACCCACAACGATTCTTATCTTAAATCAGGCCTAGGGTTAGGTTTTTACCTTCAAATGGGATGGATACCACCCGGAAAGCACCTAGAACAAAGGTAGTAGGCCTAATAGCAGTAGAATAGGAGGCAAGGCAGGGGAATTCTCCCACATCTCCCTCACTTTCTCTCTCTTTTCCCTCTCTCAAAACCAAATTCGTATGGCTGGAATGGGAGAGGGTTTAAGGTCCTTTTATAGCCTAAAATATTCCCAAAATAGACTCAGGTTCAAGGGTTACTGCTAATATAAGATATTCGTCACTTTTCCAGCTCAAAAGAGAGGTTCTGGTAGCCCTCCTTGAACCAAACGTCAGACTTAAGCTCACCATCTATGGATCTACGTGGGATTACATTTTTTGACTCGATCGGATTCCCAGATCGCACGTGGCGGACCACTTTCAGTTCAACGGTCAGTGGGCCACGATCAGAAATTCTAAGTACATGTAAATGTTCCTGAAATTTTTCTTAATCCAGGGTGTAATTTGGTCCGATTTCGACGGTCGGGTTGCTTATCTTGACGTACGTCAATCGAATGATGCCAAATCACTATTCAGATATTTTATTTTGGATGGGAATAGTGTTTTTCACACTCCCTCGCTCAGAATCGAAACGAATGGCCATGGAACATCGGATGGAGCTGATTTTGAGATGATTGTTAAGCCCGGTGGGGCGGTCCTAGTTCCTTAGCTTCGGGTTAATCGGACTCGATGTGCGATCTAGACTTAATACGAAGTTTCGTTTCATTCGAAGAGCAGACGGGAAATGAGTTTGGTTCTAAACTTTAGGGTAACCTACGCCAATGATTCAAGCAACTTTTGGGTCTTAGATCGTATTTAAAGCGATCCTAATGGATTTTCGTAGCTAACTGGTTTCACACCTAGTTACTTTGTCTCATTTCTAAAGGATTTAGTCCTAAGTGAATTCTGGTCGAGGTGGTACTCAGGCCTTTGGAGTTTGTATATAAAGTGATCCAAGTTATACTACTTAGCTAGTTTAAGATAGTGTCTAGGGTGAAAGTTATTAGAAAAATTGGAAGATCAAGGTGATGAAGGGTGAGGTTTGTGAAGGAAATGAGTTCAAAGGCGGCTTTAGACTTTGGGATTCAGTTCTGACAAGTTAATGAGGTATTACGATCGACCCATTGCCTAAGGTCATCTAATCCCAGGTTGGCAAAAATCCGGGGCGTTACAGAACATGAAGCCAAACCAATGTATGATCCATAGGAACAATGACCATATTTAAATAAAGATGAGCTTACTGCACTAGATTAGTAGAATGATTAAATGGGACATGTGTTGCCTATTATTGTTCTCATTTATGTTTTGAAATGACTTCTTATTTAGATTTTATAATTTTTGAATACATTGATGATTATGAACAACGACTTAATAAAAGTCTCAAATGGGTGGACAACAATGTTTTACTTAGTGTTTTCGATTATTATGGATGTGTGGTGGTGAATATTCGTAAATGAATGTGTAGTTGATATGAGTGTATTGATGGATGTTAATGAGAACATAGAAAATAAATTATATTTTGCATTTATTAAAATGGTGTGATTCATCGATTTATGTACACTGAGTGTACGAGTCATGGACTGTAACTCTAGTTTGAGGGTGCACACTCAATATCTGATTTACAAGGTATGACAAAATGGTAATAAAGAGAGGCTTTTTGTAAAATCTAGTGTGACCTACAGGTTATGTAGCTCCCTCGTATACATAATTGGTAGGCCTCCTTGGAATTAGAAACATAACATGTAAGATTTTCTCTCTGAATATTATGTGAAATAATTAATGTAGAAACAAAACTCAGGGTTCCCTATTCATTGAAATGTAAGTAAAAAAAAAAAAAAAAAACTAAGTAGGATGTTCCCTGCACTCTGGTTTGAGTATATTTTATATTGAGATAGGTTAGTTTCAACCGTAATAAATTTTCAGGATATTTAGTGTTGAGAAGTGGAGCCACATGCGCAGATTTCGTGTCACAAATCCTTTCGCAACTGGGATGCAGAAAGGAGTTTCGCAGATTTGGTGTCGCAAGTCCTTTCGCAACTGGGATGCGGAAAGGAGTTTCGCGGACTTCGTGTCGCAAGTCCTTTCACAACTGGGATGCGGAAAGGGAAGTTGTTAAAACTATAAATTGGGGTCCCTAGGGCTATTCTAGGGTTAAGGTGAATATTGAGAAATATTTCTAAGGTGTGGGCAAGGGATTTTCTCTGTACTTCCAAGGGAGAGGTTAGTATATTGCCTTGTAATCTTCGTTCTTCATAGTGGAAGTTTGCATCCGTGGTTTTTACCCTAGATTGGGGTTTTTCCACGTATATCTTGTCTTGTAATTTATTTTGGATTACTTTGATTTATTTCTAGTTTATATTTCTTCCTGTTTATCATTTGTGGGTGAGGCCTGAGATTGAATCTAGGCTCACTGCGTTGTTAGCGTGCTGCACAACAACTGGTATCAGACCTATTGGTTTAGTTCTATTGGAAGCGATGGCGGAAGATGGAAAAACTAGAATTGAGAAGTTTGATGGTTCAAACTTTGTCTTCTAAAAGATGCAGATGGAGGATTATCTGTATCAGAAGGACATATACATTCCTCTAGGAGGAAAAGAGAAGAAACCAGAAAAGATGACAGATGATGAATGGTTTTTACTGGATAGGAAGGCTTTAGGAACGATCCGACTCTTTTTATCTAAGAGCGTCGCCTTCAATATATCCAAGGTGAAAACTACAAAAGAATTAATGGAAGCCCTAGCCACCATGTATGAAAAGCCCTTAGCATCCAACAAGGTTCATCTTATGAAACAGCTATTCAACATGAAGATGTCAGATGGTAGGAGCGTGGTTGAACATTTAAACGAGTTCAATACAGTCACGAGCTAGTTGGAATCCGTTGGCATTATTTTTGAGGATGAGGTCAGAGCGTTATTGATCTTATCTAGTTTACTAGACAGTTGGGATGGTTTGGCAATTGCTGTAAGCAATTCTTCAGGGTCAGCAAAGCTGAAATTTGATGATGTGGCCGGTCTAATTCTCAGCAAAGAATCTAGAAGGAAGGCATCAGGAGTTTCAGGGGATTTAAGGAATGATCTAAACGTTGAAGGAAGAGGAAGATCGCTGAACAAAGGAGGCAATAAATACTAGCGTTCTAAGTCGAGGAAGAAGTCCAAGGGACCGAAAGACAGAGACGGGTATTGGCATTGTGGCAAGAAGGGGCACATGAAACGTGATTGTAAAGCACTTAAGAAATAAGAAGGAAACTCTCAAGGTGGGAAGGATTCAGTGAATCTATCTGAGGAGAGTAACACAGAGGCGTTGATCTTGTCTCTTGATGTGAGGAATGAGTCTTGGGTTATAGACTCAGGTGCTTCGTTTCATGCCACTTCATGCAAGGGAGTTCTGTGTAATTATGTGTCAGGTGACTTTGAGAGAGTATACCTGGGTGATGATGAGCCATGCAGTATTGTTGGAAAGGGAGATATTTAAATAAGTCAAAAAGACGGAACAACTTTGAAATTGAAGGATGTCAAACATGTACGATTTCAGTGAGACAGTTGGCCGATACCGATTATGTGACAACATTCACCAGTGATTCCTGAAAGATCACAAAAGGTGCCTTGGTGATATCTCGAGGCAAGAAGGAAGGTACTTTGTATATGACTTCAGGATCGTATTGTTCACTCGCAGTCGCATCAACTGGAGTGAATGGGCAGTTATGGCATCAGAGGTTGCGACATATGAGTGAAAAGAGAATGAAAGTGTTATTGTCAAAAGGGAAGCTACCAGCACTGAAGTCTATGGACTTGAAATTCTGTGAGGACTGCATGTATGGTAAGAAGAAGAGGGTAAGTTTCAAAAAGACAGGATGTGTTCCAAAGATGCATCTGTTGGAGCTTGTACACACTGATGTGTGGGGACCGACACAGGTATCATCTCCCGGTGGCTCACGTTATTTTGTTTCCTTTATTGATGATGCTAGTAGAAAACTGTGGGTCTATTTCTTAAAGCATAAATCTGATGTATTTGATGTATTTAAAAAGTCAAAAGTCATGGTAGAAAATTAGACAGGTAAAACAGTAAAGTGTCTCAGATCTGATAATGAGGGAAAATATTGTGATAAGAGGTTTGAGGAGTATTATGCAATAAATGGAATCAAACATCAGAAAAAGATTTCAGAGGACACCACAGCAGAATGGTGTGGCTGAGTGCATTAACAGGACCATCCTTGGGCGCGCCAAGAGCATGAGGTTACATGCAGGGTTGCCCGAGACTTTTTAAGCGGTTGCTGTAAATACTGTCGCATATCTCATCAATAGAAGTCCATCAGCACTATTGGATGGTGGGCTACCAGAAGAAACGTGAATTGGGAAAGAAGTGAACCTAACACATCTCAGAGTGTTCGGTTGCACTTCATACATTCACATTGATGCAGAGCACAGAAACAAGGTGGATGTGAAGTCCAAGAGGTGCACATTTATAGGCTACGCATAGCATGATTTTGGCTACAGGTTTTGGGATGCAGAAAATAGAAAAATTATCAGAAGCAAGGACGTAGTCCTCAATGAAAAAGTGATGCATAAGGACATGGTGCATGAAAATAAGGCTGAGGAGAAAGAATTTGTAGAGTTAAAAGAGTTACCGGACACGGGTGTTACAGCGCCACAGGATGATCATGCACAGGAGCATTATGAGGCAGGGCTACAGACACCAGTATTGAGGAGGTCTACTCAGGTGAGGAGACCCACGATCCGATACTCACCCTCCTTATATTTTCTACTACTAACAAATAATGGTGAACCAGAGTGTTTTGAAGAGGCATTACAGTCAAACACACGGGTTAAGTGGGAGCAGGCCATAGATGAGGAGATGGACTCTCTTGAGTCTAATCGTACATGGGAGCTAGTCACTCTACCAAAGGGTAAGAAAGCTCTTCATAACAAGTGGGTTTACAGACTGAAGGAGGAGCACGATGGTTCGAAACAGTATAAGGCCAGATTAATTGTGAAAGGGTTTCAACAAAAGGCAGGTATCGATTTCACTGAATTATTTTCACTAGTAGTGAAAATGTCTACGATTCATATGGTCTTAAGTATAGTGGCTACAGAAGACTTACATCTAGAGCAGCTAGATGTTAAGACAGACTTTCTTCATGGGGACCTTGAAGAAGAGATATATATGCATCAGCCGACAGGATACGTGGCACTAGGAAAGGAGACAAGGTGTGCAGACTGAAGAAGAGTTTATATGACCTGAAGCAGGCCTCGAAGCAGTAGTACAAGAAGTTCGACAGTTTCATGTCGGGAAATGGCTTTAGAAGATGTTATGCAAACCACTGTTGTTACTTGAAGAAGTTTGATACGTCATACATCATTCTTCTTCTGTACATTGATGATATGCTTGTGGCCGGTTCAAGTAAAGGACATCTCAGATCTCAAAAGACAATTGTCTAGAGAATTTACCATAAAGGATTTAGGAGCTGCAAAACAAATCCTAGGCATGAGGATAAAGTGTGACAGAGAAAACAAGAAACTAGTTTTGTCATCGGCAGAGTACATAGCCAATGTACTTGACCAATTCAATATAGGATGTGCTAAGCCGGTTAGCACTCCATTAGACAACCACTTTAAGTTATCTAAGGAGTAAGGGGCAAAGACGCAGGAGGAACAAGACTACATGGCTAAAGTCTCATACGTGTCAGCTATTGGGAGTCTCATGTATGCTATGGTAAGCATGAGGCTAGATATTGCTCAAGTAGTGGGAGTTGTTAGCAGGTTCATGAACAACCCCAGGAAGGAACATTGGAAAGCTGTGAAGTGGATTCTTAGATATTTGGTAGGTATTAAGGATATAGGGCTGTGCTATAGTGAATCAGAAATCAAGCTACAAGGCTACGTGGATTCAAATTTGGCAGGAGATATTGACAGCGGGAGAAGCACTACAGGTTATGTCTCTACTCTGGGTAGTTCTGCAGTCAGTTGGGCCTTTCAGTTACAGAAGATAGTATCTATTAGTATGACAAAAGTAGAATATGTTACGGCTATAGAAGTATGTAAGGAGATGGTCTAGATGCAAGGTTTTATGAAAGAGTTGGGTAAGAAGCATGCAGATTGCAAACTGTACAGTGACAGTCAGAGTGTAATACACTTAGCCAAGAATTCAGCCTTTCATTCAAGGACCAAGCATATTGCCATCAAATATCACTTCATACATTCGTTACTGAAAGATGGATCGATTGCTCTGGAGAAGATTCATACAAGTGAGAATCCTGCAGATATGTTGACCAAGGCGGTCACACGAGAGAAGCTGAAGCTCTGTTCAGCTTTGATTGGTCTTCAGGCTTGAAGACGGGGAGGTGGTGTACTCCGGATAAAGAAGACAAAGGTTTATGATGATGTGTCTCCAAGTGGGAGATTGTTAAGAAGTGGAGCCACGTGCGCGGATTTTATGTTGCAAGTCCTTTCGCAACTGGGATGCAGAAAGGAGTTTCGCAGATTTCGTATCGCAAGTCCTTTCGCAACTGGGATGCGGAAAGGAGTTTCACGGATTTCGTGTCGCAAGTCCTTTCGCAACTGGGATGCGGAAAGGGAAGTTGCCAAAACTATAAATTGGGGTCCCTAGGGCTATTCTAGGGTTAAGGTGAATATTGAGAAATATTTCTAAGGTGTGGGCAAGGGATTTTCTCTGTACTTCCAAGGGAGAGGTTATTATATTGCCTTGTAATCTTCGTTCTTCATAGTGAAAGTTTGCATCCATGCTTTTTTACCCTAGATTGGGGTTTTTCCATGTATATCTTGTCTTGTGGTTTGTTTTAGATTGTTTTGATATGTTTCTAGTTTATATTTCTTCCTGTTTATCGTTTGTGGGTGAGGCCTGATATTGGATCTAGGCTCACTGCGTTGTTGGCGTGTTGCGCAACATTTAGTCCACAAAGTCTTGGTAGACAGTAATGGGTAGCAGGAATCACCCAACTTGTAAAATTCGTAACTATAAAGGTATTACTCCAATCAAAGCGATTCAAAATCTTGATCGAATATAGAAAATATGATAGTCACTGTGCTAATTCGGGAACTTAGTACTGGTTTGTTAGAATTCATCAAATACTATACAGGTCTAACTGCATGAATCTTAAAAATTGTTGTGGTTGTAAGATTGAGCTAAAATTTTACAAAGAGTATACTTGTAATAGGATCCCTAAAAAATATTTGGAATTAATTTTAAGTTCGTAAGTATATTAAACAATGATATTACCACAAAAAAAAAAAAAACATAAATTAAATCTGCCTAAAATTGTTGTCCTGTCGGTTTAACTAATAGTCTTTCATTTTGATAATTACATTTGGTAAAAATAATGATTTTATTTGAAGTACTTTTTTAGAGAATTTTTTTAATGTAAAGTTAAAATCAAGAATCCCTATTAAATTAAAATTCCTTTCTTATAGGAAAACCATGGTCCCAAAGAATACACGTAGCATCCGTGACTTAGTCTCTTCTACTATACCCTTCCTTGTGACCTAGTAGTGGACATTATAATTCTGGAAGAAGATGAAATGACAAATAGATAACACGATAAGAATGTAGTTGAAGGGGAGGAGGATGAAGAGGGACTACAAAATCCTTTACCTCCGCTTGTAGCAGATCAAGGTGGGGTTGGACCAAGTACCTAATTGCCTTTGTCCCCATTGCAACGCATGCCAATTTTGTCAGATCTAGCATGCAACCGTGGGATGCCGCGTTTGGATTAGTAAATCAAATAGCCACCATGATGAAATAACAATGGGAGCAATTTACAGTTCAATGGAACATGTTGGCCAATTTAACCAAGCACCTCAAGCTCATCATCAGGCATCACCAATTAGGACTGAATAAACAAGTGAAGTGGATTTCCTTAAGAAATTCAAAAAACTTCGGCCGCTAATGTTCAAAGGTTTTATAAATCCTTCGGTAATAGATGATTGGTTTAAGCAAGTTGAGAAGATATTAGAAGTGATGAATTCCTCCAATACCCAGAAAGTACGATTGATGTCTTTTATGCTTCAAGGCGAAGAAGATGTTTAGTGGAGATCAGCTAAAAGGATGGTTACAACTGACCATGCATGTACTTAAAAAGAATTTCAAGGCAAATTCAATGAGAAATATTTTCTTAAGGCCTATCATAATCAAAAGATGGCCGAATTTTTAAAACTAGAACAGGGATGGATGATAGTAACACTGTAACACTTGGGCCAACTATCGCGATGTCCTAAGGCATCCTCTAGCAGGACCGCCATAGGACCGCTCTAGGTAGCTGCATGGAACACTTGTGTGAATTCCTAAAAGGCTAAGGAGGAATGACGTCAAGTGTTGTGGTCACCAAATTATGAAGGAAGAGGTCACAAACGTAGTCAGACCTGAGTATGACCTGAATCAGAAATAGGCCACGGGACTAGCTCTTCTAACAATCCACTTTGACAAACTAAAATGACTGTGTATTGTTCGTAAAAAATCCTCTAAGACCGAAACTATAGGAAATCGTAGGCCTCATTGGGCTTGAAGTCTATCACGGACGATGAACCTAAACGGTGCTCCGAAATGTACAACTTGAATCAAGAAGGTAGTGCTTGTAAAGCGCAACTCTCCCAGAGCTAAACCTAAAACTTAAGTAAAGTTGGCCCCGCCACTAAACTACGAAGTTGCGACTTTCCAACCATTGGATTGCTATCAAACTCGGGCCATGAGCCAGGGATATTTCCCTGCTCATATCTGTATAACTGTGGCCTTGATCGAACATCGATGTGAAAAGGCCAAGCTATATGTCCTAAAGGGGGGGTGAATAGGACTGTGCTAAATTTAAAATTTAACAGTGGAATTGAAGTACGATAGCCTTATAAAAATAAAGAACAGTACTTTAAATAAATTAAAGAACTAAAATGTAAAACAATCTTAATAAAGAGCTTGATACTAATGTTGTTCTAAGGACAACCTTTGCACCATACAAACCAAGGGTTTATGGCAGGACAACCTTACTAGAACAAATTGAATATCAAAACTTAAACAAAAAGGAAATAAAGGAAGTAGCAATAAATAAATTCTAAACTATTACAACATTCCCCACTTTGCTTGAAATGTAAAGATTACAACATTCACATCCACATATACATTCCACAAATCTTAATGATTAAAGATATAGAAATTAAAAGAGCATTCAATCACAAAACACACCGATATATAGTGGTTCGCCTGTGTGTTTACCAACTATTAAACAACAGCCACACAGCTTGCTACTCCACTCCAAATATCCTTACACGGGGGATATTAGCATTCACTATCAAACAAGTTTTACAGGTTCACCTAAAACCTTCACAATTGTGTCTTTTTGACTTGGGCTTACACAATCCAAAAACCCACAGTTTCTGAGTTTTTTGGCTCTCCTCAGATAACCAACACAATGAGATTTTTCTGGCGAATCTCAAACAAAACCAAAATAATGAGTTTATAATAAATGTAAAATACCTGGATTTCTTCTTTTGTAAAAGCTCGATAAAATCAATCAGAGTAGAAGTTCAAATCAATGTTCAATGTCCAATACTCACTTAAGAAATGGTTCTAGGTTCTAATTGATTTTAAATTAAATCAAATTGGGCGTAGCTCTATTTGATTTTGATTCCAATAAGAATGAATACAGCAATTCCTCTTTTCAAATAAGATTAGAATATAGGAATAAAATCAAATAAGAAAAGCTAACAAAAGAATATTAAATATGCATAGCGTAGCTTAAAAATGAACATAACTTATCTCAGAGTGGAGGCTTGAATTTTCTCAAATTAATCGATGAAAAACTCGGAAATTTGTGTTCAATTTATAGATTCAAAGATCACGTCTACGACTGGTCTTAGGAACCCTTCGACTGGTCATAGCTCCAATGGCATTTTGAAATTTTAAGCACGATCTGAAAAATCAGTTCTACGACTGGTCGAAGCTGACCCAGGACTGGTCGTAGAAAACCAGATTTAGTTAATGGAGTGTGAGTCATAGTTCTAGATTGGTCGAAGGACGAGTCGAGACATCCCTATGACCGGTTGAACAGTCTCCAGGACTGGTCGAAGAATAATAATAAAAAATTCTGAAAATCTTCAAACACTTAGGACTGGTCGTGAAATTTCTTGGACTAGTCGAACCAAGTCTAGGACTGGTCGAACAAGGTCCAGGACTAGTCTTAGAATAGACCAACTTCATGTAAAAAGATTTATCTTGAATTATGTATCCAAAATGACCTACCCTAAGGTCAAACTAAGGTCTATCATACCTGGGACATGAAGTATGAACATTGAACTTCATTCTTTCAGATGATGGTTAACCTTTAAAGCTTGAGATCTTTACTTGATGTAACTTGATCTTGAGATCTTCTACAGCTTGAATTTAATCTTCAACTTGAGTTGTACTTAAGTCTTGAACAACCACTCTTCTTATCAATGTAGCTTTGAACATTGAAGCATACAGAAGAGGACAAATAACATAACCTTACATATCTTGAAGTAGAGCACCGTACATGTCTTGAACCATTGTGATGTCATCTTGAATATCAGCATATAAGCACAAGACACACATATAGAAGTTTTGGCACACAAGAGGCTTTGGCACCACAAATTTGACAATCAAAGGAGCATAAGACTGTAGCACTTACAATCTCCCCCTTTGTCATATTTGTGACAAAACTTACTCCAATAAGAGAAGTACAATATGCACATTAATGAATCATCCACCAGTTATATTAAAGAACCAACTAGTTGTCAATAAGTAGCATAAATCATTATATATGTGACTCCCCCTGAGAAGTAGCACATACTCCCCCTGAGTAGCAACACTCATATCAAACCTTCTCCCCCTTTTTGTCACAATATGACAAAGGAAGCAACAAAGGTAAGGAAAGTAATTGGAGGAATAGATGAAGTAACTTGATAATATATATGAAAGTAAACGTTCACAATCCAGTTACTAGGATAACTAAAAAGTCATCAAACCAAATAAAGTGAACAATCCAACATAAGTAAGAAAGTTATTACATATCAAGAATGAAAACACTCAATCAGATCCTGAAGAAGAAGCAGTAATGGTAGGATCAAGATTATGCATTCCTTTATTCAAGCGCCTAAGATATTTGCGCATATATTTAAACTGAAGATCATGAGCAATATTCATATTTTCTACCTTCTCTTCTAAAGTATGAAGACGAGCATCAAAATCAGGATCATTTCCAGAATCAGATTTAAGTTCATCGAAAATATCATCCATATCCACATTGTCAAGAGGAAGATCACCAGCTTCTTCATCCCCAGCCTCAGCTCTACCAACATCCACTTGGCCATGAGCCAATTCCAATTTCATTTTGTTAATATTTGAATTGTTAAAAATAAGATGATGGATGAGAGCTTCTCCAACAGGCATAGCCACGAGCATGTGAGTAGCTAAAACAGTCAAGAGATAGGCAAAAGGAATATCACTATGACCTCGATGGAGAGAGAATGAATGATGGAATGACAGATCAATGAAGGAAGGTAAATTTTAGAACAAAAAATGACAGAGTGCAAAACACGAACCATAAAGGCAGTTAATTCTGTCTTATAACCAAAACGAGGATACAGGTTAGAAGTAAAAATCCTGTGAAGTACCCTGTATTTGGGTAACAAGTACTTTGTGGGGAGCGCATTCCCTTTATGAGTCCATTGCACATTTATATTACACAAATCTCTGGTTAGCATATGCTTTTCAGATTCGGAGGATTTTTCAAATAAATTTTGAATATGAATACCCTCCTCATTAACAGGTATATCCATTAACCCTGCAATCAGATGGCGGTCAACTTCAAATAGACCTTCTCTAGTATCAATTTTAAAAGTTAAATTCTCGAAAGAGAACACTGAGATACATGCAAACATGGCCTGTGCAATAGATTGGTATGCAGGCCCACCCCAATCTAAAATGTTATCCCATCCTACAGCTTGGAGTATAGGTATAATACCAAAAGGAGCAATATATTCAATACAGATAGACCGTTCAACAATGACATTACGCATATGCAAATCCCGTACATCGAAGGGATCGTCCTCAAGTGAACGAAGATAGCGCCTAGCAAGAAGAGCTGATCTAGAAGAAGATGGACCACGGAAAGCTTTTTTTTTCCTCTAGCATCTATTATCAATATAAAAATCAAAGGATCTAGTAGATACAAAAGATGTGAAAAATGGATTTTGCTAGATCAGATTTTTCAAGAAAAAAAAACTTCAAAATTGCAATGAAACTTAAAATAGATTACTCCAAGAGTGAAAATGAAGTAATAGGAACTAGAATCAACAAGAGAAACACAAATAATGCACTAACCTTAAAGATCTAGTATGGTGAGTACGACTAGTCGTCCCTCGGCTCGTTGGAGAGTGAAATAGAAATGAAGAATATGAAAATTTTTCCCAATTTTAAAAGATTCCAACGCGCTACACAACTGGTCGAGGACCGTCTCGACCGGTTGTACCACGACTGGTCAAGCATATCCTCGACTAGTCGTGAAAATATAAAAACATGCATTTTTTCATAAAAATTTGAAATTTAAACAAATAAATTATCAAATATATATATACTATGATACAAATATGCATGAATAATCAATTTAGAATGCACATTCTAAGATCAAACTTCAATTTATTAAACCTTCTTTTATCGAGCGGTTTAGTGAAAATGTTGGCAAGTTGAGACTTGGTCGGTATATATTCTAAGGATATTATTTTATCTTCCACTAATTCACGAATATAGTGATACCTAATGTCAATGTGCTTGGTACGTGAATGTTGGATTGGGTTTTTTGATATATTTATAGCACTGGAATTATCACAATATAATATCATTGATTCCTATATAATTTCTTAATCGCTTAATATACGTTTCATCCAAACAAGCTGAGTACATGCATTTCCTGTTGCAATGTGTTCAGCCTTAGCAGTTGAGATCAATATAGAACTTTACATCTTGCTAAACCAAGAAACCAAATAGTTTCCAATATAAAAACAACCACCACTGGTTGATTTTCTGTCATCAATATTTCCACCAATCAATCAAGACATCGAGTACCCAATTAATTGAACACTAGTATCAAATGGATACCAGAGACCCATTTTAGCAAAACTTGCAACATATCACATAATCTGCTTAACAGCAGAAAGATGTGACTCTTTAGGATCAGACTGATATCTAGCGCAAATCCCAACACTTAAAGTAATATCAGGTCTACTAGCAGTTAAGTAAAGAAGACTACCAATCATATTACGATATAATTTAGGATCTATATTTTTACCCGTAGAGTCCTTTGAGAGTCTTAAAGTTGTACTCATATGAGTATCAAAATTCTTACCATTCTCAAATCTAGACTTTTTGATTAAGTTCAGAGCACATTTTGTTTGTGAAATGAAAATGTCATCTGGTTGTTGTTTTACTTGCAATCCAAGGAAATAATTTAATTCCCCAACCATGCTTATTTTGAACTTAGATTTCATCAAATCTGCAAACTCAACAGTCATGTTAGTGCAAGTTGATCCATAAATAATATCATTAACATAGATCTGAACCATTAAGATATCATCGTTATGTTTCTTGACAAAAAGTGTCTTATCGACACTAACCATTTGAAAATTATGACTTAGTAAAAACTTAGTCAATTTTTCGTACCATGCTCTAGGAGCTTGTTTAGAACCATATAGAGCTTTTTTAAGACGGTATATATGATCAGTAAACTTAGGGTCTTCAAACCCTGTAGGTTGTTCAACATATACTTCTTCATGTAGATCACCATTCAAAAAAGCACTCTTTACATCCATTTGATAAATTTTAAATTTTCTAAAACATGCAGTGGATATAAAAAGTCTGATTGATTCAAGGCGAGCAACTGGGGTAAAGGTTTCATCGTAATCAATGCCTTCTATTTGAGTGTACTCTTGTACAACCAATCTTGCCTTGTTTCGAATTATATTCCTAAGTTCATCAGACTTATTTTTGAAGATCCACTTAGTTCCTATAATATGTTTATCTTTAGGTCTAGGAACAAGATACTAGACATCATTTCAAACAAATTGATTAAGTTCTTCCTGTATAGCTACTATCCAGTTTTCATCAGAAAGAGCTTCTTTTATGTTTACCGGTTCAATCTGGGATGTAAAGCACATGTAATTACATGTCTTCTAGTTGTCTACGAGTGCACACACCAATGAGAGGGTTTTCAAGAATTTGAGTGGTTGGATGATCTTTAATAGTCCTTAATTTAAAATTGTTTTGACTTGATGAAGTATCAGGTTTGTCAATTATAAGAACTTCATCATTGTCTGAACTTGGGGCAGGTGTATTCAAATGATCGTCTATGATCATATTAATGGATTCTTGAATAACACCGGTCCTTTTATTCAGAACACGATATGCATGACTATTTAAAGAGTATCCTAAAAAGATTCCTTCATCACTCTTTGTGTCAAACTTTCTTAGATTTTCACGGTCACATAAAATATAGCACTTGCTACCAAAAACTCGAAAGTATTTGACAGTATACTTTTTATCGAACCACATTTCATAAGCGGTTTTATTATTAGATTTACATATATAAACCCGATTAATAACATAACAGGCAGTATTCACTGCTTCAGCCCAAAGATTTTTAGGGAGCTTCATACTATTCAACATTATAGTTCCCATTTCTTAAAGCACTCTATTTTTCCTTTCCATAATACCATTCTGTTAAGGAGTTTTGGGTGCAGAGAATTCATATGATATTTCCTAATCATTACAGAATTTCTCAAAACTACTATTCTTGAACTCAGATCTATGATCACTACGGATCTTACAAACTTGAGAACCCTTTTCAGTTTGGATCCGTTTGAGAATCCTTTTAACTTCATCAAGGGTTTCTGATTTATCCCTTAAGAAGGCTACCCAAGTGAATCTAGAAAAATCATCCACGATTATCAAGATATATTTTTTGCCACCTCGACTCTTCGTCCTGGTAGGTCCTATAAGATCCATATGGAGAAGCTCAAGTGGTCTTGATGTGGCATTGGAGTTCACCTTTTTGTGAGAACTCCTTGTTTGCTTGCCATACTGGCATTTTCCACATATCTTGTCTATATTTTGTAATTTAGGTAGACTTCTTATTAATTCTCCCTTGCTCAATCTGTATAAATTACGGTAGTGTACATGTCTAAGGCGTTTATGTCATAATTCAGTTTCATCGGTATGGATAATGTAGCATGATTGATTAAATGAGCTATAATCGCTTACAATATAGCAATTTTCAGAAGTCCTGCAACCAGCTAATATTACTGAACCTTTTTTGTTTAAGATTTCACAACCTTTATTAGAAAATTTCATGCTGTGATTATTATCACATATTTGAGATATACTTAACAGGTTGTGTTTTAGCCCCTCAACATATAAAACATTCTTAAGTAAGGGAAGGTTATAAAGTTGAACCGTTCCTTGGCCAATAATCTTGCAATTCCTACCATCACCAAATGTGACTGACCCATCAGTCATATCTTTAAAATCGGTGAATAAAGCCTTGTCGCCTGTCATATGCCTTGAGCATCCACTGTCTAAGTACCACTTCGAATGACTTGTAGCTTTGAAAGCAGTGTGGCCAACCAAGCAAGTAACTTTAGGAACCCATTTCATTACTGTTTTGGGTTTAGGTGAATAGTTGGTCTTCTTGTATTTGTAATTTTTGTACGAGTGACCCACTGAGTTAGATTTTAAGAGCTCCTTAAGCAAATCAACTATTTTTTCAGCTAAAAGGTTTTGGTTTTGAGTTTTATAATTGACATAATTACTTTTAGGTTTTTGAAAAGTTTTAGCATTTTTAGAAAAACTTTGATTAATACTTTTCCCTTTTGAGTTAGAGGTTTCTCCTCTCACAAACTTAGGAGGAGTATTCTTCTGTTTACAAAGTACATTTTTATCATAGCCCATACCAGATCTGTCGCTACATTTTCTAGATCCGGATAAAAGTTTCTCAAACTTTGGATCTCCTTGGGCATAGCTCCATGTATCATTTGAACTAAAAAATGAAGAGTTTTTAAGCTTAAGTTTGTCATTTTCAGATTTAAGATTTTCAATCAGGGAAGTTTTGAATTCTAAATCACATTTAGTCTTTTCAAGATAATCTGAAATATGGGAATTTTCCAAAACAAGTGACTTGAAATTTTCTTTAAGGTTTAAAAACTTTTCTTTTTGAAGTTTTAGTTTTACTGCAATTTTACAACTTTCCTTATATAGGGCATTGTAAGCATCTTGAAGATCTTCTTCATTTTCATAATCACTATTCTGATTTTATTCACTAGTTGAATCATCATGATTTGAAAAAGTGAACTTGGCTAGAGTCATAAGGGCCTTAACTTCATTGCCCGACTCGGTTTCAGAATCTTCTGATTCAGAAGAGGCTTCAGTGCCAGAAGATTCATCCCAAGTAGCCAACATTCCTTTCAGGACATTTGTTTGCTAAATGCCCGTATTCTTAACAGTTGTAACATTGACTATCTTTCAAAGATTTCTAAGTTTTAGATTTTGGTTTAGAACGTTTCTTATCATTTAATTTTCGAAAATCAACCCTCTTTTTACTTTTGAAGATCTTGTAAAACTTCTTAGCAAGAAGGGCCATATCATCTTCAAAATTTTCTTAATCAGAATCTTGAGAAATACATTTTAAAGATTTAAGTGCAATAGATTTACCTTTAGGAGCTTTAAAATTTAACTAATAGGTTTGTAAAGAACCACTTAATTCTTCTACCCTCATATTGTCCGTATCACGAAGTTCCTAGATCACGGTTACCTTCGAATTGAACCGTTCAGGTAGTGAGCGTAGTATCTTTGCATATACTTTACTTTCAGGGATTTCATCGCCAAGACCCCACATAGAGTTTACAATGTCATTTAATCTAGTGTAGAAGTCTATAAACATTTCATTTTCCTCCATATGAATTTCTTCAAATTTGGTTGCGAGGAGTTGGACTTTAGACTTTTTGACAATTAAAGTATCCTCGTGTGTCATTTCTAATATATTCTAAGCTTGCATTGCAGTATCATAGGATATAATTCTTTTAAACTCATCCGGTGATAATGTGCAAGTGATTGCATTTAGTGCTTTTGCATTAGCACTACTCTCACTTTTCTGAAGAGTGGTCCATGGGAAAAATGGTGTTACTCTCGTTGATTTTGAACCAGCAATACTAGTCACTTCAGTGGTAGGTGGGTTTCATTCAGTCACTGTGGCAAGCCACACGTTCTCATCCATTGATTTGAGGAAAATCTTCATCCTGGCTTTCCAATAGGCATAGTTGGAGCCATCAAAGGGTGGAGGCCTAGTGACTGAAAGGCTATCAAAATTTGACATCTTATATATTGCTTAGATCGTTAGCTCAGGAAATGAATCCAAGAATTAAGAATTAAAAAACGAGCTATTAGGCTCTAATACCACTTGAAAAAGCCAAGCTATATGTCCTAAAGGGGGAGGGGGGTGAATAGGACTATGCCAAATTTAAAAGTTAACAACGGAATTGAAGTATGATAGCCTTATAAAAATAAAGAACAGTAATTTAAATAAATCAAAGAACTGAAATGTAAAGCAATCTTAAATAAAGAGCTTGATACTAACGTTGTTCTAAGGACAACCTTTGTACCATAAAAACCAAAGGTTTATGGCAGGACAACCTTACTAGAACAAATTGAATATCAAAACTTAAACAGAAAGGAAATAAAAGAAATAGCAAGAAATAAATTCTAAACTATTACAACATTCCCCACTTTGCTTGAAATGTAAAGATTACAATATTTACATCCACATATACATTCCATAAATATGAATGATTAAAGATATAGAAATTAAAAGAGCATTCAAATCATAAAATACACTGATATATAGTGGTTCGCTTGTGTTCACCAACTGTTAAACAACAGCCACACAACTTGCTACTCCACTCCTAATATCCTCACACAGGGGATATTAGCATTCACTATCAAACAGGTTTTTACAGGTTCACCTAAAACCTTCACAATTGTGTCTTTTTAACTTGGGCTTACACAATCTAAAAACCCACACTTTCTGAGTTTTCTGGCTCTCCTCAGATAACCAACACAATGAGATTTTTCTGGCGAATCTCAAACAAAACCAAAATAATGAATTTACAATAAATGTAAAATATTAGGATTTCTTCTTTTGTAGCAGCCCGGTAGAACCAATCAGAGTAGAAGTTCGAATCAACGTTCAATGTCCAATACTCACTTAAGAAATGGTTCTAGATTCTAATTAATTTTAAATTAAATCAAATTGGGCGTAGCTCTATTTGATTTTGATTCTAAGAAGAAGGAATACAGCAATTCCTCTTTTCAAATAAGATTGGAATATATGAATAAAATCAAATAAGAAAAACTAACAAAAGAATATTAAATATGCACAGCATAGCTTAAAAATGAACATAACTTATCTTAGAGTGGAGGCTTGAATTTTCTCAAATTAATCGATGAAAAACTCTGAAATTCGTGTTCAATTTATAGATGCAAAGATCACGTCTACGACTGTTCTTAGGAACCCTTCGACTGGTCGTAGCTCCAACGGCTTTTTAAAATTTTAAGCGGGATCTGAAAAATCAATTTTACGACTGGTCGTAGAGACCCTTCGACTGGTCGTAGACCACTTACGACTAGTCGAAGCTGACCTAAGACTGGTCGTAGGAAACTAGATTTGGTTGCTGGAGTTTGAGTCGTAGTTCTAGGACTGGTCGAAGGACGAGTCGAGACATCCCTACGACCGGTCGAACAGTCTCCAGGACTGGTCGAAGAATAACAAAAAAAATTTTGAAAATCTTCAACAACTTAAGACTGGTCGTGGAATTTCTTGGATTGGTCGAACCAGGTCTAGGACTGGTCGAACAAGGTCCAGGACTAGTCTTAGAACAGACCAACTTCATGTAAAAAGATTTATCTTGAATTATGTATCCAAAATGACCTACCTTAAGGTCAAACTAAGGTCTATCATACCTGGGACATGAAATATGAACATTGAACTTCATTCTTTCAGATGATGGTTAACCTTTGAAGCTTGAGATCTTTACTTGATGTAGCTTAATCTTGAGATCTTCTACAGCTTGAATTTAATCTTCAGCTTGAGTTGTACTTAAGTCTTGAAATGTACCTGAGTCTTGAACAACCACTCTTCTTATCGATGTAGCTTTGAACATTGAAGCATACAGAAGAGGACAAAGTACATAACCTTACATATCTTGAAGTAGAGCACCATACATGTCTTGAACCATTGTGATGTCATCTTGAATATTAACATACAAGCACAAGATACACAGATAGAAGTTTTGGCACACAGGAGGTTTTGGCACCACAAAATTTGACAATTAAAGGAGCATGGGACTGTAGCACTTACACAATGGCCATCGATCGCAAGTAGTCCCCGTGGTTAATCAAGACATCTGATTTCCACCAAATTCGAACCGATCACTCATCCGGTGCTGGGGCACCTGTTGCATAGCACAGATGGATCAGTGGGCCCTTAGAATAGCCCTATGGGCCAGAATTCAACCCACTAGGAGCATGCATATTAGAAAAAGGACCCCCAGGGTCATTTATACACAAAATTCAGACTATTTAAGCCCAAAAATCACACCCCCTCACTTCCATACAAAATTTATGTTGCAAGGGAGAGAGGGAGTGGGGAGAGTAGAGGAAGAGAGCTCTTAAGGGAGCTGACTTGGGGAAAATTCCCTCCTACGCATCGAAGCCCACGACTCAGCCACCGTAGAGAGCGACCCACTGGTAGTAGAGAGGTAATCAATCTAGCCCTTTTCGAATTTTGGCATCTTAGGCCCCTTGCATGCACCCTAACCAGCTAATTAAATTAGCGTAGGGCTTCTATACCCCAACCCACGGACCTCGAACCTTAGAAGCAGCACCACGAATCATCGGAGCACTCTTAGGTGTGGACCATTAACCTTAGGTGACCAATTATCGAACCTAGGTTACAACTGGTGATTATGTTGTGCTAAATTACTTAATTAGCAAGTAATCCTTGGTAGTTACTTCTCCATGAATTTGCCTAATCATGTTTAGAATAGTTTATGATTGCTTCCGTACTAGATTAGGCCAACTATTGAATGGTTGCCCATAATTTATTTTACTTTTTGTTATATGAAATTTGTTTCTGATTTATTTAAAAAATCTGCGATGAATTAGGGCAATGTACCTACATGCCGTCACGATGTTTCGATTGAATTGAATGCCCATACTTATTGCCATGCATGCATGAATTTCCCTGGATTAAGTGATGTATATGACCTCTTGTGAAATGTTAAATGTCTGACCCATTGGGTTGGCCAGTAAATCACAAAAAGTAGTGCGGACAGCCCTATCGGTCTGGCCCCCCAGGGACCGATCCGACTAATCTAGGTCGAACACAGATAGCCGGCAGTAGTTAGACTACATGAGATGCTCGCACCCAATGTTGGATGCTTTGTAGTTCGGCTATATCGACTGAATCGGCTCACTAGCTGACCAATCATGTATGTCCAACCACTTTAACAAATTCCCTATCGATTGCAACATCTTGCACCATCTCACCAGTCTGGGCAGTCTTCGCAAGCATTTCGACCATTGCTTTCTTATCCGTAAGCATCATGATCATTTCCTCTTAGGCCGCAACAATATCAACAGAACCAACCTCAGCAAGCAACTCGTCCTCTAGTATTTTAGAACCAAGGAGGACAACTCTTCAAGCACCAGGCCCCACAAGCTAAAGTATATGTTATAGCAACTATTGAAGAATCATAAGTAGATAACAATGTTATTGTCAGCTTCGCTTGTGTCTTGGTCTTCACTTTCCATGGGCTCATCTGACTATGTGAGACAAGGACTCGTGTGATTGACAAATAGGGTGCATAATTAGTGCAGTTACAGTTTCATACTCTGATTTAAAGATTACCTCTGAACATGCAGATCCATGGAGCATCTCCAACAGTGGAAGAAGAGGAGAACATAGAATTGCTAGAACATCAGAAGGTTTTTTACTTCTTTGAAGCCATAACAAGTATTGCAAGAAGGATCCTTACTCTTACTCCGGTGGTAGACTCTTAGGAGTTTCAACACTTGGTCAGGATTTCGAGTATCCATAGGCAGTGAAATCCCACTACGGTGTGAGTGTATGTGGGTGTGTGTGTGTTTTTTAAAAAAAAAGTATTGCAAGGAGTTAGAGTTCTTAGAGAATGCAAGCGGGAGGGAAAAAAGAGATATGTAAGAAAAATTGGCTTATATATATAGGCAGGACCGCATGTGTTGCATTAACTGTCGCACGAAAATTTCAAGATGAAAATTGTCATAGAGATATGTCAATATCTTCTCCGTTGGACACGTGGCAATGTACTGAAAAAAAAAAAAGAACAAAAAATAAAAAATGTCATTTGAAGATTTGACGAATGAGGCACATGACACACGGATAGCCATTAATATCATACCACATTTCATGCCATCCTTTGTCGAATGGCAAGAAACGTGAGGGGGCACTGTTTGTACCAGAATCTGACATGTCATATCAACAACATGGATTATGCCACGTGGCATGTACAACATGTCTAGGTTGCCCGCCAAGTATCTAAAACGTGGATAAAATCTATGGATGTCACGTCAACCAGACAATTTCCAGATATGGATGAATAGCCGTTATAGACGCATCATCATTGAAGCACGTTTGACCAAGGCAAGCCACAATCAAGAGAAGGATAACCACTCTTTCTCAGCTAGTTACACCGGAGGCACCATGTGGTCCATCAGTTATCTTCAACTTTCTGTAGAAGTCATAAATAGCAGGAGCAAACACAAAGAGAAACCCTAAATCAAATCCTCAATCCAAGCACAAACCCCTTGCTAATACAATACTGATTATTATCTTAGTGTAGAATCTTAACTTAGTTCATCCATCGTTCATCAGCCTTAGACCATTAGGTTAGAAGTAGCATCAGTCTGTCCCCGTGACCACACTAAACTAACTCATAGTTTTAATCTAGTAGTTGTAATTCCTTTACATTTGTGCCTGCACGTTGGATATGAAGGAAGGCAGTTAGCTCTACCACTTATTCGCCTACGCTCATATGTTGGGCCGACATTAGTTGTTGTAATCCTTTGTATTGCCATTGCCCCACTCACTAGCACACTATTGTTGTCGCTCTCAGTCAGGGCCGATGATCCCACCTTAATGGTATGATACCACAACTAATCATGTTTGGAATCTGCATCCATTTTCATTTACCTCCACTAGTTCAATCATACAACTGTTGCACTTTCGTAAGTACTTGATTGACAAGGCAAAATGAACTCATTGGAGTAGAAGCCCTAGTGTCTACAAACTGCCTGATTAAAAATGAGCATAAGATTGTTGGATAAATAGACTACGCTCAGTTGACCCAGCTCCGCTAGCTCTATTTTTACGCTAGGGGTTAGTGTTGATCATGATTTGAACCGGAGCCACATCAGTCCTGCAAAACTGCACACAACAAGACAAGCACATACGTGAATGAAACCACACCAACAACTATCATCTTTTAGGTCCCCTTTTGTGGACCATGCCTCCAAAATCTTGGGATAAGAACATCCTTCCATTCCAAAATTTAGCCTTCTTTTGATGAATTTGAATGCTGACAATTGTTAAACTCCTTTTCTTAATCTAAAGGATACGATTATCCCATCTGGGAGATTTTCAGGGCATGCTGATTCCAAAGTGGGGCACATCATACCAACGTTTGGTATCATTCTACCCGTATCTATGGATGGAGGATCAAATAATGATTGGATGATCTTACTAAAAGTCAGGTCAAGATCAAGGACTTGGATTGCCTTAACGCTGCCATGAGCCAGGTGGTCGGTGCTTGTGCCCCAACATGATGTATGTGTCTCAAGTGGACCACATCAAAGGAAACAGTATTGATTGAACTCCCACCATTAAAAACTTTTTGGGCCACAAAAGTTTTGGATCAAGCTAATATTTATTTTTTCTCTTCATCCTTGTCTATATGACCTAATCATAGGTGGTCGTAGGAGGTTTTTAATGGTGGACATTCAATCATTATTGTTTTCATGTCGGGTGGTCCACTAGAGATTCAGATCTCCCACGTTTTTTGCTCTGAGTCCTAAAATTATATGGAAAATGGATGGACCGCATGGATAAAACACATACATCATGGTGGGCCCATAGAGCACCTACCACTATCCACCTGGCTAGTGGTAACGTCACTAGCCAAAGGGCGCAGGTTAGGTACTACCCCCACCTGTCTGGAGCTCAGGATAGGTTGGACATGTAGCTCGTTGACCGGTGGAAAGTGGTTACGTAAGAAGGCAGTGGACACGTAAGCAAATAGAGACGTTAGCCCGTACGTCTCCTCTTTTTCCATTTTTTTTTACCACGCGGATTTCTTACGAAAGCCTTCCGCGCTAGGAACCCAGGTGGGACCCACTGTGATGTTTATGAGAAATTTCCCATCTATCAGTTTTGTGATTTCATTTTAGGACATGATGCCAAAAATGAACCGTATCCAATGCTCAAGTGGACCGAAAATGTGATAATTGAACGTACGCAATTGAAATATTCATGGGGCCATGGAAGTTTTGAATCATGCTAATATTTTTGTTTTCAGTTCATCCAGTTGTAATTATGTGATTAAAAAAAAAGTTGTAATTATGTTATTAATGGTATAGATGACATATAAACATCACTGTCAAACCCAGGGAGGTTTCAATGGTAGGAATTTCCCTAACCATCTTTTCCTTTATTACGGCCCACTTGAGCATTGGATACAGTTCATTTTTGACATCATGTCCTAAGATGAAATTAAAAAAAATGGATGGACGGGGATGATTTATCAAAAACATCATAGTGGGCCCCACTTGGATTCCTAGCGTAAGAATTTCCTGTGAAAGGCTTTCGCAGGAAGGGCGTGGATTGGGTACTACCATACCATCCAAATTGTTGAGCTGAACGCTGGAACCCAGGTGGGGCCCACTGTGGTGTTTTTCAGAAATCATCCCCATAAATCCTTTTTTTTATTTCATTTGAGGACATGATGTCAAAAATGAACCGTATCCAATGCTCAAGTGGGCCGTAATAAAGGAAAAGATGGTTAGGGAATTTCCTACCGTTGAAACCTCCCTGGATTTGACGGTGATGTTTATATGTCATCTATACCGTTAATAACGTAATTACAACTGGATGAATTGAAAAACAAAAATATTAGCATGATTCAAAACTTCAGTGGCCCCATGAATAATTCAACTGTGTACGTTCAATTATCACATTTTCGGTCCACCTGAGCATTGGATACGGTTCATTTTTGGCATCATGTCCTAAAATGAAATCACAAAACTGATGGATGGGAAGGATTTCTCACAAACATCACAGTGGGTCCCACCTGGGTTCCTAGCATGGAAGGCTTCCGCAAGAAATCCGTGTGGTAAAAAAAACGGAAAAAGAGAAGACAAACAGGCTAACGTCTCCATTTGATCACGTGTCCTCTGCCTTCTTACGTAACCACTTACCACTAGTCAACGAGCTACACATCCAGCCCGTCCTGAGCTCCATACGGGCAGGGGTAGTACCTAATCCGCGCCCCTAGCGAAACCCGCGTCCCAAAATCAAACCAACCAATCTCATGAAACGTGGAGCCCACAAGTACCAACCGTTGTGTAGGAATGTCGACCTCCAACGGCCGTTTGGAAAAGTCAAAACAATACGCCACGTTGCTGGAAATGACAACCGAAACAAACCTCCCAAACGATCTACACATTGAAAATCAAAAGGGGAGAGAGAGAGAGAGAGAGAGAGAGAAAGAAAGAGGAAGAAGAGATAGAGACAAAGAGAGGAAAGAGAGAGAAGGCAATGAGCTGAGTGCCTTCTTTGGATCTCTCAAAACCTCCTTTTCCTTCTTCTTCTATTTCCTTTTTCTCTTAAACCCACGTTTAAAAAATAATACTAATAAATCCTTTGCTCTTTCATATTTTCTCCTTCCATTTTTTACATTTTTCATTGGGTTTTTTTCTAGGGGTAAAAAATATGAGTGACCTGGCATACTCATCTCATGAACTACTCCCATTACACAACGGTCACGATGACCCGAATCTGGAAGGTGATTGATCTAGACTTATTCTTTCTTTCTTTCTTTTCTTTTCTTTTTTACCTTTTAATTCATATGAAATGAAATGTTAGTTTAGAATTGCGGGTGAAAGAAGACCGTTTAGTAGAACCGGAGCCCCACATTCATGTGGAGCCTTGATGATCGGTTGGTGACCCTCACGGTATTCTAGATTAATTATTTCGGTTTTCTATTCTTGTGAATTCTTTTATTCATATGAAATAGAAATATTAGTACATAGATGATCCTTCTTTCATTTTTATACGGTTCCAAATTTGTTCCTGTATCCAAAGAGCCTCTTAAATGCCTAACGGCCTCTTAAGCGATTCGCTAATGAATTGATTCAAATTGGTTTTGAATCAGCCCAGTTACATTTTGAATGGTTGAATCGGCTGTAAGGTTTGAAATGATGTGCTAACCAACGTATCGTTCACCAACAAAATCGTTATGTATTACGCTGTATCCGGCTCTGATAAAGGCCTGATACACCCTTATCATTCATGGGCAACACCAGTATGCATCGGGCAAAAAGTACCGGTTACGGCCGATACTCCAAACCTCAATGGGGTGTCGAAATGGGGTTGATCTTTGGGCAATTATTCATTTTATCTGGCATGGCTTACCTCAAGTAGTTGGTATAAGGATTGAATGATGACTGATGATTTGGTAGGTACATAACGATGAGGGCCACCTTCCAAAATTTAATTCATTAAATTATCTTAGCCATTTAATTTAGTGATGGGTCCACCATATGAACGGCTTCAATTAGAAGAGAATGGGTGTTATGATTTTTATGTCAATTGCCATGTTTCTGGAATTTTAAATAGAGAAATGTCCAAATGCTCTTGTAGTACTATAAGTTATAGTGCACCTGGTTGCACATGGCAACTTGGACAATCCAACGGATCGATCTAAACACTAGTCTATTAAATCTAGGACACATTTGAAGGTCTACCATACAAAAATAAGACGAGTGGGATGATCCAATCCATCCTTGATTTGGCGTTATTTTTAGCAGTCATCCTTTTAACAACTCATGGACGGGGTGATTAGTATTGCCTAACGGAAGTGATTCTTTAGAATCATAAGCAATCCATGATAGGAACCACCATATAGCTGGATGATCAATTGTGGATTAGATCTATTTTGTTACAAATGATCTTGACCGTCCATCTTAAAGGCCATTGATCAAATGGATAAGATTATGAAATTGGTGTGATATTTGCATGATATAGCCCATAGATCAACGGATTGGAATGTTTAGGTATCCCAATGCAACTAGCATAACCATAGCATATATTGCTCAAGAGCTGGCGCTAGGATTGCAACTGGTGCGAGTTGGCTTGAGCCGAAACCCATCCTCAAGAGGGCCCAACCTGCAACCCGAGCCAACCCAATTCCAACCAAGGTGTCCAAACTAGACCCAACCGAAGTCCTGGATACTCTACCCAACCTGCTATAACCCGACCCAAATACATATGATTATACCAACATGACACCGGTAGAGACAGGATGAAGTCGATCACCGTCTTGCTCAAGGGGACATCACTTTGAATACGCGGAGCTCTTTTGACTATTGTTTTAAATATCGACGATATCGGCCAATGTATCCCAAGAAATATGTTGTATCCCACTTGTGCGATACGAAACACATGGGTGGGTATGCCGATAAATCCCACGTGTTTGATTTGCTGAGCATTTTTAATTTTTGATCTCTTTTTTTTATTTGTTGAAATTAAGTTAAATTAGTGTCGAATGGTTACAAATCCATTAGTTCTTCATGTTTTGCATGAAAATCATAGAGTTAGAGCTTTGATTTCGATATCCATTGGTTTTTCATGTGCTCAATGTTTTTTTTTTTTTTTCGAAAATTTCCATCAATCCATAGTCAATTGAGACTAATTTCGAATTATTTTATAGTATTTGAATAAATGATCATCACATACACTATAATTTCAAATTTTGAGTGTAGATGGTCCAATTTACAAAAAAATGAGGAAATTTTGAAATTCCCCCTATTTCTCCCAAATTGCTTGCAATGTTGCACTCCAAACATGAAATGAAGCATGTATGATGAGACTTGATCTACTGATTTGTTAAGTCCTTTACAATTTTCAAAAAATAAAATTTATTTTTTAATTAAAAATTAATAAAATTTTAAATATTAATTTATTTATTTTTTCAAAAATTTCCTTCAACCAATTGTCAATTGAGAGTAATTTCAAAGTATTTAAGAATGTTTGATAAAATGATCATCACATACACTCTAAATGTTATGCATTCAATTTGAATATAGTTGCATTACTTCAGTCAGACAACTTAGGACCCTATATGAAAGGAAACCTATTATTTGCACTTCTTTTTTGAGATGTTATGATTTAAAAGTGTGTATTAAATTCTTTTTTAACAATTTTTGAAGTTTCATTGAAAATTTGAACAATTTTCCTAATATTTCTTTATGTTTCCCAAAAAGTGCAATAAATTACCCGACACAAACGATATATCCTGTGCGATAACAGATACATATATGTATCCCAAGGAAGTGATACATAACATTTTTTTTTTTTTTTTGAGAAAGGTGGAATGCTGCAACTATCTATCATTCACAGTGGGACTAAAATTGTACAGCCATTTCGGGCAGGCCCTAACAAAAAGGAGCGGGCCTCGCCTATCATATGAGAAACAATAGCAAGACAAAGGCAACACAACAGCCGAATCTAAATGAGAGAGGACTCAGGAAAGCCCACCTTATTGAGGAAAATCAAGCCACGGATTAAGGCCGGAAGCGAGGCGGAGCTGGAAAAGAATGACGAGATTTGGGATTCACTCACAATATGTGCTAGACCATTAGCAGGACCATTGCCTTCCCGAAGAGTGTGGATGATGGACAGCTACCCAAATTGCTTCAGTTTACAGATTCTCTCCCTCCAATTATTCCACTTCCATAACGGTTTGGCAGCAAGATTAAGAATGTCCATAACCATTCTAGAATCAGATTCCACCACAATCTGAGAAAGGCCCAACGAAAGGCAATGGCCCACCATTTATGCAAAGATAAACGAACCATTGCCGGCCTTGTAAATTCCACCTCCGCCGGACAAGCCCGAGTTTCCCCATGAGGACCCGTTAGTGTTGAGCTTGACCCAGCCGTTTGGGGGCAGGGTCCACTTGACCAATGTGGGTGAGGGGCGAGGCTAGTAGCGGGCTACAATGTTGAGATGCCCTAAGGTCAAAATTTCTGCTCACTTGGATGGCGTGGGGATCTTTAAAGGTTCCCCAAGTTACTTCAACCACCATTTCACACGAGCAATGGCTGAGGCGAAGTGATACATAACATGATACCAATATCTCGAACACTGCTCTGGACTTCTCACAGTGCTTTCTCGAATAAAAGAGGGATAAAAGTAGTTTTTAATAAATTCAAAATAACTTGATTGATGATTAGACAAAAAAATTTACAACCCTTTAAATAATGAGCTCAAACCTAGGACAGAGTTTTAGACTCAAACTCTAACTCAAGCACCATAAAAACGTGACTTACTATAAATAGTAAACTTACTATTTATAAATGGTCTTCATTCCTACTAAAGTTCATGCTTTTTGCCCAAAAATAGTAAGTGTCCAATTTGGCTCAACCACGTTATTATCCTAACTTTCTAAGCCCTTTTCATGTTGGGTGCGACTCTTACAACTCAAAGGATCAAAAGTTATACTCAAACTAAAACTTATTATATATAATAAAATGAAATTAAATTGGAATTGACCGTCGATCTGATGGAATCTCACAAATTCGGCATGGACAACTTAGCATAGTGGGTTGGTTGGCTTAAGTAGCTTCTCCTACCCCAAATTCATATATATTAATGTGTCAAAGAAACTCATCCCAGTTTGTGAGATATGACTATTATAAGGTTCTGATGGTCTGGATCGTTTCCTCCTCTAATCGACCCTTCTCTGGTTCATCTTTTGTAATGAAAGTGTTTGCGACCCGCTCTACATCAATCCCCTCCACTTCTAAAGAACTCGACCTCGAGTTCTCGTCCGGCTTCGTTTCATGATACTTGGTCAGGTTCGCAATGCTGAAAGTATGCGGGATCTCCATGTCATCCGGAAAATTAGTAATATAAGCATTGTCATTGATCTATTGGAGTATAAATACTAGTCAAATCTTCTTGTTCTTCAACTTTTTGTTGGGTCTAGGTCGGAAATCTCTCCTTGTCACCTACCTCGAACATCTTTTGCTATCGATGCTTGTCGGTTTGCTCCTTATACTTGTCATTCAAAGCTTGTAAATTAGCTTGCACATCCACATGAATAATCAAAATTCGGTTTGTCATATGTTTTGTTGCAATGCTCATGCCTAGGAGCATGAGCAAAAGGACCAAGTTAAGTGTGTGGTGGGCCAGTCAACCATAAATAATCTAGAATGAGGACTTCCCTATTGAGTGGTTAACCATATTGTTGAATACAAACTTCACTTGAGACAAAGTCAAATCGTACTGCTTCATTTTGTCACTTGAAATACACTGGAGGAGGTTTCCCAATGTATAATTCACAACTTTAGTTTGTCCATCGATCTGTGGGAGGTAGGCACTAACGAACCGAAGTCGCGTATTGAACCATTCCACAATGTCTAACAAAAGTGGCTAATGAACTCCATGTCATGGTCAGAAGTAATGGTCTTGTGAACCACGTGTAGCCGCATGACCTCTTTGAAGAATAGACTCACAACTTTTATTGCATCGAGGGTCTTCTTACATGGGATAAAGTGTGCCATCCTTAAGAAACGATCTACAACAATGAATATTGAATCCTCATCGCACTATGTTCGTGGGAGAGTAAGCATAAAGTCCATAGATAAATCCTCTCAAGGGCCATCAGGTACAGGTAACGTGCTGTAGAGGCCCGTATTCTGAGATTACTCCTTAGAAGTCTGACAAACATGACATTGCTGCATTGCTTTACCCACATCATGTACCAATTACAGCCAGTAATATCGTTACTCAACAAGAGTCTGCATCTTGTCTCACCTAAGGTGCCTGTAAGGCCACCTTCATGTGGCTCTTGGATAATCTGCTCCCTCAGAGGACTTTTAGGGATACATAGTTGATTCCCTTTGAAGAGGAAATCATCTTCAATATCTAGGTTACTAGATGATCCTCTTGTCACCTTATCCTCGCATCCTTAAAGTCATCATCTTTGTCATACAAATCCTTGAGATAGTCGAAGTCGACCACATCATTGCTCATCGTAGCAAGTAGTGCTGCATGATGGATAAGTGCATCAGTCACCTTGTTTTGTTGCCTTGACTTACGATTTAAAATGAACGTGAATTTTTGTAAAAATGCGACCCATCTAACAGGCACATGGTTCATGTTAGCTTGACTATTAATAAACTTTAAAACTTGATGGTTAGTGTAGATAACAACCTCTCTCTAAATCAGATAATGCCACTAATGTGCAATGCTTGAACCACTGTATACAACTCAAGCTCATATGTCGACCATTTCTATTGGGTTTTATTGAGCTTCTCAGTTATAAATGCTACCGGCCTGCCTTCCTATGATAAGAGCCTCTAATTCCGACATATGAGGCATCACACTCAATCTTAAACAGTTGGTCAAAACTGAAAAGAACCAATACTAGTGCTATAGACAATTGATGCTTAATTTTAACAAAGCTCTTGTCAGCCTCATCGATCCATTGAAATGGACCATTTTTCATGTAATTTGTAATGGGTGCATTTATAGTTTTGAAATGCCACACGAATCAATGATAGAATATCGCCAACCCATGAAAACTCATCACTTTATAAATGTTCTTCGAAATCAGCCATTCCTTGTTGGCTCGCACATTTTCATCATCCACACGGATGCCCCTGGACTTCACAAAAAATCCTAACAACAACAGGTTATTTGTAAAAAAAATTGCACTTCTTCAAGTTGAGGTACAGCTTGTCAACTACCAGGACTTATAGAACATGCCTGAGATGTTACATGTACTCCATCGCACCCTATCTATATATCAGGATATCATCAAATATACTACTACAAACCGGTCAATGAACGACTTCAACACTTGATTCATCAGATGTATAAAAGTGATTAATGTGCTCGATAGACCAAAGGGCATGACCATCCACTCATATAACCCTTAGTCCTGAATGTCGTTTTCCACTCATCATTGGGCCGAATACCAATCTGATGGTACCCGCTCCTCATATCTTGTTTAGAAAACACCTTGGCACCTTCTAGCATATCAAGAATGTCGTCCAACCGAGGTATCAGGAATTGATATTTAATGATAATCTTGTTAATCGCAAGGCTGTCGACACACATGCGCCAGCTCCCATCTTTCTTCAACTTTAATAAAGCTGACACGTCGGATGGACTTATGCTCTCACTCAAAAGACCTTTACGGATTAATTCCTTCACCTACCCTAAAAGTATCTCACACTCTTTTAGACTCATCCGATAGTGAAGGGGGTTGGGAAAGCTAGCCCCAAGGATGAGGTTAATATGATGTTAGATGTTTCGCATGGGGGCAATCAATCGGGTAACTCCTTAGGACAGATTTCTTTTAATTTGTTCAATAATGACCTTGAACTTGGAGGAATATGTAAGGGCATTGATTCCTCATCCTTTATCACCATGGCGTACACCTTACTAGTTTTCTTAGATTCCTTCATAAAATCCTAAATGGTTAGGAGGGAGCTCCCCTCATCCACTTTAGAAGCTTCGAGGTGGTTCTCTGGTGCCATAAGGGCAATGATCGTATTTCGACCGCTCTTGATGAAGATGTAAGCATTGTCTCGTCCTTGGTGAGTAATGTCACGGTCCAATTGCCATGGTCGGCCGAGCAACATATGATATGCTTACATGTCGATCATGTTACAAAGTATTTGAACTTTATAATTCATATTAATTGAAAACAAGACAGTGCATTGTTCAGTTATCTTTGTCTCGTTCCTACTTTTTATCTAGCTAATCAAGTAAGGGGAATGATACTTTATCATAGGTAGTCGCAACTTGTCCACCATCACATTCGAGATGATCTTCTTGCTACTGCCACTATTTATGATTGCATTACAAACCTTGACATTGATGGTACACCACATATGGAATATATTATTCCACTGCGGGTGCACCTCCTTCCTTAGAGTGTACAATAACCATCTCATGATCAAGGCTTCGCCAGGATCATCAGCCAACCATTCTTTGTCACTAGCTCCTTCTTTAGCCGCTAGTTCATCCTCATCAAATCTAGGGCCTTCTTCCACTACCTCACCTTTAGTGCCCCATTTGTTAATGGTCAAGTGGGTTGTAGGACATTGAGGGTAAGTATTTGATAAGTGGCCAGGTTGGCTATAATGGTAACAGTTGTTCGCCCTTGGTCGACCATAAGGATTTAAAATCCTAGTCGGACTTGCTATTATGGGCACTGCACATTGAGGCCTAAATGGATCGCTCCTCGTGTCACAGTTTAAAGTTATAGAAGATTGAGGATGACCTCCTACTGGTTCCTTTCCTTTGGCTTGCACTGAATCCTATGTGGGACCCATCATGGGGGGCCGAGTCGAGGGATAAAGCTGAGTAGAGACTCTTGCAAACTGTATTTCTGCCCTACCTGCTAACTGAACTGCTTCATCCACGATCCCAATTCGGTGCATCTGAACTCGGTCCTGAATTGTCAATCCTATACCGATTATAAACAGGCTACCTTCTATGATTCGGTCTCCGATAAATTATTTCACGCTGCCAACCGTTGGAATTCTTTGGTGTAATCTTTGATGATCTGATTCCCCTGCAAGCAATATTGGTATTGCTAGAATAACACCTACTACATCTCATCCCCAACCATGATAGGATGTATGCCTTATTTTGTCAGGCACATGAGAGTTGTAATTGCTCCCACCATGCAGAAGCACCTGATTTCAATTTGAGTGCAACAACTTCATTTTCTTATGTTTCGGCATGTCCATGTAGTCAAAATACCTCTCTACATTAGCTAACCAATCAAGGAAGTCTTTTACAAGTAATAAGCCATTAAAACTAGGAGGTTCAACCTTACCTTGATAGTATCTTTCAACACGATTTAGTCGATCATCAGCATGGACCAGTCATTAGACAACGACGCCACCGACATCCTTGTCGCTGGATCTTGACTCATCTAGGGTAGCCCTACAGTTCACCTCCAAAAGCGCTCTATAAAAATTAGGGTTGTGTCATACATCAATCATGAGATGTTAAGCATCGCCTTGGGCTCAGGGCAAAATTAGCCCATCAGGAATACGGTCGAGGGTTGCTTGTAGCTTTTACATGGTCAACTGACTCTCCCAGTAGAAAACTTCCATTCTTTCCGATAGATAACAAATTTCTGAATCACCGTCCATGTGAATTTGATTCATTTTGTCGTTAGTTGCCATCAACCCGAAGGGAGTCCTTGCTCTAATACCACTTAGTACACAGAGGGACGTCATGAGGTCATCACTGTCATCCTTAGGGGATATCTACTTCGAATCCACGAAACTCTCTAGACTCCTCACAGAGCTTTCTCGAATCCACGATAGATAAAAGAAGAAATAATTTCTACTAAATTCAAAATAACTTGATTGATGATAAAAAAAATAAAATAATAATAATAATATGAAATTATACAACCCTTTAAATAATGAGCTTCAAACCTAGGACGGAGTTTTAGATCAAGAACCCTAAAAACGTGACTTGCTATAAATAGTAAACTTATTATTTATAGTTGGTCTTCATTCCAACCTAACTCAAACTTAGGTTAGTTAGGTCAATCTATTGGCGTTGACATGAACCGAAGTTGCAGCCCTAGGCGGAGCATCTCTCTTTTAAATATGCTTCAAATAATTTTCAAGCAAAAAAATCAGGCGACTTCACATCTCAAGTGGGCTGCGGCATATGAAAAAAGTAAAATTGGTATAAAAAAAAAATAATAATAATCGTCAATATACTTTCGTACCTTGTGATCCACCTAAATGGTGTAATTATCTGATTTTTTAGGCAAAAGATCTAAGCATTATTTCCAATCTCATGGAGGTTCAAATTTCAATCACGTTGTTTCACATTTGCACGTGAACCCACGTTTAAATATGTACATCTCTACATGCTTGTGGAATTAGCAAGCCTTTCCCGTTCTATGTCTGTCTATCTTTGTTAATACTAACAAACCATGCATTTGCAAATGCACGTGGAACACAGGTTTTACAAATTTTAATTTTCTTTTTAGAACTAAAATATTTAATTAAAAACACACTAGTACAAACTAGTAAAATTATTGTTTTATGAAAAGAAGTAAAATGTTAGAATATTGTACCATCCTAGCGAAGTTATCATGTTTAAAATATTTAAAATAGTGCACAATATTGTAAAATTAAATATTTAAAATATTTTACCATAAATAAATAAATAAATATTAAACGATATCAAAATTTTAAAATATTTAAAATTAGATATTTTGAAATATTTCATACTTAATATTTCACTAGAGAATTTTTAAATTGCAATTTTGTTGGTGGGAGAGTGTGATGTGTGTATAATAATCTTTCTCGTTATTTCAATGCTATGCCGAAATACATTCGATCGGTGGAAATAGAAAGTACATATATATAGTATGTCCACAGTAATCTGAACCAATCTGGTGGACCACCATTTGAATGGATTTCATGTAAAAATTGCAGTGACTAGAAGATCCTAACCATCAAACCAGTAAAACTCGTTCTGATTGAATTATGTTCTGTTGCTTGTTTTCCTCTTAGATTTTTTTATCATCCATTTGGAGTGCAATGCAATGATGCGATCATTGAGATTATCAGATCACATGATTCCAGTGCCATCCTATGATGACTCAAAAGATCAATCTCACTGATCACATTACAGATTTGATAATGCTGATATGATTTACCCACACATATTTAATTTCCTTCATCCTTCTTGCAGGCGTATCAGCAAACGTCAAGCTATTATTGAAACTAATCCATGATCACAAGGATGACGATGGCCGTAAAATGCAAAGAGTCGCTGGAATGATCAGCATCATAGATGATGTGAAGTCCCGAATTGAGAAATCACAGATGGCTATCAAGAAAGCCCAGTTCCGAAGGTGTAACACCGAACTCAGGCGGAGCAACGTAGTAATGAAAGAGAGGAAGCCACATGAAGTACACGAAGAGAATCAAAAGCTACGAAGAGAGCTCTTGGAGTGCATGGCATCTAGGAAGAACCTCGAGAAGATGTTTTCGAGCTTGGGGAAGGAGAAAGAGATAATGGCAGCTGAGCTCTCACACAAGGCCCAACAACTGAGTAACATGGAGGAGGAAGTCAATGATATCAAGGCCCAGAATGAGAAGTTGTCGGAGAAGATCAAAGCATACGCGGCCCACCACAAAGATAAAAGGGACGTTCGATTAGACGCGCAAGTGAATGTGGCCCTCCAAGAGCGTAACAAGATGCTCTCTGATCAGCTACTCAAGTCTCTAGATGGATACCGATCATTGAAGAGGAGATCAAGAGAAATCCATGATGAGAACGCGTCAATCCAGTCCAAGATCGCTGACATTGCTAAGGAAGTTAAGGTGGGCCTCAACCGGATCCATGATCTACAACAACGGGTAAAGAGGAGTCAGGAACCGATGGATGTTGAGGAGGAGCTATCCACAATAGAGAACTTGTTCCGGTGCTTCGAGCAGAAGATCACATTTAGTAGGCCATCGAGAAGTGTGTGCGTGTGAGGCCCACTGCAGATGGGCCCGTCAAGACGGTGCACGTCCCCGAATGAGCAGTTAGCAGGTCCTTCGGGTGCAGGAAAACCAGGGATTTTGAATAGGCACAACCCATTAAACCCAGCTCAACCAACCAACCAGATCAAACCCTGGCTCATTAGGGGAGCAAGTGGCCGGAGATTGTGTAACGTCCTGGTTTTCTGTGACTCACTTGAGACCATGACTAAACAAATTAATAATTTTATTTTCTCTTCATTAATAAAACCAATCACTTAGCTCAATTAATAATAGTACTCTCGGTAGAGGGATAGATCAGTAGATTGCTGCGCTATTGGGCATATTGGAAATATCAGCTTTGAGAAATCCATCAGTATCAGTTTAAGAGATTCGAATAAAATAATCCTAAAACCGTATCATATTAGGACCTCAAATTCTAGAGTGATTCGACTAGAGAATTCTTACAGCGATCAGCGATTTTGTACGTAACAATAGTCGAGCAATCCTTTGGTTATTCTGAATCTAACAAAGAGTAAAACCATTGGATGGGTCAAACCCAAGTTCCAAGATCATAGGATTCACCAAAGTTAAGGAAGAAGGGAAGAAACCCTATAATATTCGGGAAAAAATGATCCTATAGCAAAACTAATCCGACGTCGATTGATCAATCGAAGTCAGTATTCGATCGATCGAACAGGTCGATTTTTGTCCAATGTCTAAATTCTAAAATTCGTAATTTGGTTCAACTAATCAAACCCGAGGTTCGATCGATCAAGGGGATCCTCATGCGATCCCAATCAATGACTAAATTTGTTTAGCGAGCAAACTGATTTAATCCAACCATGCTCGATTGATTGACAAGCAAAGTTTAATCGATTGAAGGTGGCCAAAAGTATCGAGAGACTTGGGAATTAAATTCAAATTTTATCAATCTATGTTCAGTTGATCGATCGATCGAGGGTCCTCGAGCAGAGTCAATCGATCGATTACATTGATCGACAGTCTCTGTGTTCTCCAAAATCTAAATTTAAGAAATTTTTGTTGGGTTGTCTTTTCTTGGATTAAAGGTGGACCTCACTTTTTAGAATAACATAATTGAATTGAGGTATGCTAAATCATCTTAATATGAATTTGAAGAATAATTTTACAAAGTGTTCAACTGATTGAAGGTTTTGACCCTAACAATAGGTGACAGAATTCCTACATGTCTCATATCTATATGATTAAGATAGATGATTTAATGGATGGGATTGTTTAGATTGATATGGTTGCCATATTATATTTCTTATGTTATTTTTTCTTTATGATTCATGTTTTGAGAGATTTCTGATGTTGATTGTTGATGCAAAAATCTAGTCGTCCCTTTTAAACCGTCGTGTACTTGCAAAACCAAACCACAGTAGGGACCTTGGCTGCTGTAGTGGACCCTCCGATGCCAAAGTTAGAATAGGTATTCTGGGTCTAATAGAACTAGGATTGTTGTGCATACCTTCTATCGTATGTGGGACTCTTATTTATAGCCCTATGGTGCTAGTTACCTATATGGTAATGAATCTACCATATAGTCTTGCATCATGCAAGGAACTATCATCAGGATCCAAGGCCTTATCCTTGGCATAATTATCAGTGGAGATCTTGGGGAATTAATCTTCCTCGTGTAGAAAGTAAATATCCCAGTGGTCGATCGGATCCTTAGGAGACCATGGTAGACCATCGATGTTGACCTCTAAGTTGGTTTGGTCGAGATCCTACAAACTAAGCTAAACTGTTGATTATGGTCGGGGCCCATCTTCGAGGTTGGGTAAGTACTTCGAGTTGTCAATGATTGTGATAGTGAGATATCAGCCGGAACCGAGGTCACTGCTTGTAGATGGTGCTCAGACTAGTCGTGCAGGTCATGCATGGTGTCCAGGCCGAGGTTCTTATCTGATCTTCTTTTTTGATGTATTGGCCATGTGTTACTTCCATACAATTCCAGTTGTTTGGTCGGTCCATTTTTACCCATAACAGTAGCCCCCTAGTTCTGAGTGCTTTTCAGGAGCTCGGGAAGTAAGTCAAGTTGGACTGATGTCTATGTGATGCCTCACGCGTAGGAGGTCGAGAGCGCTTGTCATTATGGCAGAAGAGGGAAAGGAGGCAACTACAGGAATTGAGACAGATCCACTAATGATCATGACGAGTCGCTTAAGGAGACGTGCGCTCAAACGACACCTCTTCGGCTCTCGGCGTATAAGGTGAGGACGCGTGGCTTTACCTCGGCAGTCAGGTCAATTTGTAAACCAAAACTTGCCACGTGGAGGGAGGCGTGAGTTGTAACACCTCTTCGGACTACGGCATTGAATGCAGGTAATCAATACCACAACCGAGGAGCTTATAAAAGGGGGAGGGGGGGACCCTGAAACCCTTTCATTTGTTCCTTTGCCTCTACTGCTCTCACTTTAACTACCAGATTGGACGATTTTCAATAAATCAAATTCCTGCTACTTCATCCTCTTCTTTTCTTCTTCTCTGGCCATCTCTCTGTCATTTTACTTTATTTTCTGCATCTCTTTCATTTTTTTTCTTGGTCAGCATGTTAGACATTTCTGACAGAGTGTTCGTATCTGGGGCGTTCCATGGGGAGTCCACTCGAATAACATGGATCCTAGTTAGGCGCCCCCTCCAAGCCGCCGTCTCTAGTGATGGGTGGCCACGAGGAGGTGGTTGTGTCTGCTTCAATGAGGCTGGTAGCCCAACCTACATTGGAGTGACCTCTGGACGTCGGCCTCTTTGGGTCAAGGTTGTAAGATACCAAACTAGTTTGGATCAAGGCGGAGTACTAGATTCTAGAGTCTGTGGTGCTCCGAGCTCTCGAACTTGGTAAAATCCCAAGCCACCCTCATGTGGGAGAGGTGGCTGTATATGTGGTCTCTCTTCAGTGTGGTCACTGGCTTCCTGTTCATACTATTGTATGGGAGGTTACCTACCGCCTGAGGTTGGCTCTAGGCCAGATCATCCCGAATGCTTGAAGGGCCTTACTCGGGACCTACATCTTATGGCATCAACTCGGACATACCAAGATGTTCGCCGAAGATTTTATGTATTTGTATAGAGTGAAGGCTAGCCATAGCCATTAGGATTGGTATTATTTTTCTGCATAGGCGAATAACGGTCAGGCCCTCATCATCGATAAGCCATCCCCCAACAAGGGTTAGAAGGACAAATGGTTCTTCGTATGGAGAGTGTGGGAAGCCCTAGAAGCTGAGATAGCCAGGCTGCGTTCTTGGGTCCCCACCAAATTTTCTAACCAAACTCGGAAGTAGCCAAGCTGTAGACTTGTTATATAATTTTCTTTTATCATGTAGCTATGCTTCCTGACCATAGTTGTATTCCTTGCAACTCTTGCTCGAAAACACCCTCAACTCTCCGAGCTACAGCTTCACTATGTTAATCGCGGAAGTTGCAGGATGTTGTTAAGAGAAATTGGAGGAAGCTGATCACTATTCAATCTCTCTATCAGTCTAGCTTGTTTTTTATCAGGCTGAGAGTTAAGTAGTAGTTGGTAGAATTTTTCTTTTAAGCTTCTGTATTCGGACCTTATCCCTTCATGTCTAACTTAGGTATATCGTTGTGCAGATATGGCCAAACTTCCTCGTCCTGCTAAGAGGATCAGGCTTCCTTCTGAGATTGACCTGGGCTAACTGAAGAGGATGATTAAGAGGGTCGTTGTCCCTCCTTCAGCGTGTCAAGGAGGGTCTTCTACTATTGCCGCAATGGAGGGTAGGCTAGAGCTTATCGCTGAAGGGCCAATAGCTGAGCAGCCGACTCCAGACATCATAAGCGAGGTTGCTCGGGAGGCTTCCCCATGCAAGATCCCTCCTCCTCAGCCAACGGTTCGGGAGGTTGTGGATCTGGAGCCATCCCCGGCTCGGGAGGAGGCTCATCCTGTCGAAGGGCCCTCCGCTACCTAAGTTCGTTAAGTCGAGGAGGGTGGTGCCTTGAGGCAGCAAGCTTCTGAGGCCATCAGGTCGGGCCCTTACCCCTAGACTATCATATGGATTTCCTGTCTCAATGGGTGACTTGGCACGCACTAGAGGAGGATATCACCACCCTACTGGATGTCCATTCCATGGCTTTTCTGGGTGACCTGACAGTCACTTTTTACAAGGTAGATCCTCCCCCCCTTTTTTTATAATGTCCTTCTCTTTCTTTAATTTCCTTACTGGTTGTAATTTGTTTTCGTTTCTTCTTTCAGGCCACTCCCACCCTTCCAGTAGTCCGCCAATCATTCTAATGAGTAGGAGAAGGTTTCCAGAAGATGGAAGCGGACCTTCAGGCCAAAGTTGTCAAGCTCGAAGTTGTTATAGCCGCTAGGGATGCTGTTATTTCCTAAGCAGAGGCTCAACAAGGGGCCCTGCGCACATCTGGGGAGAAGCGAGCTGCTCTGGAGATCTAGCTAGACAAAGCCCAACGGAAGGAGGCCGCATTGTGGGGTGAATCAGAGGGACTGAAGGCGTGCCTCTCAATCTCTGAGGAGTGAGCCAAGGAAAAAACTAGGGCCACGATGTCAGAGGTCGAGTTGGCCAAGGTGGCGGCCCGGTCGGCAGAAGCAGTGGCCAAGTTGGTGGAAGTCGAGTCCAAACTAGCTGAGGTCAAGGCCTCCATCCAGAAAATTTGGGTGGCCACGATGGAGTACAAGACCTCCGCGGAGGAGGTCGAGGAGGAAGAAGTGTACTTCGGCTTCAGCTATGAGCATTGCAGTAGGATGTCAAGTGAAGGTATCCAGAGCTTGACCTAAATGGCTTGGACGATGAATCCCTTAAAGACCCGACACCTGCTTAAGCCAAAACTGAGCAGCCCTCCTCCCGACTAGACTGAACCTTACCCCCGTCCTATCATACTTGTAAATTTATTTTTTTTGTCTCCTGTTATAATGACTTTCTTTTTATCCATGAAAAGATAGTTTTTGTCGTGATTGTTGTGTATGATGTTCTTAAGTAGATTTAGTAAGTCGAAGAAAGTTGAGTGAGTAGGTCGAGTCATATAGGATTGATCAGCCTGTTGTGTAGTAATAGAACATGCACGGTAGGATTATTATGCTGACCACTTAGTAGTAGATCGGGCAGTTGGTAGGAAGACTTTCTTCCCTTAAACTAGGGGAAGTCTCCATAGTCGATCGTGTAGCTCGGATAGTCGAGAATAATATTTAAAAGAAATTTTCTTCCCCCAAGCTGGGGAAGTTTTTTTTATTGTAGAATTCGTAAAAATAGTAGACAGAAAATAGTAGCAATGTCCCGAGCACCTTTTTCCTTTGAGAAGGGAGGTAGCTCATGGTCAGTTTAACTCTTGTTGAGTTGGTCAATTGGTCGACATGCTCTTATGACTCTTTTGAGTTCTCAAGAGTAGTAGATCTTCAAATATTCGGCGTTCCATGGGTGAGGCAAACACTGTCCATCCATGTCCTTGAGTCGATATGCACCCAATCACGTTGTGCCTGTTATCTTGTAGGGTCCTTCACAGCTCGACCCCACTGTCCCCGAGCCAAGCTCCTTGGTGTTCTGGAAAGTTTCACCAAGGACCAAGTCTCCTACCCGAAATCTTAGCACCTTTACCTGAGAATTGTAGTATTAGGAGACACATTGTTGATGGGTAGTGATCTTCAATTGTGCTTGTCCCCTTTCTTCCTCGAGTAGGTCTAGCCTTAGGGCCATCTGCTCGACATTTTGATTTTCGTTGAAAAATTTGATGCGTGCAATCGAAAACCCTACTTTGGCTGGTACTACAACCTCTGTGATGAAAGCCAAGAAGAATGGAGTCTCCCAAGTTGATGTCCGAGCAATAGCTTAATATGCTCAGAGGACATGCGGCAACTCCTCGGCCCAGGCTCCTTTGAACTTCTCAAGCTTGGTCTTGAGGTGATTTTTATAATGTTGTTAACTGCCTCTACCTACCCATTGGCCTGGGGATGCCAAGGTGATGCATAGGCATTGCGAATCCCGAGTCTTTCACATAAACCTTGGAATCGCACATCGAACTACTTGCCCTTGTTTGAGATAATAGTGTACAGGATCCTATATCCGCAGATGATGTTCTTCCAGACAAAGTTAGTAATCTTCTACTAGGTGATTTTGGCCAACGGCTTGGCCTCGACCCGCTTTGTGAAATAGTCAACTGCTGGTGATTTTGGCCAATGGCTCAACCTCAACCCACTTTGTTGATTCCCCACTAGGCGAATGGCCAGGGGTCAGTCGTAGGAGTTAGCCGCTTGGATGGCTGTCTAGGTATCGTGGTGAATCGTTGGCATTTTCACACTTCCTTGCATACTACTTGGCATCCTCATGGATGGTCGACCAATAGTACCCTTGTCGGATTACTTTATGGATGATTGCTCTCTTGCCCGAGTGATTACCACAAACCCCTTTGTGGATCTCCTACAGAACATACTCGGCTTTGTCGGGTCATAGACACCTTAGGTATGGAAAGGAGAATCCTCTTTTGCAGAGGACATCTCGTATCATGGTGTATCGAGCTGCTATGCTCTAAATTCTTTATGCCTCAAGCTTGTTGTTAAGTAGTTTGTTCTACTGGAGGTAGCCTCTGGGCTCGAGCAAGAACTCAATTAGAATTGACTTAGCGATGTCATTGCCGGTCACTACATCTAATCTTGCTAGAGCATCTTCTTGGGAATTTTTTGCTCCAGGGACTGAGGTGACCTCGGACTTAGTGAATATGCTGATGAGATCTTTCACTTTCTGATATAGGCGATCATTTTCTCTCCCTTCACCCGGTACTCATCGGTGACTTGGTTGACAATGAGTTGGGAGTCACTGTGCGTCTTCAAGGTTTGAGCCCCTATCACTTTTACCTGCCTGAGCACGACAAGAAGTGCCTTGTACTCTACCTCATTGTTAGACTCGGGATTTTGAATCTTAAGTCATACTTTGTACAGGTCTGACAGGGTGCCACAAGTATTATTCCGCCACAAGTATTATTCCTGCCCCACTACCTTTTGAGTTGAAAGACCCGTAGATGGAAGGGTCCATACTTGCGGGTTGACTTCTTCCTCAATTCTCTCATCTTTGGCCTCCTCAAGGAGCTCGGTATTAATGAATTCAACAATGAAGTCAGCCACTGCCTGGCCCTTGATAGCAGTTTGGAGTCCTTATTCGATATTGAATTCACCGAGCTCAATCGCCCACTTTTTTAGTCTCTCAGATACTTCAAGTTTTTTGAGTACTTGATGAAGGGACTAATTGGTCGAGACCACAATGGTGTGTGATTGAAAGTAGGGCAAAGGTGACACGATGACACAATCAAAACCAGTACGAGCTTCTCAATATTAGGGTACCCGGTTTTAACTGGGACTAGATCCTTACTGATGTAGTAGACGGAAAGATGCTTGCCTTCGACTTCTCGTATCAAGGCCAAGCTAACTGTTGCGATCGAGACGGTTAAGTAGAGTAGCAGCGGCTCCCCCTGCTCGGGCTTATAAAGTAATGGGGGTGACTCCAGATACTGCTTGAGCTACTGAAAAGCTTTCTCGTAGTTGTCGATCTATGTCTGTTTTTCCTTGCTCTTTAGTTGTTGAAAGAACAAGAGACACTTGTCGGTAGATCTGGAGACGAACCTGTTGAGGGCCGCTACTCTGCTCGTGAGGCACTGAATTTCCTTTATAGTTTTGGGCAAGCTCATATTCGGCAATGCCTGGATCTAATTGGGGTTTGCTTTAATTCTCCTCTAGTTGACCAAGCAATCAAGGAACTTTCCTAACACTACCCCAAAGGCACATTTTCTTAGGTTTAGTTTCATCTGGTACTTCCTCAGGATTAAGAACATCTCCTCGAGGTCATCTACATGGTCCACCACATTGATGCTTTTGACTAGCATGTAACATCCCGAATTTTTGCCAACCTGGAATTAGACGTCCTTTGGCAATGGGTCTATCCTAACGCCTTATTAACTTGTCAGAACTGAATCCCACAGTCTAAAATTGCTTCTTAACCCATTTCCTTCAAAATCTCACCTTTCACTACCTTGTTCTTTAAATGTCTCTAAGTACTTTCACATTAGACACTATCTTAAAGTTTAGGTGATGAAGAACAATACTTAAACTAAACATTACTGAAAATAGTAAATACATAAATAAAACGGGCTTTTAACCACTAACCTTATGGAATCATTGACGATAGGTTATTTAGAAACATCAGCCTCTCCTGCCCTAGGATCTTCTTCTATTGATAAAGGCCCAAGTACCACCTTAGACAGAAATCTTATGGACTAAATCCTTTAGAAATTAGGCGAGAATTAGCTAGTGTTAAACTAGAGTACCTACGAAATTAGCACCAATTGCTTTAAATACGATCTGAAAGACCCAAAACTTATAGAATTATTGACGCTAGGTTACCCTAAAATCTAGGATTAATCTCATTACCCGGTTGCTCTTGGGAGCATCACGAAACTTCGTATCAGATCTAGACCGCACGTCGAAAGTCCGATTAATGCAAAGTTAAACGGTTAGGACCGCCTTTCTGGGATTGACAACCATCTCGGAAGTCAAATCCAGATAATGTCCCACGGCTATTCGCTTAAGCCCGGAGTGAAGAGTGTGAGAAAATGTAGATTTCTTAAGAAATCAAGTCTCATTTAAGTAATCTGAGACTTGTCACTTGCGGGCCTGATATAAGCAATCAGACCGTCAGAATCTGACCTAAATACACCCTCGGATCAGGGAAAATTTCATACACATGTCATGTACTTATAACCCTGATCGAGTTCCGGTGACCGTTGAACTGAAACTGGTCCGCCACGTGTGATCTGAGAATCCAACTGGAACGAAAACTTAACTTCACCTAGATCCAAGGTTTGTGAGCTTAAGTCAGACCGCACATAAAAAAGGGGCCGCCAGAAGTTCTCCGTTGGATCGAAACGGACCCGCTTTGGACATAACCTAAGTATACCTTGTTCCTGAGTCTATTTTGGAGAGTTTCTAGCCTATACAAGGACCTTAAACCCTCTCTCATTCAGCCCATACGAATTTGAGAGAAACCCTAGGAGAGAGAAGAGAGAAAAGAGAGAGAAAGTGTGAGAGAAGTGGGAGCATCTCCCTGCCATTCTACCCTGCCACTATACAAGCTTAACCATCCTGTTCTAATTGCTTTCCCGGTGATTCCAACTTTATTTCTAGGTAAGAAAACCTTAACTCTAACCTGTTTTAGGGTTTGAATTGATTCAAGTAGCGAAATAGCTAACGTATCCCATGCTATATGTTGATATACTGCCGTAGACGAAGACTTAGAGATTCTAGCGTATTCGTTACGATTCTACGGCAAAAGGTGTGGACTTTAGACATATAGGTCATGGTTTTCAACGCTTTCAATGTCATATAATGATAGATTCATGATCTGTATGTTATTGCACATGTACAAAGTGCTGTCCATTTCATTTTTCGGTTATACATTAACTATGTTGAATATACTGTATTCCCCGTATTTGTAGAAAGTACTGTATACATATAAATTTTGAAAGTGTGTTTGCCATGATTAATCACTATATGAACATGTTATATATGTGTATAATACTTACTTGGCGAAAGGGTTCGCCCTAATACTTGTTTTTGCTAAGTATACACTATGTATGTTGAAAGAGTGTATCCTAAGTGTTTGTGAAAATGCTTGTAAGAGTAAGTGCTTAGAGAATTGTGCTTTAAGTAGGTGTTGAGATAGGATTCTCTGCTACCTCAGAGATGTATATGATTTCCTCTATGTTGTTTGTTTAATTTAACTGCTTACTTATGAAATATATGTGTTTGTATTTCCTATTTATATTGTGCTTTATAACATGCTTTATAACATGCTTTATGACATGCTTGTTAACATGCTTGAATTACTTTGTTTATTCTACTTTACTCTACATGCTTTTGGTTAAGGATTGATTGTGTTTGGGGCTATGATTATAGTCCAGGCAATCGGAAATGGAAATGAATGCGTGGCTGAGATTCATTCATCATGCGAGATGTGTTCGACAAACCCGAGTCGTACTTCTGTTGACGATAGTTGCTGGCCACACGAAGTGCTTATACACTTTATATCGTTCAACTTGTTGTGCACTCGAGCTAGCCGAGCTCGTCAAGTAACCCGATCTGTCTTATGTATGTTCACCATATTTGGATGCCTCTGTTTGAACCTGAGGTACTAAACTTACCAGTGGAATCCCGTTAATCGTGGTACCTCGATCCGCTAAGACTCATGAGTCGGGTATGGTGGTATGGGACACCGTGGTCGAGCTGTCGGCCTACGTTGGGGCCATGAGCCTCCCCGTAGTGACCATTGAGCAACCAGACTCGTGAGCCGATTATGGTGGTATGGGACACTATATTCGAGCTGTCAGCCTACACTGTTTTGATGAGTAATGGGGAAGTGGTGCAACGATTCCGTGTAACAGCCCTGACCGTACCCGGTGTAGTGACCTCGAGCATACTCTAAATCTGCGGTGAGGCGGAGCCTTCCCGTAGTAACAGAGTATAAACTAGGCCTGTATTGATAAGGTGATGGGGGAGTGGTGTAACGATTCCGTGTAACAGTCCTGACAGCCCTTGCAGTGACCTAGAAACACACCATTGTATGAGATTGTTTAGGACTAACGACCCTAGAATGGATCATTGTTTGGGAATGATATAAGGAAGGTACCTTAGTTTCTCAATACTGCTGTTTGAAATGGACTAATAACAACTCGGTAATCATGCTCATCATCGCATTGCATGTGCCTGGAAGATGTGAAGCACTGAGAGTGACAGCAGGCTGCGGACGTAAGATGGTGCCGCACGAGGGAGTATGTTGGCGAGGGCATGCATCATAATCGCATCTCATCCTTGCATTAATTACGGTACTTAGGAATGTTGATTGTACTACTTTATCATTACTGCTTGACTGAATTGATAACATGTTAACCTATGCTTTATTATTCCACTGAGTTGATCACTCACTGCCACATTATGGGACGATGTTCCGGACACTCACCAGACTTTGTCTGATTGCAGATGGCGACGCTACTCTTGAGGCGGAGTCGGACTTTGTGATGACGAGGATGCTTTCTCGTATATGCTATTTTCTGGCGGCTTCATGTGAGCCGTGTCTTGATCGACGGGGTTACATGGATGTCGACTAGAGGACTTTACACATTTTATATATTTTTGAATTGTACTTGTCATTCATTAACCTGGTAACATTATCACACTCTGGAGACTTACCATAGTTTATATATTTTATACATCCATCATAGTCTTCCACTTGCAATTTAACTGTCTCTGGAGTATGATATGCTGTTTTGGTATAATCTCATTCATGTTTCAATGCTCTCATCATAATCGTCATTATCTATGTTGCATAAGTGATGCCTTGGAACTCGGGAGCTGAGCTTTGCTCGACCCCCGATTTTTAGGGCGTTATATAGCATGTCATCAATATAGACCTTTATAGAGTGTCCAATCTGCTTGGTGAACATCTTGTTAACGAGTCGTTGGTACATTGCTCTAGCGTTCTTCAACCCAAAAGGCATGACCTTGCAGTAGTAGAGCCCTTTGTCAGTGATGAAGTCATCTTTTCTTGTCGAGCGCATGCATGATGATCTGGTTGTAACCTTTTTTTAAGGAAAGTGTTATTCCATTCATTTGGAGAAAATTACAAGGATGGTTTTGTATTTTGGGTTACCCACGGGGCACAAAAAGATCCTTGGGGCAACTTATCTTAAGATCTATACAACTTTCGATTCTCTACTGGCGCCAAGGCCAACTTTATCGAGCACTACCATCCCCCGGATGGCAATAAGGAGCTCTCGCACCTCCTTAAAGCTACGACGGTGCTGGAGATGACTACCCTTCCGAGCCAACCCATCTGTCGGGCAATTCTCCTCTCTCTTGACGTGAACAAAACAGAAAAGACCCTGTTTATTGAGGCTTAAAATGTGAGCAGCCCAATGGGTTCATTTCCAGCCCGCCTGAGAGATGCGGTTCAACTTGTCGACCACCAGCTTGGAATTTGATTCTACAATCACCTTTGTATAGCCCAGGTTCACACAGAAGATGAGACTGTTATAGACTGGTCTAAATTCAGCATTGTTGTTGGAGCTTATTTCATAGCCGTTAGAGAATGCAAAGACGAGGTTCTCGTTAGCCCTCTTGTAGATACCTCCTCCACCCCACATCCCTAGGTTCATTTTAGCCGACCCATCAACATTAAGTTTAACTCAATCTCCCTTAGGCCTCTCCCATCACATCACCTCTAACTTCTTCACAAGACCGCGGGGGAGGGGGGGTGTTTATTGATGTCTAGGTTCCTTAATTAGAGTTAGCCCACCCAGGATTCCGATCTGACTTGAGGATTACCTTTGCTGACCAATCTTAGCCACTAATTAATACGAGCTTTGACAACCAACACGGAGATGATTTGACCTTCGAACTTCATTGAATTTCTGGTTTTCCATAATTCCCAAAGCATGAAACATAGGGCCAAACCGTGAAGTTGGAATAAGGAGATATCAGACATTAACATCTGCCACCATTGACCTATCCTATCCTGAATCGAGCGGAGGGATACAAGGTTAACGCTAAACAGATTACTATAGTGGTGTCAAATCTCAGAGGCAAGGAAACCATTGGAAAATAGGTGATCCCGCGTCTCGATGTTGGGTTGTTAGTCCCGAGTTAATGGGCAACAAACACAAGAGGATGCCAGAGATATACCTTTCGCCTGGACCCTCTCTTCCACGGGCAATGCCCGAAGCATTAATATTCAAATGAATGTGGAGATCTTGGGAGGAACCGGGGAGTGCCATACCCAACTTACCCAACCCTTCTCTATCCATTAGCTTAGAGCTTCTGTCATGCCAACTTCACCGAGAAATTTCTTGAAGGGGTTAAAGGCCAAAAGCAAGAGTTTTCTTCGTCTGTCGTCCAAAAACCCATCTGGTCTATATGGTGGATGGCTTCCGGGGGAAGAAAATATGGAACTAATGATGGGGGAAGAGGACCTTACCTACCAATATAGTCCCTGACATGCAGTGTCAACAGCTCCTCTGGGATAAGCTTGACCGTTCAATCTAATCCACGTTCCACAGATTACAATCGCCTTTCCCATTCTTCCAGTGTACATTGGAGTCAAGTAACAGAACAAATTTTTTTAAGTTGTTCCAGAGTGGAGAGGCCACCATAGAAGGAGCCCCATAGCCTGCAGGGGTCTGCAACGATCTAAGGGTCCCATATTTAGCTCTCATGAAGGTAGCCTACAGGCTCTGACTATTATCGTATGCCACTGCCCATGCCATCTTAAGCCTTAGAGCTTTCATCATATCCTATAGCTTTCTAATTCTCAAGCCTCCTTTGGATTTGGGGATGGCAATCCTATTCTAGCTAGTCCAGTGAATTTTCCTTTTCCTATTCTTCCATCCCCAAAAGAAATTTGCAAAATTCCTTTCCATGTCTGCTAATGACTGAGAAGGAATAGAAGCAGTTCTCATGGAATGTACATGTCTACTGCCCAACACATGCTTAATCAATGTGACCTGGCTCACCTGAGAAAGGATCCTCGCATTCCACCCATTTATCCTGGTCACCATTTTATCTATCAATGGCTTGAAAACTCCCTTAGTGATCCTACCACTAAGGATAGGGAACCCCTAGATACATGGCTCCCGCCAGCGCCTTGGAGAAATTCAATTTATTTCTTATCGTTCTCACTCCGCTAGGAGGCAGTTTGGAAGAATAGAAGAAAACACTTTTGTTAAGATTTACCTTTTAGCCTGACACTTCTTAATAGGATCTCAAGAATATAAAGCATTGATCATTGTTAGCGAGGTGATACTCCCATTGACAAACAGCAGGGCATCATCTACATATAATAGATGAGAAATGGGTGGGCACCCTTATTTAAGCTTGAAAGATTGGCATAGGCCACGGTTCATGATAGCTTTGATTCCTCTACTGAACACTTCCGCTGTTAAGATAAAAAGACTGAGAGCGGGTTTCCTTGCCTAAGACCACACGATGATTTGAAAAATCTCTTCGCTTTCCCATTGATTAGGACTGAGAACCAACAATTCTTCCAACACTTCTCAACCATATCCACCCAGGAATCTCTAAAACTGAACCAGAGTAAAACCTGCTTGAGAAAGAACCAATCAACTTTATCGTACACCTTTTCCATATCTAGCTTAATTGTTATGTCCCCACCCCCCCTCCCCCACACTTTTTTGTCTATGTCCTTGAAAACTTCTTACGCTAATTCCACATTCTCCGCAATGGCACGACCTTTGATGAAGGTCCATTGTTCTGGGGAAACGAGTTTGGGGAGGATAGCGTCAAGCCTGTTGGCAATCACCTTAGAAAAGATTTTATAAATGTGCAGTTACATATACTTATTGGCCTAAAATGATTGAACGAGAATGGGGTTGCTATTTTAGGAACAAGACAAATCAAAGATGAAGTGAAGGATCTCGGGATATCTGCCCTTTAAATAGACTCACCATCGTGTTGTGGATGTTTATCACCACTATATTCCAACAGCCTTTAAAGAAGGATCCCCCAAATCCGTCAGGGCCTGTTACTCCGTCCAATAGGAGGGTTCCTCCAGGGACGGTGGTCTCATCAGAAGATCATTCTCCTCCTAGGATAGCAAGTGGGGGATGTGCTCGATAATATCTCCCATGGGGGTGACATGATCCCTCCTAAGAAGATTTGAGTAGAAGTTTACCGCCTCTGCCTTTATCACTTCTTGATCAGTGATCCTTGTTGCCGCATCCAGCCTGATCTCTAGAATCTTTGCTCTCCTAACTCGTTTCGTGGCGGATAGGTAGAAAATTTTAGTGTTTCTGTTGCCTTCCGTTAGCCAGTTATTCCGAGCTTTTTGCTTCCAGAAATTCTCTTCAGACAGATCCCAATGCGCCAGATTTTTTTTAGCTTGAAGCAGCTCTGCCAGCGAGCCTGCGTCAATGGACAATTACATCTTCTGCTTCAACTGCTCTAGATATATTTTTGTCTGCTTGTGATTTAGGAAAACATCACTAAAAACCTATTTATTCTAGATTTTAACTGCGCGTTTAACCTTCCTCGGTTTCAATATAACATTGATCATCGACTGCTCTAACTCCTCACCTTCCCACACCTTCTTAATTGCATCGAGGAAGTCGTCATGTTGAAACCACATTCTTTGAAATCGGAAAGGTTTCACAGTTTGAGTAGATGCAAGCGGGAAGGTCAACAATAGTGAGGCATGATCCGAACTCACACAGGGGAGATGTACCAGTCTGAAATGGGGAAACTGCCTTAGCCAATTATTGTTACAGAGAGCTCTCTGAAGCCTGGCCCAAATCCTACCATTGTTGACTTGGTTGTTGCTCCAAGTAAACCTATTTCCTGAGAAGCCAACATCTAGCATCCATGCATTGTTAATGGCTGCCGCAAATTCACCATTGCTAGTGTTGGATAAGATTCTGCAACCAAGCATCTCTGTGTTATTCATAACTGCATTGAAATCACCACAGATTAACCAAGGACCAGGACTACCTTTTCTCATGGAGGCCATTTCATCCCAAAGCTCCCTTCGAAGCAACCTGGAGCACTTAGCATAGACAATAGAAATAAGTACTGATTCCTGATGATTCTGCACAAACATTCGAAACATGAGCATTTAATTTGATAGATATACAAGATCTGCATTTATAGAACCATTAAAGAAATCCCAGATTTTACCCCCTTCCTCTCCATTGGATAAAGAGAAATGAAAGCTGAGTTTTAGGCTTATTGCCACTCTCCTCTCCTTTTTGCACATAGGTTCTAGAAAGGCCATGAATCTCGGGTTATAGCTTCGGATTAACCTCTTGGTCGATTGGATCATAGGGACATTCCCTACCCTGTAGACATTCCACACAAGGAAGTTATCTATCCGTGGCATATCCTGAATTAACGACCCTTCTCTTTAGCCTTCTTAATCTCCCCAGCCATTCCTCCGAACATGCTCCTCTGATATGGATTACATTAGCTCTAGCTTGGGCTTTGTGTTTCCTTATTTTAAAGGATGGTTGTCTCTACTCGCTGACCTGCTCAACTGCATCTTCCTCCCTATCTGTTGGTTCTATAACCTGTTGCTAGATAGGGGAACCATCTTTAGGACATGCCTACTCAGTCGGCTTTTCCACAAGGGAAGTTCATTCGATATTTACTCAGCTGCTCCACCCAAACCAAGTTTGAATCCACCTTCCTCCATGTCTCTGCCAGTGTATGGGGAAAGATCGACCAAAAGATCAATACCTTTACTGTGAGAATAATCCCTAGTAATGGGTTTGTTGGGAGTGAATTCTTTGGATTAGGGGACAAAGGAATGGGATGGAGAGCCCTAGAGGGGGGGTGAATAGGGCAATGGTCTATCCTCCCTACCTCAAAGCACTACTAAACATCTAAGGAGAAGGGGGAATAACCAATGGCTTATGGTAGGACAACCTTATAACGATCTAGAAAACACAAATGATATTCTCTTGCCATCAAATTGTTGAATGGGCACTCCACAAAAGAGGAAGGAATAAATGAATAAAGAAATCAAATTCCACAACACAACGATATATAGTGGTTCACCTGTGTGTTCACCAACCTCATAGCCAACCACACGAATCGTTACTCCACTCTAATATCCTCACACGGGGATATTAGCATGCACTATCAAAATAGGTTTTCACGGGTTCACCCAAAACCTTCATGTTGTGTCTTTTTATCTCGAGCTTACACAATCCAAAAACCCCATCGAAGTTTCTTTGCTCTCCTCGGATAAGAAACAATGAGATTTTTGCAAATCTCAAACAAAACCAAAGAAAGTAAATTACAAAGTAAAATACCTAAATCGCCTTTTGAAGTAGGGACTATGTTGATCATGATATGTCGTTCAATGTCCAATACTCACATAAAGAATGGTTCTATGTCTAATCTTTAGATTAAATCAAGAAGAGCAAGGTCTATTTGATTTTGAAGAAGGAATATCATAAATTCCTTTAAATAAGATTGGAATATAGATCAAAATCTAGAAAAATGCTAACAAAAGGAATATTAAATATGCACAATAGCTTAAAAAATAATCACAACTTATCTCAGAGTATAGCCTTAAATCGCTTGAATTGAATGGAATGGAATGAATAAACTCTGAAATTCGTGCATTATTTATAGCCTGGATCCTAGGACTGGTTGAGCATCAAAGATTTTGAAAGATTTCCATGGGATTAGATTAGCTGTTCTCACGACTGGTCTTAGGTAGCCTACGACCGGTCGTCCATGAAGTCGTGAGACACCTACGACCGGTCGTGGGACTCGAGATAGGTTGAGTTCGAGTCGTATGAATACGACCGGGAAGGATGAGTCGTAGGACTTCGGTCGAAGCAAGTCGTTCGAAGGACAATGAAAATCCAAAAATCAGTAATAACCTAGGATCGGTCTGAGAAACCTAAGACCGAGTCGAAGCAAAGCTGGGGATCGGTCTTAAGATTTCTTTGGATCACACCAAGTAAAGTATTCGAATTATGTATCTAGAATGACCTATCATTAAGGTCAATCTAAGGTCAAACAAACCTTGAAGTGAGATGGACATTGAAGTCTTGAAGGTCTATATTCTCAGATGATCTTGAAGTAGAAGCTTGAGTCGAGTTGATGGTCTTTCTCGAGCTTGGTACATTCTTGACTTGTCTTGATGAAGTCTTCTAATCTTGAACTTGTTAGAAGCAAACTTGAAGTCTTCTATTCTTGTAGACTTCATTAATGACATGTCTTGCAAACATTCTTCATTTATGATCTTGTCTTGAAAACATTCTTCATTCATGATCTTGTCTTGAAGCAGTGTGTAGTCACAAACAAGAAACACAAGAAGTACAAGACATATAGGTTTTGGCACTACAAAATTTGACAACCAAAAGGATATGAAATCATAGCACTAACATCCTCCCCTACCTCACTACTACATAGCGGAGAGAAGGGGGAATAACCCACTGATCGAGCTCTGGTTCTCTTGCCATAACTGTTGAATGGGCACCCGAGGTAGGAATTTATTTCTCTGGGCTGATGAGGAGAATTGTGAATAGAAGGTACCCTACCTGGCATCCTGGGACTATGTTGATCATTTGGGTTTACCTCACATTCTTCTCTCTGCGCAGATGAAATATTTAAAGGAATAATTGTATCTACACTGGCTTGTAATTGTAAGCGTACCTATGATTGGAGTGCTACCCCTTCAGTGTCCTCCACCTCGCATGGTTGTTCCATGAAGGGAATGTCTGCATTCGTTGAAATGTCTGATATTCTGGCTTGAGCAGGAACAATTGTAGCACGTTCTAAATTATTATCTCTCCCTATGCAGCAGCACCTGTCTACCCCGACTACCCCCCCATCACTAAGAGTCTCTTGCTGTTGGATTAAGGGTAGTTCTGGAAGACCCTTGGATTAGAATCTCTACACAATATCAATCTCCTCCCTATGAGTCTGTGTGGAATTTCCACAAATAGTTGGAAAGCGGTCCTACCGACTGTCTTCCTCTGGCCTAAAGCGTCGTTTGACCCACTCCCTGGTGCTCTATGGGATTGCTGTAGGTGAAAGATGGGCCTGAACCCCCCAAGTCGATTTCTGATTTGACCTATTGTCTTCTATTTCAGCTACCACGCAATATGTCTTCCCGGCCACTACCAGTTGTTGCGTTCTTCTGACATCTGCCCTGTTGTTAAGATGCACTTTGAGATAGGCAAATGACTGGAATAGGCCATACATGCTACTTGTATTTATTTGAATTAGTTTTCCATAGTAATTTCCTAGGTCCTCAATGACCTGTTCCTCCCAGGCATGTAGCAGAATGCCAAATAATCAGATCCAGTAAACCTCATTTCCTATTAGAATGGTTAGTGACCACTTAGTAACCTCTATTAGCCCCATGCTCTGGTGAAACTTCCTATCTGGGGCAAAGTGTTCAAAGTCAGCTGCAAATTTAAGAATAATCAGGAAGCTATTTCTAGCAATCCTGGCAATATCAATGGTGGAGGATTTAAATCTTGAAGCCCTGATGACTCCTGTCAGGTGAAGCATTGAAATGGATGGATCCCTAGCTCTCCCTATCAGTGTCAAACTAAGCTCCTTCAACTTCCTGTTAACCAATGAAGGGCCTGCCTGTATGAACCTCTTCTTTGACTGTGAATCCGTGGCTTCATCTACAGACGGGTTTTCGGCTCGTTTTGCCTCCTTCGCTTAGGGAAGGTCCGTGTCAGTTCTGAGGGTTTGCGGCCATGCAGAAGGGAGTTATGACCTTGATAAGCTCTTTGAACTGTAACAATTTTGTCGTCAATCCTCTATCCGTGAAGGACCTCGATAGCTGCCCGCGCATCACTGTCATATTGGAAACTCATGAAAACGAATCCCCTAGGCCTTCTTGCTCCTTGGAAATAATGTATGAAAACGTTAATCACCCTTCCATATTTCTGGAAAATCCTGAACAAGTCTTCTTAGTCACATGAGAAAGGGATGTTCCCTATGAATAGTTTGTGTTCCCCTTCAACTCTTGCTCAAATCCTGTTGCTAACTGTTTCTCCTACCATTCTTCTTATCTGGGATCTACTAAGCCTTTTCCTGCAGACGTCAATGAATCATAGAGTACGATAATCACGAAAATCCTAATCTAGTTGTAACCTGAGTAGGCGTCCATGAAGCTGAAGAGCTTGTGCCCTGCAATGTTGTCGAACAACTGGTCAATCCTCGAAAGAGGAAAACTGTCTTTAGGGCACGCCTTATGCGGGTCCGTGGAGTCTCGCACACTCGCCATTTTCCATTTGATTTCTTCACCAGCACGACATTTTCTATCTAGTCAGGGTAGTAGATTTTTTCAATGAATTAGGATTCTAGGAGCATGTTGACCTCCTCTCCAATGATGGTGTACCATTTTAGCTCGAATGCTTTGTCTCTTCTGCCTCAATGGTCTGTGGTTGAGGTTAACATTCAACCAGTGAACCATTACCTATGGTTTGATGTCGGGCATGTCCTGGTGGGATCATGCAAAGACATCAGCATGTCGCTTCAATAGGTTGACAATCTCCACTTTTAGTCTCAGGGCTAGAGCGAGCTGACCTGAACGGTACAAGTTGGGTCAGTCTCGCAAAGCGAGGCTACCACCAAGTCTTCCATAGGAGACCCTCTTTCAGTTTATTCTTCTTGGGGGTCGAGGGAGGTGATAGCCATTGTATGTTTTCATGTACCTGCCCTCAATGTCACTGAATAGCATTGTAGAGCCTCATGCTTATCACCTTTAACTTGGCCAACCCCATGCTCTATCGAGAACTTTATCGCAAGATAATAGGTAGACACTACCACTCGCATGACGTTAAGGGATGGTTGTCCCAGGATGATATTATAAACAGAGGGACAGTTGATAATAAGGAAGTCAATCATCACAGTAGTCTGGCTGTGACCCTCTCCTACAGTCACAGGCAATAGTATACTTCCCTCAGAAGTGACCTTCTCTCCTACAAATTTGAATAAGGGAGTTCGGACGAGACGTAGTCGGGATCTCCTAGTCCCCATCTTCTCAAAAGCAGCGAGGAAGAGGATGCTGCCCAAGCTGCTCGTGTCTTCCAATATACGGTGCACCATGTAGTTGGCCACTATCATGGTCACCACTAAGACGTTGATGTGAGGGTGGTGGATTCCTCGGGGTCCTCCTCTGTAAAGGTCAAGTGGCAAGGAATTAGCTTATGTTCCTTCATAGCCTTACTTATGAGGTTAACGCGATGCTCGGTATTGCTACCACTGATGCTCCGAGCATGAGTCCTGCTAGCTCTGTTTGAATCCCCATCCCCTGCGAGGCCTTCGAATATTGTATGGATTTCACCTGTTGCTTCATTGTCGGTACTATTGCCTTGTAAATCATCCCTCTTGTCTGGTCGCTCATCTGTCCTCATGTGGACAAACTCTCGTAAATGTCCACCGCAAATAAGGGATTTGATCTCTTCCTTGATATCGAAACAGTCGACAGTAGTCTGTCGTAGTCACAGTGGAAGTGACAATACTTCATTTTATCCCTTTTGTCTGCATCGGCTTTCATCCTACTTGGCCATTTAAGGATTCTTTTATCATGAACTTCCATGAGGACTTGCTCGGGAGTGGCGTTTAGTGGAGTGTAAGAGTGAAATCTGCTCTCCGATCGTCGGTTCGAATGTTAACTTTTGCTCAGGTCATCATCCCTTCTGTTTTTGTTGTCGATGGTGGGTGGCTACTCCTACTCTTCATGTCCTTAGCTAAGCTCCCGACACTTCACGTAGCTTTTCACAAGATAAAGAGTTCCTCGGCATTGGAGTACTTTTACGCTCAGTTAAGGAAATCGGCCAATGTGGTCGAAGAGTTCTTACCGATTGAGAAAAGGAATCTCCCTTCCCAAAGACTAGATATCATGATGGTTAAGGCTATCTGGTCTGAATATCCCTCTACTTACACTGCCTCCTCGTTGAAACGAATGATATAGTCTTTCAGTAGCTCGTCCTCTCTCTAGGTAACAGTGAGGAAGTGGGTTATTGACTTCCTTCTATCCTTTCCTCTGATGAACTAATTGATAAAGGCCCTGTTGAGTTGCGCGGAGGAGCTAATGGACCTCAGCTTTAGCTGTCTGTACCACTTTTTTGCCACCCCTGATAAGGTCAAGAAAAATACTCTACACATCACCGAATTGGTCACACCATGCAATTTCATCCATGCCTTGAAGGACTCTAACTGCTCAGTTGGATCTCTGTTCATAGAGTAGGTAGTAATCTATGGCATTCGAAATCTCGATGAAAGTGGAGACCCATAATGTCATTAGTAAATGGTGGCTCTGTTTCCTCCAACATATCCTCAACTGAGGTCGGGACCTGAGCTCGGTATGCTTGTCAGATATCACCGATATGTCCTCGTATCTCCCTGAGTTTGACCTCCGAAGGGACTTCGTTCTCTGCCATCACCTCGGGATCTTTTTCACACCTTCTTTTCTCTAGCGTGTAGTGTAAGTCAAAGTCGGTGAGCGCAGTAGTTCCTTCAGTGTGGGCAGGTGCATGGCTATACTGCCCAGGCTATTTCTTGGCTTTGTACGAGTCGACGGGTACTTGAGGAGGTCTAAAGAGCTCGGTTTCCACCGATGCTTCCCCTTTATGATCAGGAAGTAGATTTTGCCTTTCCAATATCTACATTATATGGTTTATGTTGTCGGTTAAGGCCTCAACCTGGTTTTCCAACTAAACAAGCTGGCCTCCATGATTGTGGGACCTCTACACTGGCGCTGCATGAGTAGAATCATCTTGGTGTTGTGAGGGTGGATCTTGAAGGTCTGTAGACTGCTCAGCGGGTGTTGTAACAGTTACAATGATAGTTGCCAAAGCCCTCTTTCTTCTTTTCACCATTGTAGAGTAACTTAGAGATGATAAGTGAGTTGGGAATGGCTTTACCGTTGCTTCCAACAGACGACACTAAACTGTTGATGCGGAAATTTGGTTATCCCCTCTAGATAATCGTGTGCCTATAAAACCAAACCACAATGGGGACCTTAGATGTAACACCTTGAACTTTTCAATATGCGAGTATTGAAATTTCTTGAGTATTACCATGAAATTTAACTTAGTATGTACATGCGTACGATACCAATCTAGATATCTTAACCTTAAATCCATTCTCCAACTTAAATCTGACCATTGGTAATAATTTTCATCCATAGTTCAAGCCACCTGACCGACGATTTTGGGAGATGACTATCCATTATGTGGTTCAATCTATGTACATTCTCATAATTAATTTAGTGAATAACTTTTTATTCATAATGATTTAGATGTAAGCTCATTTGTAAAAATTATTTAGAAAGGTCCATATAATCATGTAGAACCATTAGATTGCACAAAACTCTTAGATTAGCAATAATCACGAAAATGCCATTAACCTAGACCTTGAATTCTAGATCTCAAGGTACTCATGATTCGTTCGACGAGAAACCTTATACCATGCTTATATGTCATAAATTAACCATATGTCAAATTTTAACCCTTAGATCAGAAAGATCCATAGTTAAAACAAACATTCACTTGACATGGACCACCTAAGGATCGTGATCACCTGATACTTTAAGATGGGCCGTACCTTGAACTAACAAAACAAATGGATGGAGTAGATTTCTCAAAAACATCACTGTGGGCCCCATAATTGAGCCCGAGTGTGCATGGTAAATGTGCACCGGTGGTGCACTAAACTGGAAATCGGGTCAAACCTAGTTTGACCCGACAAATTTCAAAAAAAAATAGAGAGTTTTCTCCCTGTTCGCAAATCGAACGAACATCGTCCACTTGGATGTGTTGTGGCCCCCAATCATCATCCATCTGGATTATCTGAATAATCCATCATGTTTATGGGATGAATTTGACCAAACCCTAGCTCTCTTCACCCCAAACCCAATCAAGAAACTAAAGTCGAACCCTCCCGCGGTAGCTACAGCTAGAGAGGAATCCGGACGCACCCCGACCTTTCTGCTGCGTACGACAGCTAGAATTTGGGAAAGACACACAATCCAAACCATCCATCTTGAAGCTAGATCAAATCTGAGCGAACCCTAGTTTGCTTCGCATAGAGACAAGTTCACACAAGGGCATAAGTCTAGTCACAATTGGACTATGCAATTCAATAAAAAAATGGAAACCGTTCGGTTTGCTTTGCGCTTTTGTAGCGTCGGCCGTTAGAGGGAATTTATCCCAACCATCCAACCTACGCAAGGAGTTCCGACCCCAGCCAAGAACGTTGAAGGAATAAAAAAGTCCTCCACATTCAGAAAGCTGGCAGTTCCAAATGGTGTAAACCTGCACCATTAAGAGATCTGAGTCGTCCAGATGGTGGCCCAACCACGTACGATCCGACCTCCAGAGAAAAGAAGAAAGGGAAATCGAGAGAAATAAAAAAGCAAAGGAAACGCGGATTTTGTTCCAGCACTACATCCTCACAAGTACAAGCTGCGTAAAGACTATACACAAGAAAATCGGATTGCCTAGTAGTGAATAAATCTACTCACACACATGTTAGAGAATCTACACGGCCAAAGAAATAGAGAGAGAGAGATAGGAATAAGAAAGAGAAGAAGACGGGGAGAAGGACGGACGCCGAAAAATGCCTAAATTCACTAGATCACTGAAGCAATTCGATGCGGGTCCAACCAATCGTCAGGCAATAAAAGGAAGGTGAAATCAGAGGGTAACGACCCACTAAGCCGCTACTTGAGTTGGGTACGATTCAAATCTAACCTTCTTCTAATTCTCTACCTTTTCCTTCCTTTTCTTTCAAATCCAATACACCAAACCAAGTCGACTCATTGGTAGGATGGATCTAGATATGGTAAGTTAAAACTCGTCAATGTACAACTTGTCTAGAGTATGACCTAAATCTATCTTCCTGAGACTTACTAGACCTAATTAAAAACTAACTTAAATAATCCAAACCAGGTGGATTAGAGTAGGATTTAGCCCTAATGTATGCCTCTGAGCAATTAACTTAGTAGAAGACGATCCAACGACCTAAGGTGAGGCATTCCTTTAACCTTGCATTAACTTAAGTTGATATGAATTATCTTGCCTTTTACATGCTTTCATGATATTATGATTCTCTCCTTGCAATTGTTAATTTACTACCAACAATTATTTATCCTTGGAATTTATGGTAAGATTTGATTTTGGGGCGATGGATTCAAGCCTTGCCCTTGCCTTCATTAATTTTGTTGAGTTATCCCTTGCTGCTCTTCTCTTTGTTGAGTTGGCCATTACCACTCTCCTCTTTGTTGAGTTACCCATTTTTACTCTCCTCTTTGTTGAGTTGGCCATTGCCACTCTCCTCTTTGTTGAGTTAGTTATTTCTACTCTCCTCCTTATTTTATTAGTTATGTGCTATTTAACTTTATGGCTTGGGCTTATGCCTTGAAATTCTAAAACTCCCATAATTTGAATTATCTCTATATCAATGCAAGTGATGTGTTAGAGGTATCACAACTAGTAATTCGAATGCTAATTATAGACGGAATGCATTATGGGTAATGGCCCTCTTGGTTGGCACGTAATTTCGTGGGTTGGTTGGCATGGTGCATAATCGATGTCAGTAAATCGCCCTGCGTATTACATCACTTTTCGAAATTGGATGTTGCAAATAGTCACTCCATGAACATATCGTATTACATAAATCCCCTAATTGCATTGTCGTGTCACCTTAAAATGTTCGCATAAATCCACATTAATATTGGACACGCCGACGAATCTCTATAGTATGAGAATGCGAGGTGAGTCGGATATTATGAACTATTTTCTACATTGTGACAATGATCACTACGTATGATGAGCCGCACACACTTTGCTAGGCATACATTCATGTAAATTGTTTGCGCATGCTGATACCCTTCGTAGTGGTGGAATACGTGACGTATCATAACCCTTATGTTACTTTTATGAATCTCTTAAATTATTATTAATCTTAAAAGATAACCATCATTATGAGTAGGGCGTTAACCCTCTCCAACTGTACAGATGATGTAGGTGATTTACAGATTGAAGACCTAGAAGACCATCTCCCTGTGGAAGATTATATTGAAAGAATAAGAAAATAGTTTTATGAATTAGTTCTATACTTCCGCTGCAAACTCGATAATGTAATAAGCTCCCATTGAGAAGACATTTGATTATTTATTGAATTCTTTTACTCTGATGAAATAATCAATACAATCGATTTTATTCTCGTGAATGTTATCTTTATGAATGTATCTGGATTTGATCTAAATGAAAAAAAAATCATAAGGTGCAATTTTTAAAGCATTCAATTTATACATTATTTACACCCGGAATTCTCAGGCACAAGCATGACTCAGGCCATGAAAATTTCAGGGCGTTACATTAGATGTTGTAGGGGACCCTCCGATGCTAAAGTTAGAATAGGCGCTCTGAGTTTAGTATAAATAAGGTTGTTGTGCGTACCTTCTACCATGGGTGGGTCTCTTATTTATAGCTATGTGCTACTATTTACATATATGGCAATGAATCTACAATATAGTCGCGCATCATGCACATAACTGTCCTCGGGATCTAAGGCATTAATGTCAGCATGATTCTCGGTGAAGATCTTGAGGAATTAGTCTTCCTCGTGTAGAAAGTAGATCTCTCAGTGGTCGGGTCTCGAGGAGACCATGGTAGACTGTTGATGCAATCCTCAAAGTCGGGGTGGTCGGCTTGCGAGAGCATCGTGGTCGACTGTCGATGTCGATCTCTAAGTTAGTTGACCGAGGTCCTACAGACCTAGCTAAACTGTTGATTATGGTCAGGGCCCATCTTTTAGGTCGAGTTAGTACTTAGAGTTGTTCATTGATTATGATACTGAGATATTATCCAGAATCGAGGTCTCTTCTTGTAGATGGTACTCAGGCTACTCGTGAAGGTCGTGCTCAGTAGTCCACGCCAAGCTTCTTAGTTGATCTTCTTTTCTGAGCTATTGGCCTTGCGTTACTTCTATACAATTCCAAATGTTATGTCAGTCCATTTTTACCCATAACATTGATCATACAAATAAGCCAATCATTAATAATATGGAAATTCGTTATTCATCTCAAAGAGAGATGTATCATGATGATGCACAGATATTGAGTATGCATTACATGCATCCATCATGATTACATGCATCCATTGTGATTACATACATACCTTGTGCTTGGGATTCCTGGGGGGATCTCCCTTATGGTTACGCCTGGCAGATTCGTTGCTAGATGCCTGCGATAGTGTAAGCCTATTCACATAGTAGATATATGATTACCCATGGCTACCTAGATTGGTGTATGTCGGGTGCAAGTTACTCATGCATACCTATGGTGGATGTCTAGAGGGTACAATTTTGGGTAACAGATATCCAACCTAAACAAGTGGATGATCATCCCACTTGACATGCATATCATGACATCTGCATCTACGCTCATATTGCATGCACATTGTTTCGATTTGATTGTGTTATCTTATATTGTGTTAAGTATGAACCATGTTATGTTTACTCGCTAGCCTGGCTAACTAACATTGCGGTTTAATAACCATACATAGATGGACGATGAAAGATGATCTAGTTATGTAATGCCCCAAACTCGAAAACCAGGCTCACAAAATTCTCGATCGCTGAATACGGCGGCGAAATCCTCTGTAGTACCCCATTCTCGGCTCCCGGCACCCATATACCAGGTTCCAATTCTGGAATCCTACAAGGAGGATTTTTAACATGAATTTGATTTGTAATAAGCATAACCATAGGCATAACCCACAAACAATAACTAAGACACCATCACAAAATTCACTATGATCAAAAACTTTAAGGTACAATGAGCATAAAGGGAAATACAATGATAATAATAACGGAAACTCCTGAAGCTTGACTGCATGCTCCTGCTCCTACTAAGCTACGGCTGCGTCATGGCATCACCTTCACGCATCAAACCTGCATAAGCTTATAGAAAGCTTAAAGAGTGGTGTAAGTGTATGTGCAATATGAGCATGTTCAAAATGCAATATTATAGTAATGCGAAATCATGCTGATGAGCCCATGAGTGCAACCAGTCGTACCAAAGCTATATGATGCAAGGCATAATGTTATCGATCATACTAAGGCCATACGATATAAGGCCTGCATAGCCAATGTCATGTGCAAGATGTAGATGAAGCATACCAATCCACATATCAATCCAACTCATCTCTGGAGCATCATATATCAATACAGTTCTCAGCGGATAATCATCGGAGTTTAGTACACTCCAAATGGCACTGCCCCTTCCTCAAGTGCATAGTTCAAGTGGCATAAGAAACCTAACTGTCCGCCTGGCCAATAGCCTGTCAATACCTATCTAGCACATCGATAGCGAACCCATTTATAAGCTGGTCATACTTAACCTAGTAATTGCCCCCTATCCTCATGCGGGAGTATGGGGCAATTACGCCCACCCCCTTCCAACCGACTACGACACAGTGAGAGACGCGGCCTCCTGGTATTTGGCCCTCATGCGCTCATGTATCCACTTCGTCTTGACGTTGAAGTCATCCTTTGGTACCTTAGGAATTTTCACCCAGGGACATCTATGGCACCCCGATGGTAGTAACAGTATTTTTGGTGTCTGAACATGCCATATATGATATGCCTGTGGAGGCCACAACCCTGATGTCGCTAGAGCGTACAATAATTATATCACACACATGCGAGATGCATGAATCACCATGTCCAATCATGCAGCAATCATGCGCGTACCACGCGCTCATGTGGGCGACTCCTATCAGTAAGTCCCATAAATAATATGTTATGATCAGTCACTCCTCATATCAAGCATACATATGATGCATATGGGTATGAATCATGGAGTTATACTAAGCATGTTATATGGTGATGAACTATCTTCATAACGAAGATGGGCCTAGACGGCCCACACACACAAGTTTGGGCCTAACAATGGGCCCTGGGGAGAGTTACAATGCGGACATTTAACCATCATTACTCTTACAATGTGGACGTCAAACCATCATTTCTCCCAAGGCATGGCCCGCTAAAAACATCATTACATACATCATGGTGGAATCACACATCGTAATGGACCTCATATACATCACATTCGGCCCCACACAAGGGCCTCACATATGTCTCATTGGGCCTTACTCATGATCCTTATATACATCACATTGGGCCTCAACCTATGGGCCACAAATACATCACAATGGGCCTTACACAAGGGTCTAATATACTTTCAATGGGCCTCATCATACGAGCCTCATATACATCACATCGGGCTTCATCACGTGGGCCAATATACATCATAATGGGCCTCATCACATGGGCCAAACATACATCATAATGGGCCTCATTACTTGGGCCAAATATACATCATATTGGGCCTCATTACTTGGGCCAAATATACATCATAATGGGCCTCATTACTTGGGCCAAATATACATCATAATGGCCTCATATTCAACACATCAGGCCTCACCATATGGGCCTCATATATATCACGTGGGACATATCATATGGGCCACCAATGGGCCTCATATACATCAAGTGGGCCACATCACATGGGCTGCACCAATGGGCCTCATTTCCATCATGTGGGCCACATCACATGGGCTGCACCAATGGGCCTCATTTCCATCAAGTGGGCCACATCAATGGGCTGCACCATCTACATCATTCATCAAGTTTAGAGATCTTTTTAGAGCATTACCCAAAATGAATCACATCGGAAGATCACTTGGACCATAACGTAAATAACAGTGGAGATAATGATTTCCACCCTTAAAATTACCAGGGCCCACCATAATGTTTATTTTTCCATACAATCTATTCATACAGTCACAAAGACCTGATTTAAGTGAAAAAACAAATTTTGTGCTAATTCAAAACTTCTACACTCCCAAAAGGGGTTTCAATGGTAGGCGTTCAATCCTCCACTGTTTTCTACAGTGTGGTCCACCTGATAGATGGTGTGGATCAACGCATACATCATGGGGTGGTCCGTGTAGCACCAACCAGAAAGACGGTGTGCATATATAGCACACCATTGTGGGCCCCACCCATCCAGAATGGATGGACGACTTAGATATAACACATACATCATGGTAAAGGGTCCCACAGACCTGCTGACGTCAATACACAACTATATAGCTAGTGAGGTGGGATGCTGGCCCACCGTTCAGATGATGGACGGCTGGGATTACAGTAGAGGTGGGTCCCGAGGAACTTGCTGACGTCACTACATTAGCTAAATAGCTAGTGTGGGTACTCCAGCCAATCCGTCAGCAGGTGGGTCCCACATGGGGCCCACCACACACACACACACACACATATATATATATATGATATTATTATTATTATTATATTTTTTTGGTTTTGAAAATCTCCAACGTCCAGGCCCTGGACGGCCTGGATGTAAAACACATAAGTCATGGTGGTCCCCACCGTCCAGACCACTGGACAATGTGGATGGCATGAATGAAGGGTATACATCAGGTGGGTCCACACATGTGGGACCCACCAGCCTTTATTATTATTATTATTATTATTATTATTATTATTATTATTATTATTATTATTATTATTATTATTTTGGAAAGAGCTAATATTTGTATTTTCATCTGGTTCAGGTCAGCTAGATGTCCAACAGACGAATAGCCTGGATGAATCATGACATCCGATGGGTTCCACGGGGATGTGGCCCACCAAGACTTGATCAAGCCAATATTTGTTTATTTCCCCTTCATCCTGGCTGGCCTAAAAATGGGAAGCAAGGCGGGCCCCATTCGCTGGACGTCCAAAAATATGGATGGTCTAGATTGTTGGACACATCAGATGGACCACACATATCATCACATAGAAAAGAAATGAAATGAGGAGGGAGGGAGAGAGAGAGAGAGAGAGAGAGAGAGAGAGAGAGAGAGAGAGAGAGAACGGTGTATGGAGGGGCCCCACCACTATGGGCCCCTCTAATACATACATCAATACATACATCAAGATGGGTCCCAAATGGGATCCATACCATCGATCGGTAGGCCCCACTTGGTCCATCACAAAAATTGAAATCTAATCTTACAAAACACCCACCTATATCACTTCTTCTTTAGCTCTTTGGACTCCTTGGCTCCTAAGCGTGCTCTTTAAGGGTTGATGATGAAGTTTTGATGGTTAGATGAGAAGATTTAGTGGCAGGAAGATGGATCCTCTCTTGGCTCCTTTTCTCTCCTTGGGATTTTTCTCTCATGGTTACTTGGGATGAAATGAGATGGAGAGAGAACATGATGAGATGAAAAGGATGGAGGGAATGAATGTTGTAAGAAAATGCCATGAAGGGTATGGGCTTGGTTGAATTTTGGATGAGAGAGGGATGGGAGAGAGAGAGAGAGAGAGAGAGAGTTGACTTTGCGTAAGGCTTGTGTAAGAGAGGGATGGGTTGTGTACTTGACTTGTGATTGATTGATTAATGTAATGGGTTATAGAGATTCTATCGAAATTTGTAATGCATAGCGTTTTCTTCAAAATAAACGCGGGCCCATAACTCCTAGCCTGGGTATCGCATTTGCATGCGAGATGCAGTGTTAGAACCGTGGCGATGGCACGGTCACTAGGATATAAGTTTTGAGTCGAACCGATTCAGGTTGACAGGGTATGACTCAAGGTCGCGCGCAAATGTTGTCTACACGTCGCGGGTTACTGGAATTCGACTGAGAGGACCGCAGGAGTTTAAAGAATGGTAATGTTTAGGAGACGGGTCTTATAGCTCTCCCCCCTAATTAAAATTTCGTCTTCGAAATTTACACAATCATGCAACTAGACATAACTCATAAGGAAGAGGAAACATAGCATCATCATATAAAATCAGAGACAATATATAATCAATCATCAAAGAGATGGGGATAGCGCTCTCGAATCTCGGCCTCACGCTCCCAAGACTCCTTATCAACAGAATGGTGACCCCACTGAACCTTCACCAAGGGAATGACCTTGGTCCGGAGGACCTGCTCCTTCCAATCAAGGATACGAACCGGCTACTCAATGTAAGAAGCATCCTCACGGACCTCCAGCGGTTGTTAATCAATAACAGGAACGATGTTTGACCCACACTTCCTCAACATAGAGACATGAAAAACTATGTGGATGTCAAACAACTAAGATGGCAAGGCAAGCTGATAGACCACAGCGCCGACACGCCTAGTGATCTTAAAAGGTCCTATAAATCTTGGGGCAAGCTTGTCCTTCGCTCCAAATCGAACTACACCCTTCATGGGCGAGACCTTGAAATACACTGTCCCCTACTGCAAACTCCAAGAGACGATGCCGACGATCAATAAAGTTCTTCTGCCGGCTCTGAGTTGTGTGCATCCTCTGCCTGATAATATCAATAGCCTCTGATGTCTGCTGCATAAGCTCGAGACCTAAGAGACGGTGTTGTCTAACCTCGGTCCAACAACTTAGAGATCTGTACAGTCTACCATATAGTACCTCAAAAGGAGTCATGTCAATGGTCGCCTAATAGCTGTTATTGTATGCGAACTCAGCCAATCGCAGATACTCATCCCAGCTACCCCTGAAGTCAATCATGCAGGCTCGAAGCATATCTTCAAGGATTTGGTTAACCCTCTTGGTCTGCCCATCGGTCGACAGATGATACACGGTACTGAGCTACAAAACAAACTCCATTGCTCCCTGAAAGCTCCCCCAAAACTGAGACATGAACCTCGGGTCTTGGTCAGAAACGATCGAAACTGGAACAATGTGCATCCTCACAATCTCCTCGACGAATAACCTCGCAAGCTGGTCCAAAGACCAGGTCGTACAAATCGCAAGAAAATATGCTGACTTCGTTAGGTGATCAAAGACAACTCAAATGGCGTCATGACGGCGCTGAGTCCTCAGCAATCCCATAATGAAATCTATCCACACGTGCTCCCACTTCCACATCGGGACGCTTAATGGCTGTAATAGACCTGTGGGTCTCTGATGATCGACCTTGATATGCTAGCATGTGTCACACTCGGCCACAAAACTAGCGATCTGGCACTTTGTCCTCGCCTAAAAATACTATCACCTCATATTTCGATACATCTTCGTCGAGACAGGGTGGATAAAAGATCGTGATCGATGTTCCTCGGTCATAAGATATCTACGTAACTCATGAATATTCAGGACACATCATCGGCCTCTAAAGCGAAATCCACCATCTGAATCAATCTTCCAATATGCCTGCTCTTCGGATGCAGTCGCTGCTCGGTAACCCTGTAACGACTTGTCTATCTGCTGAGCCTCGATCACCCTTGTAACAAGAGAGGGTTGAATCGACAAGCTCGATAGCAGAATGATAGAAAACTGCAGACCAAACTCGAAGTCATACTCTGTTATATCATTGAGCATCCTCCACTCCTAAATCATCATGTGTACCAGCAAGCCTCGTGGTTGATAGCTGAGGGCATCCGCCACCACGTTTGCCTTACCTGGGTGGTACTAAAGATCAAAATCATAATCCTTCAGGAGTTCCATCCAACGCATCTGCCTCATGTTCAGCTTGGACTGAGAGAATAGGTACTTCAAGCTCATGTGGTCGGAGAAGATCTTGAACCTAACCCCATAGAGATAGTGCCTTTACACCTTCAGTGCGAAGACGACTGCTGCCAACTCTAAGTCATGCGTGTAGTAGTTCAACTCATGGACCTTGAACTGGCAAGAAGCATAAGCCACTGGTCTCCCGTGCTGCATCAGGACAACACTCAAGCCAACACGCAAAGCATCGGTAAATACAATGAATCCATCACTCCCACAGGGAAGAGTGAGGACAAGAGGGGATGTGAGGCAGTCCTTTAGCTCCATAAATGCTCGCTCATAAGAGTCGCTCCAAACAAACTCTACGCCCTTCCGAGTCAACCTGGTCAATGGGGTTGCAATACGAGAGAAGCCCTCAATGAAACACCGGTAGTAACCCATTATGATGTATATTGACCCACATGATGAGGCCCGATGTGATGTATATGAGGTCTATATGATAAGGCTCATTGAAAGTATATTAGACCCTTGTGTAAGGCCTATTATGATGTATTTGGGGCCTATGGGTTGATGCCCAATGTAATGTATATAAGGACTATGAGTAAGGCCCAATGAGACGTATGTGAGGTCCTTGTGTGGGGCTGAATGTGATGTATATGAGGTCCATTGTGATGTGTGATTCCACTATGATGTATGTAATGATGTTTTTAGCTGGCCATGCCTTGGGAGCAATGATGGTTTGATGTCCACATTTTAAGAGTAATGATGGTTAAATGTCCACATTGTAACTCTCCATAGGGCCATTGTTAGGCTCAAACTTATGTATGTAGGTCGTCTAGGCCTATCTTCGTTATGAAGATAGTTCATCACCATATAATATGATTCATGCCCATATACATCATATGTATGCTTGATATGAGGAGTGACTAATCATAGCATATGCCATTGGGCAGATTGTTTATGGGACTCACTGATAGGAGTTACCCACATGAGTGCGCGATATGCGCAGGATTGCTGCATGACTGGACAGGGCAATTCATGCATCTCACATCTGTGTGACATGATTATTGTATGCCCTAGTGACATCAGGGTTGTAACCTCTACGGGCATATCGTGGATGACATGTTCAGATACTGAAAATACTGTTACTAGCATCAGGACGCTATAAATGTCCTTGGGTGAAAATCCCTAAACCCGATGGTACCAGAGGATGACTCCAACGTCAAGACCGAGTGGATATATGAGCGCACAAGGGCCAAATACCAGGAGGTCGCGTCTCCCACTATGTTGTGGTCGATTGGAAGGGGTGTGGCTTTACCCGCCCGAGGGTAGGGGGCAGTTACTAGGTTGAGTATGACCAGCTCGTAAATAGGTCCGCTATCGACGTGCCGGATAAGTATTGACAGACTATTGGCCAGGCAGAAAGTGAGGTTTCTTACACCCACTTGGACTGCGTGCATGAGCAAAGGGCAGTACCATTTGGAGTATACTAAACCCCGGTGATTATCCACTGAGAACTATATTGATATATGATGCTCCAAAGATGAGCTGGATTGATATGTGGATTGGTATGATTGAGCTGCATCTTGCACATGACATTGGCTACCCATGCCTTATATCGTATGGCCTTGGTGTAGCCGATAGCATTATATCTTGCATCGCATAGCCTTGGTACGGCTGGTTGCATTCATGAACTCATCAGCATGATTTTGCATTACTCTGATATTACATTCTGAGCACGCTCATATTGAGCAACACTTACACCCCCCTCTAAGCTTTCTATAGGCTTATGCATGTTTGATATGTGAAGGTGATACGAGGACGTAGCCGTAGCTTAGTAGGAGCGTGTAGTTAAGTTTCAGGAGTTTCCATTATTATTATTATTATATTTTCCTTTATGTGCATTGAACCTTAAAGTTTTTTATCGTAATAGATTTTGTGATGGTGTCTTGGTTATTGTTCGTGGTTTATGCTTATGGTTATGCTTATACAATCAGCTTTAACAATCGGAATCGGTCTCGATAATCAGCCTCGATAATTAGCCTCGACAATCGGAATCGGCCTCAATAATCAGCCTTGGCAATCGAAATCGGTCTCGATAATCAGAATCAGCCTCGATAATTAGCCTCAATAATCGAAATCGGCCTCGATAATCAGCCTCGACAATCGGATCGGCCTTGATAATCAACCTCGACAATCGGAATCGGCCTTGATAATCAACCTCAACAATCGAAATCGGCCTCGATAATCAGAATCGGTCTCAACAATCGAAATTGGCCTTAACAATCGAAATCGACCTCGACAATCAGAATCGACCTCGATAATCAGCCTCAACAATCAGAATCGGCCTCGACAATCGGAATTAACCTCGATAATCAGAATCAGCCTCGATCATCAGGATCGGCCTCGACAATCAGAATTGGCCTCAATAATTGACCTCGACAATCAGAATCTACCTCAACAATCGGAATCGGCCTCGACAATCGGTTTCGACAATCGGCCTCAGTAATCGGCCTCGATAATCGGCCTCAATGATCGACCTTGACAATCGGCCTCGATATCACATACTCATAATCGGTATCGGTAACTAGCATCGATAGTCAACATCGATAATCGACCTCGATAATCGTCCTTAACAATTGGAATTGGCCTCGATAATCGGCCTCGACAATCAAAATTGGTCTCAACAATTGGAATCGACCTTGACAATCGAAATCAGCCTTGACAATCGATCTCGATAATCAAAATCGGTCTAGATAATCGGCCTCGACAATCAGCCTCAATAATCAGTCTCGACAATCGGTATCGATAATCAGCCTAATAAAGGGCCTAAGTGAAGGTCACAACGAGGACATTTAACCATCATTGCCCATCAATGTGGATATTCAACTAACATTGCTCCCAACGAGTGGCCCACATAGAGCCAAGGCCAAATATATAGTGGGCCCATGGCCTCACACAAAGGTCTAATATACATCGCAATAAGCCTCATCATATGGGTCGGGATACATCACAATGGGCCACAACCATGGGCCCCTCATACATCACATCGGGCCTCACATACATCAACTGGGCCACATCAATGGGGCGCACCAATGGGCCTCATATACATCAAGTGGGCCACATCAATGGGTCGCAGCAATGGGCCTCATATACATCAAGTGGGCTGTATCAATGGGCCGCACTAATGGGCCTCATATACATCAAGTGGGCCGCATCAATGGGCCACACCAATGGGCCTCATATACATCAAATGGGCCGCATCAATGGGCCACACCAATGGACCTCAAATACACAATAGGTGGCCTCAAATACATAATAGGTGGCCTCAAATACATATAATCGGGCCTACCATTCTTGGTGAACTATCTACACCATAAATCTATTTTAAAGATCGTTTTAGAGCTTTTCCCAAAAAAATGAATCATATCGACAAATCACCTGGACCATACCACAAATAACAGTGGTGATAATGTTTCCCACCGTTTAAAATTCCCAAGGCCCACCATAACGTTTATTCTCCATCCAATATGATCATAAGGTCATAAAGACTTAGATTAAGAGGGAAAAACAAACTCCATATTGATCCAGAACTTTTGTGACCCAAACAGGTTTCAATGATAAACGTTCAATCCTCCACTGTTTTCTGCAGTGTAGTCCACCTGATACACGGATCTACCTCATTTTTAGTCTCAAGCCTTAAGACAAGCTCACTAATTGGATGGACGGTGTTGATGAAATACATATATCACAGTGGGGTCCACGTCAAATGTTTAGACGGTATAGATGAAACATATACATCGTGTGGTACCGTGTGAGGTACTCCAACTAGTCCGCACCCACCATCCATGGTTTGGACGGTTGGGATATGCCGATACATCATGTGGATTTCACAAGCACCATCCAGAGGGACGGTGCAAACATAAATACATCAATGTGGGCCCCACATGGGGTCCACCACATAAATATATATATATATATATATATATTATAAATGCATCAACGTGGGTCCCACATGGGTGGGCCACCCCACTACTCTCTCTCTATATATATATACATATGTTATATTATATTTTAATTATATTGTTATTCATTCAAACGTCCAGCCGGGTTCTTATTCTTACTCTAGTGGTAGACTCTCATGAGTTTCAACACCTGGTTGAGAGTTCGAGTACCCATAGGTGGATGAAATCCTACCATGGCGTGAGTGTGTGGTGGTGTGTGTGCGTGTGTTAACAAAAAATAAAAAACGTCCAGCCCTGGACGGTCTGGATTTACAGCAGCTATACAGCTTCACGCCTCCACGGCAGGTGGGTCCCATGCATGTGTGGGCCACACATGCCATTGAGGTTGGCCCATATCAAGAATGGATGGACGGTAGGATATAAAATACATACTATCAAGGTGGGACCCATAGAGCCTGTTGATGTTAAACAGATGGACAGTTTGGATGTGACGCATACATCAGTGGCCCCACAGAACTGCTGACATTATCACATCAGCCATGTAGCTAGTTTAAATTACACCAGCCAATCTGCTTCCCAAGGTGGGTCCCACGTACATCAAGGTCCACCGTAATATTAAATTTTAAAATAAAATATTATATAAATATCCAGCATCCAGGTGCACTGGACGAACGGCTTGGATGTAAGGTACATATATTGGGTGGGTAACATCGTCCAGGAGGCTGGACGGTGTGGATAAATCACATACATCACGGTGGTCCCACGAGGGTGGGCCACACGTGTTAAATCAAGCTGTTATTCATGTTTTCACTCATATAGTCCAGCAGACTGTACTGCTGGACAATCTAGATCTCACACATATTAATACAAGGTGGGCCCCACACGGTTGGAGTAATACACATGCCTCAGGTGGGCCACATCCAGACAGCTGGACTGCCTGTATACAACACATACTACAACTCACGTTCATGCAATGGATGACATGGATATACATCACTGTGGGTCCAGCACCATCCATAGGCTGCTGGACGGTGTGGATTACATGCATCACAGTGGGTCCAACGTCGTCCCAGGGCTGCTGGACAGTGTGGATTCAACACATGCGTCTGGTGGGTCCCACACCTCATCATCAACAACATAAAAAAATTAAAGAGAGAGAGAGAGGGAGGGAGAAAGAGAGAACGGTGGAGATGGGAGGGACCCTGCCACTATGGGTCCTTCTAAATACAATGCATACATTAAGTGGGTCCCATTACAAGTGGGCCCTAAATCAAAATAACGAGATGATGATCACCCACCTCAAGATCTCTTCTAACTTCTTCCATCAACACGTTCTATAGCTCCAAAGAATGTGATCCAACGGTTAAGATGAGGCTTGGAGGGTGTGATTAGGTGGTAGGAAGGTGGGCCACACATGGCTTCTCTCATGGAGATAGCTTGGACATTGGGTTGCTTGGAGAATAACGGAGAGAGATGCGAGAGAGAGAGATGGGTGAGAGTGAGTGATGGAGTGATGGGAAGTGATGGGTGTGTACTTGACATGTATAGGTGAGAGAGAGAGAGAGTTGACTTTTGGGGATAAGTGTTGTACTTAGGAATGGGATGGTTGTACTTGGCATTTGACGTGATTGATGGGATTAATTGGAAAGGTTGTCTTGGTTTTGTAAATGCGCGGCGTTTTCCTCGAACTGAACGCGGGCCCACATCTCCTGGCCTAGGTATCGCCTCGGTGCATGAGACGCGGCTTCGAAACCACGGCGATGGTGCAGTCGCTAAGGTATAAGTCTCGGGTTAAGCCAACTCTGGAATACAGGATACGTCTCAAGATCATGTGCAAATGCCGATAATCGATTGCAGGTTGCCAGAATTCAATGAGGACCGTGGAAGCCTACGGAACGGTGCGGTCTAGGATACGGGCCTGATACTAAAGTTCATTATTTCTATCCTATTAGTCTTGGCTTTAACAAGTTCTAAGTTGATGAATGATTAAATGGACAATGGATTAAAACAGGAAAATATGTCCACATTCGGTAGGACAAAGGTGCCGCCGAATAGCACCTTCGGTATCACTAAAGATACCTTCGGTGTTACTGAAAGTGCTCAAAACAGTTTAACAACATTTCAAAGGTAATTCGGTACCACCGATTGGACATTTCGGTAACACTGACTACCACCGACGAACAAATTTCGTTGTCACCAAAAGGGATCTTTTTCATTTAGTAACTTGAGGAATTAATTCAGTACTACCGATTAATAATTCGGTACCACCAAAGCAAGTTCGGTGATACCGAAGTTAGCTTCTGTAGTACCATAAACTAGCCGTTTTCTATCCATTGGAACTATTTCTCTATAAAAGCTGATTGTAGAAACTTGTAAAAAGTATGGATGTAGGCATTTTAAAGTCCGCTGGTTATCTAAAGCTCTAATCTCTCATCTTAAACTCTATCCACATGAGATTCATGTTCTTTTCATTGTGATTCATCACTCATGAGCATTCAAAGCTCTTATTTATAAAGAACATGATTTCAGGCCTTCACTAAAGTATTAAGACCAAACTTATAGGTATATCCTTAGTCTCAACCATACTCTAGTGTATCCATCGGTTGAATCCCTTAGGAAATCCACTCATTATCCTAGATATGAGATTCAACCAAACTCTCATTACCTTGGTCACCTTTATAAGTATATTTTATGCAAGGTTCTTGATCGTGAAGCTTAGCTAACAGGAAAATCCAAGCTACACGATCAGGGGAGCAGAAGACTTATTCCAACAAGTGTCATTATTAAAAGTCTAAAAGTTTAGTCTATATCCTCATGTAGGATTGAGGCTAAGAGTTTGCTATCAACAAACTCATGTAAGTACTTTGTATAGGACCTTGGTCGGTATGCCTAAGCGTAAGTGCCTACTGTGGAACCTTGGTCGATGGGCCTAAACGTAAGTGCCGAGTGTGGGACCTTAGCCATGTGGCCTAAACTGTAAGGTTCAGGATTAGGACATTGGCCTGTGTGACTTAAATTGTTGGGTTCGAGAGTAGGACCCTTGCTCTTATGTAGAGCATAAATCTCAAGTTCGGGATTAGAACCTTCTCCTATGTGGCCTAAATTGTTAGGTTCGGGAGTAGGACCCTTACTCTTATGTAGAGCATAAATCTTTGGTTTGGGATTAGGACCTTGGCCTGTGTGGCCTAAACTATCAGGTTTGGGATTAGGATCTTGGCTTGAGTGACCTAAACTGTAAGGTTTAGGATTGGGACCTTTGCTCTTATGTAAGGCATAAATTGTAAAGTCTTTTTGTAAGGATGTAAAGGTTTGAGGTGAACCTGATTTAAAACCTCCGATAATGAAATCTGGTACACTTATAGGTTGAGTGCATCTGCCGGGAGTGTAGGCATGTAGACGAACCACTATATATGATCGTGTTTGGGATTGTTATTTGCATATTTATTTAATTATTCTTATGTATCTTGAATGTTTAAATATGATGCATGATTAGATAAATGTTTAGGATTGATAGGAATCACATCTCACACACTAATATACACTAGTTGTTTAACTTGCATATCTACTGTAGCCTATGTGATTGGACCCTCTATTGGCTTGAAAGCATTTAAAGTTAAAATTGCCTTGCTTAGTTTAATTGCAAATTAATTTAAATTAGGCAATTAGGATTTTAAATTATCATAATTTTGAAATGGTCCTAATCACCCCCCCCCCCCCCCCTCTCTAGGACTTAGTCTACATTCTATAGATCTATCATATTCCCCACGTAGATGCATCGCGGCACGTTAACTGCAATTTCATCGGCATGTTCTCGGCAGACCACATCGGTGATCTTCGATCATAAATCTATTTCAGTACCGTAATGATCCTAGACTTATACATTGGCGACCACACAAGCATTGTGATTCTAACGTCGCATGGCACGTCCCATTTCGACACTTGGAATAGAAGTTACAATCTGAGGTGGGCCGTGCAATGCACGCATGGCACGGGTCGCACAAGCACAAATCTCTAGGTAGTCCAATTAGATCCCATCAATCCATAACCACCTACTCCCATTACCTTTTTTCCATTCCCCATGTAAGCGAAGCCCCAAAAGTTAATACTCATCATTCCTCTTAATTTTTTTTCTCTCCTTTCTACCCTCCCTTTCTAAAATTCCCTTCATGTCCCAAATTCTCTACCACAAAAGCCTTCCTATGTATGAACTTTCATTCCCATTTTATTGATAAAATTTGAGGAGAGAGAGAAAGAGAGAGAGAGAGAGAGAGAGAGAGAGACATTAAAGAGAAAAGAGAAAGAGCTTGAGAGATTAGAGAGAGTGTGGAGAGATATCTAGAGAAAAGAGAGGTAAAGAGAGGTAAAGAGGGAGGTTATAGCTTGAGGGAGGGTTAGAAGAGTTTAAGGGAGGAGCTTGACGATCCAAGCCATTTGATCGATGATTCAACCTAATCTGGCCATCCAACATCATTGTGAGTGCAAGGGAGAACAAACTTTCTCCTTTTCCTTACTTTCTTTCATTTTTCATGGGCTCACAAGGGTGGGACCTACTTGGTGTATGTGATAATTATGTGTGGAGGGCCCCATAGCGACAGCGGCCCATCCAATGGCAGATCTCTTCCTTCTGTCCTTCTTTCCTCCTCTTCTTTTATTTAATGTTGTGGACCATTGTGGGACCTACAAGTGGGCCACACTGTAATACGAATGCCCCACATGCTGTGACAGTGTGGACCACCTTGTGTGTCCCACCAAGATATTGATTCTCCATTTAACCTATTGATAAGATCACATAGATCTGGATGATGGAAGATACAAAAATCATCTTGATCCGAAGTTCTTTGAGCCGATGGCAACCACTCACGTCCCCTCCTCCCTGGTTCTCAACGATTTGGATCGCATTTTCTCCCAATTCTTTTGGGGGTGGTCTGAGGGATGTCGAAAGTGCCATTGGATTGCTTGGAAGAAGGTTGCTAAGCCCACTGACGAAGGCGGGCTGGGGATTAGAAATCTAAAAGAAGTCATGACAGCCCTGCGTCTGAAAATGGCCTAGGACATCAAGTTGGGTGAATCGGTCGGACCTTAGACGGCCCATATGAGAGAAAAATATTCTAGTGACTTGGAAACGGATGCATCAAGATCGGAGTCCAGCAACGCCTCGCCTCTTTGGAAGAAAATCAGGGCCATCCTCCCCTTTCTCGCCTCTAATGTTCAGTGGAAAGTCGGCTCTAGGGAACTTCTTTTTTTTTTTTTTTTTTTTTTTTTTTTTTTTGAGGTGAAAAGAGTTCTTCTCAATATCAAATCCAAAACCCAAAGAAAAATGCTAAAGAAACTTTTTTTTTTTTTTGGAGAAATGCACTTCTTTTTTTCTTTTTTTTTTTAAGAAGAAGCTTTTCATTGCATCCAAAAGCGAGTATTACATCATTTACAGTTATTCGGGCTTCCGAGAAGAGATAAAAAGGACTGGTCGGAAGCCTATCATAAGAGGCTGAAATCAGAAAATTAACTCTTCCGCTAGACCAAACAATGACATAGGCTAGACAAACTGCCGAAAGGGGGGGCTGACTTTACTGCGATTTGATATCCTGCTCTTCCTTCCCTAATACCGATTCCTAAACATTCCTAAGCGAACATAATCCTGCTTTATCTAAAAGGAGATCACCTTTAACAAGATGAGGGAGAACTGAGATCTCGGTGAAAATTCTGTTAGCCTGATTTTTACTGCCTTCTTTGGCTAATCCATCTGCCACCCCGTTTGCTTCCCTTGGAATGAGGGAAAGACGAAAGGGACGATGAAACAGAGCCTCAAGATCTTGGAAACCCAATACCTCCACTTCCAGGTACAAATGGACTTCCCCATCAGGTAGTCCACAACCCATTTAGAGTCGGATTCAATGTGAATGTTTCTCATTCCATGCTGTAAACAGAAATGCATACCGTCAAACACTGCTCGAATTTCAGCCCCGTTGTTTGTTGAAGATCCGTATCCGCTGACAAATGGAAAAGTCATATTACCGTGGTGGTCCCTACATATGCCCCCCCGGACCTGGATTAGATAGCGTTGAATCGTCTATGTTTAGCTTGTTCCAGCCTTGCTTTGGCCTGATCCTTTTGACGATGATGAAATTTTGTCGATGGAGAACCCGACGGCGATGCCGAAGAAGAGATGAGTGGGGAAAGGACTCCAACTGATGGAGAGGAGGCTGCACATGAGGGAAGCATACATTCAGCCACCATTTTATTTTGGAGAACACTCCTTGGATGGAGAAGCCTTGGCCTTCAAATCTTGCTCTGTTTCTGGTCTTTCAAATTTCCCACAGCAAGAAAGCGGGGGCTAAACGGAGAGCGATGGGAGTGAGCCTGAGGGGGAGATTCCTTTGCCACCACCAGATTAAACGGCCCTTAACCGATAGATGGGGAGCTAAGGAAACACCGAAATAAGCTGCCAGATTTTTCCATAATTGATCTGCTAGATTTCCATTTAAGAAAAGGTGAGCCAACAATTCTCAGCTGGGAGAAGTAGCTCGATCGGCCACGTAGCACTCGCACTTCGATGCGATGAAAATCCCCTTCCTCTGGATGGCTATGTCGACAAGTACAGCTTCCAGGAGCAGCCTCCACACGAACGTAGCAATCTTTGCGAAGTGTTTGTGTGCCACATCGTCTTCGCCCAAGGCAGTTTTTGGCTAGCCTCTCGTCCCACCTCCCAAGCTAATTTAGCAGAGAATCTGCCTGACGGATCACACAGCCAGATAGGGGAGTCATCAGCATCCGATGTACAAATTCCTCTTGAAATAATATGGTCCTTCAGCCAACCTAGTAGGGCGATAGGGACCTGCGTTTTAGGACTGTCCTCCCCTATAAAGTCTGAAACTTTCAACTCTGCCAGATCTTGAGGGATATGAGGGGACGTGAGAGAGTACAGAGGACCCAGTCCTGTCCAGTTGCATTGCCACATGTTGCAGTCCCATCGACCCACTTCCCATTGGACGTTGCTTTCTAGGATGGGGAAAAGACCCGCCAATTCCCTCCAGATCGGTGAGACGCTTGCTGCTAGGGGACGTGGCGAACCTGATGCTTCAGTCCGAGCTTTTCGTTCGTGTATGGAATGGGGACTAATAACAGAGCAGAGCTTCGAGCCATCTTTGACAAGATCGAGATCGAAACTGACTCGAATCTCACTGCCGATCTCCTCTTGGGCAAGTCTCGCTCCCACTAGTTCTGGAGTTATTGGGCTAACTGAATCAACAGGTTGAAGCAGGATTGCTCCTCCTCGCTCACGCTCATCCCAAGGGAAGGGAATGGTCCGGCTGACTAGATGGATCGTCAAGGAAGTGGACCCACCATAGGTTAGCCAACCTAATGGATGGGGTGTATCATCCACATGTGGACCCCCACCATAATTTATATGTTGAATTGACACCATCCAGTAGTTTTTTCCAGACACTATAAAAGAAAAATCAGTATTAGGGGCGTTTTTGTCACAGGCGGCCACAACAAACCGCCACTGTAGATGAAAATGAGGGGCATTTTTGTGTAACTGCCCGTGTAAAATGAAACCGATGCTGCCCGTTTTAAATGAAAAAAGAAAATCTAAAATTGATTTTTTACCCCCAAATCGCGTGCCCTCCCCAAATCGCGCCTCTTCTCTCCCGCGTGCCTCTTCTCTCCCAAAAACCCTTCTCTCCTCTTCTCTCCTGCTTCTTCTCTCCCAATACCCTTCTCCCCTCTTCTCTCCTCCCTTCAATAACTGACCCAAACCCCCCCCCCCCTCTCTCTCTCTCTCTCTCCTGTGAAGCACTGTGGGATACGATTGCGCCATCGCAACCTAGATCTCCAGCGATACAATGACCATCGACATATATAGATCTGGCAATACAAAGCCGCACAGTCAATTATCTTCTCCAACAAAGGTACGCAGCACCCATCGGTACTAAACCCAACAAGGGTTTGATGGTAGATTGGGAGTTAATGTTCGTTTGTTCATGTTTTATTGATTTCGAGGGTTTTGATAACTGATTTAGAGGGTTTGATGTTCATTCGTTCATGTTTTTCTTGATTTTCAGGGTTTTAATGGCGATTTATGCAGGTTTTGGTGTTTACTTCTTTAACTTTTTTGGATTTCTTGATTTTTTTGGACCGATTTAGAGGTTTTGATGTTCTGCTTCTTCTTCTTCTTCTTCTTCTTTTCCTGGGGTAATGGTCGTGATACCCTATGGTGGTGGGGCTGCACTGCTATCTAGTTTTCTTGCATTTGCTTGTGTTGGGCGCACATGAATGTATGAATGCTTTCAGCTTTTAAAAAAATCTCTTGTTGGGGAGAGACTTCAGTAAGTTCGGTTCATCTAGAAATGACTCTTTTTAGTTTATTTGGGAATATGATACTTTTCATTTCACAGGAATTCTGTTTTGCGGCATTGTCTTTTTCTTATGATGCATTTCACAATTTCTTTCAATCTCTTTTTTTACTCCTACATTATTCATTGGCTCTGATTCTGTTTCTTAGGTTCTCTTGAGCCTCCTGGATCACTTATTTCAAGAAGCATTGTTGGGATAACTCAGGGATGGCCTATTGCACGAATGGCATTGAATATGTTAAGGGCCGATATGCATTGCTTTTACTACTCATTGGCCTTTTCAATGGTTGGCAATTGTTTTACATAGCCACTAGCCCTGTGCTAATATAGCTATAGCTTAAAAATCTTATCTTATGCAGTGTGTCTAGAGATGGGCATTGGATTTTTTCAAGAACTTACAACAACAAAATTTGCATTGTTGGGAGACTTAAAAAAGATGTTTTATTTGTAGCTCATTAGATGATCTTGATATGTGATTAAGTAGAGATGTTTTGATTATGAGGAATCTCTCTATTCAGCTATTAGTGATACCCTGGAGAAGTATATACTTTATTTGCTTCTTGTTTTACTTGCTGGTTTGTCATAATGAATAAAGTAGATACCATTTAATTAGTTGGGCTTCTTTTGTTTCCTGTTTGGATGAGTTTGTAAACTCCAAAGGAAATAGTTTTTATGTTTATGCAATTAAGAAATAGACAACTATTGGGACACCAGGACAAGGAAGTAATGCTGCATATGATGTGTTTGATTGATTACTGTATGAATTTAGTAGGTTTAGTTGACTAATTTTTGCTTATCTATTTATGTGTCGCTTTCTTTTATTTGACATTTTTTAGTTATTAATTTTTTTTTTTTTTTGGGTTTGTTGTGACTTTCGATGGATTCTCTTTCGTGTGAGCATCTTAGAGTTGGAGAGTCTAGTCATGTTAGGTTCTTGTTTTTTTTATGATTCTAGTAATGGATTTTGGGTGATTTTGTGTATGTTGCAGGTTGTTGATGCTGTAAGATGCTTATTGTCAAGACCAGGTGGAAATGGTAATCGAGAAGATCCTTCATCAGGTCTACATGGTGGGAGGGGTATGCTTGTAATTTGGTTTTGTTTCTCTCCTCTTTTTTCATGTATTTTTTCCACTTTATTTCTGGGGATTTTGTGATGTGCCTAGGTCAATATTTTGATTTGAATGCATCTCTTCAGCTGGGTGTTGTTGCTTGCTAGCGTGACTACGTGATTATTAGAATGAGGGTGTTTGAGAAAATTTCAAAACTATAAGCTTGATCCACTTGTTGCTTCAGTGGCATAGTGTACTTGTTATAGTGTGTTTGATGCATATTTTGTAAGAGGAAACTAATTGGAGTGCAACACACCCGTTTCCTTTTTTGGTGCATTGTGATCAAATTGCATGTGGCAAGGTTTGGATCATTCAGCAGCTTGAGGTAAATACACATTGATTTGTTGTTAGTCTATATCTTTTTATAGGATATTGCTATTGGCGTCAACAATTGTCGGTTGGAATTAAGGTTTGTGTTTATTCCTTTAATAGTTGTGCGGACCTGAGGTGTATGGACTCTTGCACTGTGGTTATTCATTCTAAAGATTGGAGCCTGAAATAGTTAGATTTTTGGGATGCCCCATCCATTATGATGTGTAATTGATGAAAGGCCTAGATATTGTACACATACTGCATATATACATGTCAAGTGTTTGATAACTTCCTTGGATTAAAAATCCATATTTAGAGTTGTTGTTTTATGGAATATAGAACTATCTCTTCAGTAATACAGTTCAATCTAGGCAGTCCATTAGCTCCAGTAGAGGTTTCATGAGCTACCATGTAAAGATCATACTGATGGGATGAATCTAACCATCTGATCAATGGCATATCAAAACCATCTATGAAAAAATAGGTCCAATCGAAAATTTGAGCTTTCTATTTGGTAGAACCAATATCTGGCATCACCAATATTATCAATAACATCAGTCAATAGTCTTGTTAGCTCTTTTTAGGATTTATGGAGATTTGGAAGGACCTCTTACATACATTAGGAAGCCAATAGTCTAGTCATCAAATCAGCATTGGTTACAACCTTTCTACTCTTCAAAGACTTTGCTGAGTATGCCTGTTTTGTAATTTTTGTATGCAATATTTCCAGCTTGGTCTTTTGAGTTGCTATTTTGCATTAAATTCTAATAAAGTTTCACATGCTTAAATGGTAAAATACTACTCCATAGTGATAGTATACAACTCATTGATGTGTTTGGTATCTTTGATTCATTTCTTCAAAGGGAGATAATATTTAGCTTGTCCTCAATCATCTGTTGAGTTCATGATGTGAATGTACTTTGGACATGTACAATTCTTTACATTTGTATTCTTGTTGTGTTTATTGATGCAGGAAACCCCATGTAAATGTTAGGACTATTGGACATATCAATCATTGGAAAACTACACTCACGCAGCCATTACAAAGGTTGATTCTAGTTGATGTATTTTATGCTTCCATATATTGATCTTAGCTAGCGGACCCCAATCAGTTGGGATAAGCCGTAGATGTTGATGATGATGACATTGATCTTATTTGTCTCTCTCTAGATCTAGAGTTGATTTATTTTTTCTGAGTTTATGATTGCGTTATCCCTGCAAGGAGCTTGTGCGGCATTCTAATTTCTATGGGCTTTTTATAGGTACTGGCAGAAGAAGGTAAAGCTAAGGCTGTTGCCTTTGATGAGATTGACAAGGCACCAGAGGAGAAAGCTCGAGGAATTACCATTGCAATAGTTAGGATGCCATTTTCTTTCTTGCATCATGCACATTATGTGTTGGGATATGTTTCTAGCATAAGTACATAGCATGTTTTAATGTTGTCTTCTATTGGCATTTTTTATGCTCAATAACTACTTATTTTGGAGATATTGGAAGCTTATTTTAGGTGACATGATTTGCAGGCCCATGTGGAATATGGGACTACTAAGCGGCACTATGCACATGTGGATTGCCCAGGACATGTGGACTATGTTAAAGTGAGTTACGGGAAACTTATTGTTGTCTTCCATTAATTGCAAAGATAAATGTAATGAATTAAAGAACAACCACTTCTCTGTTTAAACAGAAGGAAAAAAAGGTTGAAATTTTGTTGAAATTAAGAGTATTTATAAAAGAGAGATGAATTCCATTTTAAAAGAAAACTAAACACAGGAGAAAAAAATGATCAGACAAATATATAGTTACATGTCGAATTTCTTCGTTCTTTGCTTCTCAATCCCACAGATATTGATAAAGTAAAAGAAAGATAATTCATCCTTCTCTTCATCTGGCCATGTAATAGGTTTTTGAAAGCAGGAGCTTTAAAAGGCACCATAAGTTGTTTAAGCAGTTGTTGGTGATGACAAGTAGGCTAATACATCTCTCTCATTGTCAGTAAGCCCTCTCTTCCATATAGCACATTTACCTAAGATAGGTCTCTTCAAATATCACATTTACCTAAGGGTCCTTACTCTTACCTGAGTGGTAGACTCCCTGGAGTTTCAACATCGGGTCAAGGGTTCGAGTACCCACCAGTGGTGAAATCCCACGGTGTGTGTGTGTGGGGTGTGTGTGCATGTGTCAGCGTGTGTGTGGGGTGTGTGTGCATGTGTAATTTTTTTTTTTTTTTTTTTAAAGGTCTCTTCAAATATCACAGTTTTGGAAGTGTTGTACCATGCCATTTAGCTCCTTTAGAAAATTCCCCCTTTATGCTTCAGTACCACACACACACACACACACACACACACACACACACACACACACACACACACACACACACTATATATATATATAATACATATTTTTCTTTTTCTTTTTTGGGTTGACTTGGGTTATTTACTTGTTGTTTCTAATTGTGTCTAGCTTGACATGAATTCAATGTAGTAGCATATGTAAAAGGTAAATTACATTTGTTTTTCTAACTTTGGGTTGGGTTGTTTCCCCTGCATTTGTAGACTGGAACATCACATTGCATCATCAAGGAGATTGCTTGTTCCTTACATCATACATTGTTGAATGTGTCCAACCACCATGCAACATTATCCAACAAGTTGGTTTATTTCATGCTTGTTGAGCTATCAGTGGTTTTTTTAATTCTTTGCTTTTTTTTTCCTTTTTGTATCTGGTTATGTGATTTCATATTTGATGTGGTTTCATCACTTTCCTATGAGTTCTAAATTCACCATCCTTTTTCCTAGTATATCTCATTTTGTAGACTTCTAGTCTAGACCATGTTTATAGATGTTTATTGTAATAATTCTCCGGATATTGATTTGGATATTGACACACTAGGACCCAGAGAAATATAAATATAGCTTCTTAGCTGCATTGACATGGATTAATCTTTCACCAGACACTTCTTAATTGGAGTCTTTGTACTAAAGAAGGCTAATGCAATTTTTCATTAATTTACTTCTACATATCCAAGCTAGATTATCCCTCCACTTCTGAAAGGTAAAGATGTTCTTGGGGCTGCAAGGACAGGTTCTGGAAAGACCCTTGCATTTTTTAAACCTGCAGTTGAATTGTTGTATAACATTTGCTTTACTCCTTGCAATGGAACGGGCGTTGTCATCATATGCCTAACTAGAAAGCTTGCCATACAGGTTCATCTTTTACCATTTTTACTCATTGGCAATAGAAGCGAAGAATTAAATTATGTCAACTTAAAATATGAAGTTTAGTGGATGGGGCAAATCTTGCATGCGGATGAAATTCTTTCATTTATCATCATGTGTTTTCTCGCATTTGGGGTGGATATTGTTATCCACATCCGGGGTGCAAAGAAATGTCAATGGTTTTTGGCTTGTATTTACTGATTGTGTAATTTTAATTGTTATTCAGAATCATTGGTGGAGTTGATTATGTGGTTCATCTTCAGATCTTATATGATTGTGTAGATGATGATTTCCAATGCTTAGTGTTCTTTTGCTGCAGAGTCCATAGTACTTACTTAGATATCTACATAATACCATACGATCTATAGATTGTAGCTGCCTCCCTTCTCTGCTGCACTTGCAAAAATGCAGTTAGTGTTGTTCTTGTTGCCTGTTATATTAAATGCGATACTTGGTTATGAGATGTGCATATATTTTCACATGAAATTATGTGTTACCACTTGGTTAGTAACTAGCTGGGTATTCATTTGACATGAGTGGTTGCGCATGTAAGAAAATTGTATTAGCTGGCCACCCTGCATGATAAACTTTATTGTGAGAGAGGTGAGAAAGGCAACTAGTAAAAAAGGAGCCTAGGCCTAGGAAAGCTGCTGCCAATTGACATAACCTTTTTGTTCTTGAAAAGAAAATAAAAGAGAATGAAAAAAATAGTTGAGATGAGTCCAAACGGTTGGAGTTTTTTTTTTTTTGGAAGAGTAATCAAGATTTTATTAAAGAAACAAGAGTGTAGTGCAACATGTGTCAGGTCCTACCATACAATGAGAAGGACAGGACCTGCTAGATCATGAAGCCCAAACATGCCAACCACACCCTTCTAAATATAAGAACTCATGTTAAGTAATTTTTTTTAGTTGTTAAGTAATAAGAACTCATGTTTAAAAATATAATTGTTAATTGAACTTGCTTAATTATATTTTTATTGCTTCATTTATAGTTGGTTGGACTTCTATCCCATTCCATTTTGGTTGTGCATATAGATTCCCTCTCATCATGAATGGGCAATCAGGCCATCTTTTCGTTTCATGTAGATTTTAATTTTTCTTAACAAAGACATCCGATTTTGGATTCTTGTAGGCATGGAAACCGTGGAATGAAGGTAGGGGATTGGAGATCATGGATCCATTAATAAGCGACTCAAAGGTGGCTCATGAAGTAGACAAATGCATCCATGTGGGGCTCTTGTGTGTCCAAGTGGACCCAACTGATCGGCTGACCATGCCTTCTATTGTTCTTATGTTAGGCAAAAGTACAAGACCACCATCACCCAAGCAACCTGCATTTTCGACCTAGAAGAGTCCAACGTCTGCTGATCCATCTGTGGATAACTCGGTAAATGATGTGACAATTAGCATGATAGAACCCAGGCCATAGTTCCTGCTACTCACAAAGGGAGATCAGAGTCTGTCTGTTGTTGATAGAATGAGGTTAGGATCTTTCATATGTAAATGAGGTTTGGGCAATGGTGCATATAACTTTAGCAACATTTTCTGCTTTGGGCTGCTCTTTATTATACGCTTACAAAGAAATTTGCATTGCGATTGCTAAAAAGAAAACTGCAAACCTATAGCTCCCACCCATCCATCATGGTGGGCTGGTGTTTCCACTTGCATTCATAGTTAGAACTATGGGCTATAAGGAATGGCCTGGTGGTGATCTATTGGATAGGCTGTCAAGGGACCAAGCTTCATATTGCCAAATCCCAGTAAAAAGTCCTCAAAGCTAGCCCAAGCTTGGTCCATGTTCATAAAAATATCCAAAGCATTGTCCATGACCAACTTATATGATAGTTAATGTGCCCATGACCAGCACGGCCTGCCCATTACCACTTGCACATACCAAGCATGTGTAAAAATAAAATGGAGACATTGCTTAAGCTAAAATAGGAATTTCAAGTTATTTTGGTCTTAAGTTTGATGAAAAAAATTACAATTCCAGTTCCAGTCAATCATGCATAGAATAGTCCATATAAATCTCATATCACCCATAGGCATTAGTGTAGACATGACCCAGTAAAAAGTCCTCAAAGCTAGCCCATAGGGATTGATCTATATTTAGTGCTTTGTATTTTAAATTTTTGTGTCTTTGTTTATATGCAATGTATTTTTTTTTTCCTTCTAATTGTAAAAGAGCCTTTACATGTTTTTATTAAATGTAAGTCTTTGCATCTCAGGGATCACATCAGATGGTTATACAACCACCACCTTCAGTTATATACACTGCCTCCTACAAACATATGTAGAAGTGTAACCACCCACGTATGAAGTTCTAATGTGTTTGTTTGACATGAAATGGAAATGGTGTTTGATGATTAGGGTTTTTGTTATGTGGGTTTCATGATATTGAATACATGCAGGTTGTGTGAATCTTTTCTTTTCCTTCTCTTTCTTTTTCTCTCTTTTCCCTATTTCTTTTTAGTTCTAGGCATCACACAAAGCTGGATACTCCAACTGGTTAGAAGTATTCTGGATATTTTTATTTTTCTTACCAATCTTCATTGCTTCAATATAACGAAGGTTTTCCATAATGTTTGACTTGTATTATGTATTTATCTTTGGTTGTAAGATGCTTATTCAAAGTGGAAGTAACTATATAGAGTGTAGGCTCAGGGGTCCACAATGCTTAGATGGATGCATGATCAAAGCTGCTCATCAGGTACAAGCCACTATATGGCTTTCCTTGTACTGAATTCAGGTCCATCCATATTAAGTTGCATGCTAGTTAATGCTTCTGTAAAAAGGCTCATATTGAGTTGCATGCTATGATGCTTATGATGCAGTTTTATCCTTGAAGAAAAAGGGAAGAAAAATCTGTCCATATATTTAAAAATAAATAAATAAAATTTCATAGCTATTCTCCTCCATCTACTAGTTACAGGTATTTATTGGTTCCTTTTATTTTATCAAAATTGTTTTTTGGTTATTTTATTTTGTTTTGTAAACTTTTGTCTTTGCATTGGTAACTAAAGGTGAAGCATTTGGGGTGGAGCATTGGTAACAGGGGGGCATTTGCTGCTTCATATGGGGATGGATATGGACTTCATTCGGTATGGTTGTTTTTGCAAGAAATATTTATGACTGAAAACTTAATTTTAGATAGTGTAACTTAGATTATGAGTGTACATATTATTTTATTACGTGACTTCTATGCATGGTAGGGTGCTGCTGACAAAGGTCCTCTATATGGCATGAGTTATGGTTCTTAGAGTGCATTTGAGAAGTCTAGCCTCGGGGGTTACTGAAATCGTTTGATTTTTTTTTTCCTTATGCTTTTCCTTGTGTCTCAATCTGTAAATTTTCTGTAAATGAGGCTGGTTGTAAATTATTTACAGGTTGTGTTTGAATGCTAATTTAAGCGTGTAAAGGTCTTTTGATTTAGAAGATTCAGCCTAGCAGAATTTTTAATTGTTTCTATTATATTTTCTTTTACACTGTAAATGATTTACCGGCGTTTTAAACAGATTTCAGTGGCGTTTTTATTCTTTCTTTCGCATTTGTTACAACTTTTCGTGGCGTTTGTAGTTACTTTAACGGCGTTTCATCTCGGCGTTTTTTCAGGCGATTCATACCTTTATAGCGGCGCTTTGGAGTTTTTAGCGGCAGTCATCAAAAGCAGTGCTAAATTATAAAAGCGCCGCTAGCCTAGTCGCCGCTAAATTGACGAATGCCGGTAGATAACACAGCAACGCTCCCTTTTGCGGAAGCCACCCGACCACTAGTAATTCTTATACCGGCAGTTTTTAGGACTTTTAGGGGCATTTTTGGCCGCCGGTAATGCCTACTTTTCTTATAGTGAGATCATTTAATGCCCAAGGCCCCAAAATGAAGAAGATCCACATCTTAGGTGACCTACATCTTAGGGATTAGTGGGCGCCCATTTGTATGCCAGCTGGTGCATGTACAAGCATGAACTATCACACTGCCAAATCGAGTATCATATTAGAGAGAAACAGAGAGTTGCACCAATAAAATTGATACAATATAAAGTAGCTTAGTAGCATTACAGCTTTAATTTTTATAATTCAAATGGGAACGTAGAGAATGAAGCTGTATCATTTAAGATAATCATGCCTTTTTTATTCTCCGAAAGAGGCCATCAAAGTAAGAAATCCTGCATATACAAAGAAAACATCAAAATGTCGAAAAATAAAATCACCTCAAATTGAATAAAACATACCATGCAAAAAAGCCTGGCCCAGTTTAGAAGATTTCACCCATTGATCAGCTTTGTTCCACTATATATGTATATGATTTAGCCCAAAAAAAGGTCCAGTCCAAACATCAATTATTCAAAATATTCCATCGATTGGCCTGAGTTTTGAATCACACACCATCTAGAAAGTTGGCCTCACTTGATGAACGAATTGGATGCATGATGTGGGCTCAATTTTTGTTTTCTCATCTAGCTCACCTAACAGTCAGTAGACCATATAGAGAGCTCACGCGGCATTGACTAGGAAGGTCCAGCAATGCATCCTTCCGGATGTTATGGAAGGTCGAGATGGCTCGCTTGAAGCACCTGCAAGCAAGCCGCTTGTCTTGTAGAAACGAAGCAGCCCTTGTGAACCGCAGGAGGCTGTTGCAGCACGACGACAATGGCTTTTGATCAATGCCAATCATAAGTGAAACAATCTCCAATAAGGCCCGCAACTCGGGCACATGCCATGATCTCGCCTCCACTGCCAGCTCCGGCTCCAGCTCCAGCCCCGGCTCCATGGCTCCGTTCTGCTAGTAAGTGAACCACCATAAGTACTAGGAGAAATCCGACCAAGGTCTTCATTTTTCTACGTATATGTGTGTTTGTGTGAGATATGTGGGCATGCGTTGAGAGGTGGTTTTTTAAAAATATTTATAGTAGCGAAAAAGGAATTATAGATTGCTCGGCCTGGCTTTGCATGCTATACTCCGGCTTTTTAGTAATGGGGAGTATGGTCCGTGTTTTGGTAATCTAAACCAGTGATCTGTTGGGTCCTACCGTAGGTGAACCATCACTTGGGAAAGAAGAATTTTAGGAACCTCAGTCCGAAAGATCTGGAAACTAGGGTTTACTATTATGATAAGTGGGGTCGATGTTTCCTCAATCTAGACTGGTGGTCTGTTGTGTCCTACTATGGATGGACCATGCCCGTAAAATAATGTCGATTTTGCAATTTTAAGGGTTGGTAGCTGACATATAGACAGATGAGAACAGATATACTGTCCACCTTCAGCAAAAATGTCTCACGATTGATTGTTTTCAATGAGATTTTTTAAGCATGGTTCATCCATGGTAAGATGCAACTGACCAATGGTCTAGATTAGCGATCCGTGGATGCACTTATCAGAAATGAAAAACCGAGTATGATTTTCAAGGCCTCAGGTGGAAGTTCCTATGAAATCCAGTTGGTTATAGCTGCCCATCAAAAGCCTTTGGTCTCATTTGGCTAAAAATAGAATGGGTCCCTGATAGATATGGTTGTGATGAAAGAGAAGTTATCTAATGCCTTGGCAGAGTACAAGGGCCCATTCTTATTGGAAGATTGCTAACGGAACACGCTGCACTGCACTCATTTTAGGCACTTGGGCACGTCACGCGCATAAATATACACACGTGTGCAATATCCAAGCCGCTCATCGGGTGGGCGGGACCATGTAGATGCCTCATCTCAGAATTCAGGTTTATCTATACTGTGACGGTCCATATGTGGCGCACGAGAAATAGACCGTTAAGAGAAATTGACCAACGGTTCTCATCCGACATAAATTCGAGGCAACTTAGATGAGATGCCCATTCTAATTTTTTATCCAAGGCATCTACATATGAAAAGTTAAAAAATCATTATATAATAATCAAGAAAATTGTAATAGAAAAAAAGAAGTTTGTGATGATTTTAAAATCTATTTTCTTTAATAATTTATGAGAATTTTAAGACTGTACGACCCATTTATGGCCTATTTTTTACGAGACCAAGCCCACCTTATTTTCCCTTGCGAGAATACGCCCCAACTGTACGGACGACTTGCCAAAGGTCAAAAATGCCCCTCGCTTTTACCTTCAACCGGATCGGCAGGTGCTCGAAGACGAGCGCTGACGCTCCTCGAACTCCGAGTTGTACGAACGGTTCAAAATAGATCAACGTTACGTGGGCCCCACGGTTATGTATTTATTATATCCAAAACGTTCATCCATTTTTCGAGATCATTTCGGGGCATTATCAAAAAAAAAAAAAAAACATATCCAAAGATCAACTGGACCACACCACAGAGCAGCAAACGTTCAATTCCCCACTGCCTTTTAAAGTGTGGTCCATTTGATAGTTAGATCTATCTTATTTTCCGTCTCAAGCATTAATATGAGCTTGCCAAATAAATGGACGGTTCGGATATAACATAGACCTGATGGGACCCGAAAAAAAAAAAAACAAAGATTCGAAAAAATAAAATAAAAAATTGCTGTAAAGTCATTTGCTACGGTCAGACCTATCGCTATAGATTATAACTGTAGCCATAGATACCCAGTCCGTAGCCAAAAAGGTCTAAACCGGGGTAGGCACGCCGAACTAGTGGTACCCACGCCACTTACTGGAGCGTCTGGCGTGGCCATGCCGATCCGGCGGAGCCACGCCCATCTGTGGGGCCCTATAGCTACAGATTATAACCGTAATCATTGACCGTAGTGCAATTTTTTTTATTTTTTTTTACATGGAGAACTTTATTCTACCTATAATTTTCTCTAACACATATTTATATAAATATTTATATATAAGCATATAATTTTTTTTCTCTTTTTCATTTCTTTCTTTATTCATTTGACAAGAATATCTTCTAAACTAAAATTAGTTACTTGATGTACCCTATGGGCCTGTTTGGCTGGGCAGATTGGATGGGATTGGATGGTATTAGAGTGGATTGCATGGATTTCAAGGTAATAATAGCTCCGTCATTGGATTGGTGCAAGATCTATGGGATTGCTATACCTCGGGATTGCTATATCAGGTCTATTTAGCACGCTCGGCCAATCCGAGGATTAAACCTTCCAATCCCTTTCAATCCCCTGAATCAAACACGTCCCAGGCATTTTTGAAGGGATTAGGGTGGATTGGATGGGATTTAAGGGCCTATTTGGCCGGGCGAATCCCATGGGATTAGGAGGGATGGGATGGATTTTAAGGTAATGATGGTGGTGTTAGTGGATTTAGGTTTTAGGTTTAGGTTTAGGTTATAGGTTAAGGTTTAGGTTTAGGTTATAGGTTTAGGTTAAGGTTATAGGTTTAGGTTTGAGTTTAGGTTATAGGTTATAGGTTTAAGTTTAGGTTATAGGTTTAGGGATTTAAGAATAGGTTTAGATTATAGGTTATAGGTTTAGGTTTAGGTTTAGGTTTAGGCTAAGGTTATAGATTATAGGTTATAGATTTAGGGAATTGAGAATAAGTTTAGGCTTAGGTTATAGGTTATAGGTTACAGGTATAGGTTTAGGTTTGGGTTTAGGTTATAGGTTATACGTTTAGGTTATAGGTTAAAGGTTTAGGTTTAGGTTATAGGTTTAAGTTTTGGGATTTGAGAATAGGCTTTGGTTAAGGTTATAAGTTTAGGTTAAAGGTTTAGGTTAATGTTATACGTTTAGGTTTAGGTTTAGGTTATAGGTTTAGATTTGAGAATAGGTTTAGGTTATAAGTATAGGTTTAGGTTAGGTTGGAGGTTAAGGTTTAGGGAATTGAGTTTAGGTTATAGGTTTAGGTTAAGGTTTAGAGAATTGAGTTTAGGTTATATGTTTAGGTTATAGGTTATAGGTTTAGATTAAGGTTTAGGTTGTAGTAATAGGTTTTGGGATTTGAGAATAGGTTTAGGTTATAAGTATAGGTTTAGGTTTAGGAATTCGGGTTCGGATTTGGCTTTATGTTCGAATTTATGTTCGGGTTTAGGTTATAGGTTTCGGTTTAGGTTATAAGTTATAGGTTTATGTTAAGGTTTAGGTTTAGGTTATAGGTTTTGGGATTTGAGAATAGGTTTAGGTTATAGGTTTTGGGATTTGAGAATAGGTTTAGGTTATAAGTATAGGTTTAGGGAAACGACCGTGAAGTGAAGGGGCATGACCGTGAAATGCGTTGAAATGACCGTGAATCAACTCAGAATAGGCAGGAATGACCGTGATATGCATGGAGATGACCGTGAAGTGAAGCGATTGGACCGCGAAATGCGCGAAAATAATCGTGAAGTGAAGGGCCATGACCGTGAAATGCATCGAAATGATCATGAATCAACACGGAATATGCGGGAATGACCGTAATATGCATGGAAATGGGGGTGAAGTGAAGCGATTGGACTGCGAAATGCACAGAAGTGATCATGAAGCAAAGACGCGGGACTGCGAAATGCGTCGAAATGACCGTAAATCAACACAGAATATGTAAGAATGACCGTGATATGCATGGAAATGGGGGTGAAGTGAAGCGATTAGACCGAAAAATACACGAAAGTGACCGTAAAGTGAAGACACGGGACCGTGAAATGCGTCGAAATGACCATGAATCAACACGGAATATGCGGGAATGACCGTGAAATGCATGGAAATGGGGGTGAAGTGAAGCGATTGGACCTCAAAATGCATGGAAGTGACCGTGAAGTAAAGACACGGGACTGCAAAATGCATCGAAATGACTGTGAATCAATACGGAATATGCGGGAATGACCGTGATATGCATGAAAATGGGGGTGAAGTGAAGCGATTGGACCATGAAATACACGGAAGTGACCGTGAAGTGAACATGCGGGACCGCGAAATGCGTCGAAATGACCGTGATATGCATGGAAATGGGGGTAAAGTGAAGCGATTAGACCAGAAAATACACGAAAGTGACCGTAAAGTGAAGACGCGGGACCGTGAAATGCGTCGAAATGACCGTGAATCAACACAGAATATGCGGGAATGACCGTGAAATGCATGGAAATGGGGGTGAAGTGAAGCGATTGGACCGCAAAATGCGCGGAAGTGACCGTGAAGTAAAGACGCGGGACTGCGAAATGCATCGAAATGACTGTGAATCAACACGGAATATGCGGGAATGACCGTGATATGCATGAAAATGGGGGTGAAGTGAAGCGATTGGACCATGAAATACACGGAAGTGATCGTGAAGTGAACATACGGGACCACGAAATGCGTTGAAATGACCGTGATATGCATGGAAATGGGGGTGAAGTGAAGCGATTGGACCGCGAAATACACGGAAGTGACCGTGAAGTGAAGACGTAGGACCGCAAAATGCGTCAAAATGACTGTGAATCAACACAGAATATGCGGGAATGACCATGATATGCATGGAAATGGGGGTGAGTGAAGCGATTGGACCGCGAAATGCATGGAAGTGACCGTGAAGTAAAGACGTGGGACGGCAAAATGCGTCGAAATGACCGTGAATCAACACGAAATAGGCGGGAATGACCGTGATATGCATGGAAATGGGGGTGAAGTGAAGCGATTGGACCGCGAAATACGCGGAAGTGACCGTGAAGTGAAATGCGGACCGTAAAATGCCGTGAATCAACACGGAATATGCGGGAATGACCGTGATATGCATGGAAATGGGGGTGAAGTGAAGCGATTGGACCGCGAAATACGCGGAAGTGACCGTGAAGTGAAGATGCGTGACCGTAAAATATGTCGAAATCACCGCGAATTAACACGGAATATGCAGGAATGACCGTGATATGCATGGAAATGGGAGTGAACTGAAGCGATTGGATAACGAAATGCGCAGAACTGACTGTGAAGTGAAGACGCGTGATTCACTTCCTTTCATTTCGTGGTCCAATTGCTTCACTTCACCCCCATTTTCATGCATATTACGGTCATTCCTGCATATTCCGTGTTGATTCATGATCATTTCATCGCATTTCGCGGTCCCGTGTCTTCACTTCACGGTCACTTCCGTGCATTTTGTGATCTAATCACTTCACTTCACCCCCATTTCCATGCATATCACAGTCATTCCCGCATATTCCATGTTAATTCATGGTCATTTTGACGTATTTCACGGTCCCACGTCTTCACTTCCGTGCATTTCACGTTCCAATCGTGACAATTCAACCCCATTTCCATGCATATCACACTCATTCCTGCCTTTTCCGTGTTGATTCGCGGTGAATTCAACGCATTTCACGATCACACATCTTCACTTCATGGTCACTTCCGCGCATTTCGCAGTCCAATCGTGACACTTCACCCCCATGTCCATGCATATCACGGTCATTCCCGCATATTCCATGTTGATTCACGGTCATTTCGACGCATTTCGCGGTCCTGCGTCTTTACTTCATGGTCACTTCCGCGTATTTCGCGGTCCAATCACTTCACTTCACCCCCATTTCCATGCATATCACAGTCATTCCTGCATATTCCGTGTTAATTCATGGTCATTTTGACGCATTTCACGGTCCCACGTCTGCACTTTCGTGCATTTCGCGTTCCAATCGTGACACTTCAGCCCCATTTCCATGCATATCACAGTCATTCCCGCCTTTTCCGTGTTGATTCGCGGTGAATTCAACGCATTTCACGATCACGCGTCTTCACTTCATGGTCACTTCCGCGCATTTCGCAGTCCAATCGTGACACTTCACCCCCATTTCCATGCATATCACGGTCATTCCCGCATATTCCATGTTGATTCACGGTCATTTCGACGCATTTCGCGGTCCGGCGTCTTTACTTCACGGTCACTTCCGCGTATTTCGCGGTCCAATCGCTTCACTTCACCCCCATTTCCATGCATATCACAGTCATTCCTACATATTTCGTGTTGATTCACGGTCATGTCGACGCATTTCGCGGTCCTGCGTCTCCACTTCACGGTCTCTTTCGTGCATTTTGCGGTCCAATGCTTCACTTCACCCCATTTTCATGCATATCACGGTCATTCTCGCATATTTTGTGTTGATTCACGATCATTTTGACACATTTCACGGTCATGGACCTTCACTTCACGATCGTTTCCGCGCATTTCGCAGTCCAATCGCTTCACTTCATGGTCATTTCCATGCATATCACAGTCATTCCCCGCTTATTCTATGTTGATTCACGGTCATTTCGACGCATTTCACGGTCATGGCCCTTCACCTATACCTATAACCTATAACCTATAACCTTAACCTATAACCTTAACCTAAACCTATAACCTAAAACCTAAAATCTGAACGTATTCTCAAATCCCTAAACCTAAACCGACACCTAATCCTAATCTCAATTCTCTAACCTAAACCTAAACCTAAACTTGAAAACCCAAACCTAAACCCGATCCCGAACCCGAACCCAATTTCCTAAACCTAAACCTTAACCTATTCTCAATGCCCTAAAGCTATAACCTATGACTTAAACCTAAACCTAAACCTATAACCTTAACCTAAACCTATAACCTAAATGTATTCTCAAATCCCTAAAGCTAAACCTAAACCTACACCTAATCCTATTCTCAAATCCCTAAACTTAAACCTACACCTAATCCTAATTTCCATGCATTTCACGGTCATTCCTGTGAAGTGTAGGGAAATGACCGTGAAATGCATAAAAGTGATCGTGAAGTGAAGGGAATTGACCGTGAAATGCATGGAAATGACCGTGAATCAAAACAGAATCGTCGGGATTGACCGTGAAATGCATGGAAATGATCGTGAATCAAAACAGAATCGTCGGGATTGACCGTGAAATGCATTGAATTGATCACGAAGTAAATGAAATGAATGAAATTCACCGCTAAGTGAATGAAATAGATTTTCGACCATCGCCCTAATGGAATCTTGGAAAATAACTTTATTGGTTGGTTAAAGTAGCTTCTCCTACCCCAAAATCATATAAGGTACATTAAGTAACTAATTTTAGTTTAGAAGATATTCTTGTTAAATGAAAAAAAAAATGAAAAAAGAGAGAATTTTTTTTATATGCTTGTATATACATATTTATATAAATATGTATTAGAGAAAATTATAGGTAGAATAAAGTTCTCCATGTAAAAAAAAAAAAAAAAAAAAAAAAAAAAAGAAGCTGCACTACGGCCAATGGCTACGGTTATAATCTATAGCCATAGGGGGCCTCAGCTGGGCATGGCCCCGCCAGATCGGCGTATCCCCGTCGGATAGGCCAACAAGTGGTGAGGGACGAGCACGGGGGTCTCTAGTTCGGCGAGCCGACCCCGGATGGACCTCTATGGCTACGGATTGATTATCTATGGCTACGGTTATAATCCGTAGCTAATTGGTCTGACCGTAACAAATGACTTTACAGCAAGTTTTTTTTTTTTCAAATCTTTATTTTTTTTTTTTGGGTCCCATCATGAGGTCTATGTTATATCCAAACCATCCATTTATTTGGCGAGCTCATATTAAGGCTTGAGACGGAAAATAAGACAAATTTAACTATTAAACGGACCACACTTTAAAAGGCAGTGGGGAATTGAACGTCTACCATTGAAACCCTTTTAGGTGTTACGGAAGTTTTGGATCATTACGAAATTTGTTTTCCCTCTTCATCCAGGTCTTTTTGACCTTATGAATAGATTGGATGGAAAATAAATGTTAGGTGGGCCCTACAAAAGTTTCAACGGTGAAAATCAATTTTCTGCTGCTCTTTGTGGTGTGGTCCAGTTGATCTTCAGATATGATTTTTTTTTTTTTGTATAATGCTCTGAAATGATCTTAAAATATGGATGAACGTTGTGGATATAATAAATACATAACTGTGGGGCCCATGTAACGTTGATCTCTTTTGAACCGTTCGTAAAACTTAGAGTTCGAGGAGCATCCGCACTCATCTTCCCGCTTGAAGGAAAAGGCAAGGGCATTTTCGACCTTTAGGGAGGCGTTCGTACAGCTGGGGCTTATTCTCGCAAGGGAAAATAAGGTGGGCTTGGTCTCGTGAATGGGCCATAAAGGGGTTGTACAGTAGCAAATTTCTCATAATTTATTATCCTTAAGCGCATGAAGATAATAATTCTCGTAGTTAGTATGAATTTCTGACCACATTCTCCTTAGGGCCCTCTTAGCTCTTCCTTCTCTGAGCTCAGGTTATGGCCCTATGTGTCCCTCCGGATGAACGATTGAATATTTCACACCTGCCCTAAATTTGAAGTGTGTGAGATTCAAGTGCCCAAAAAAGTGCAATGGTCTCGAGTGCACTGAAATTTCTCACTGGAATTCATACTACTGTAGGAGTGGCAAACTTGTAGCTCAACATGAGCCGTACAAAATGTAGGCCTACCATGGTATATGTATCGGTGATCACCCAAAAAATCACACTGACAAATAGCCCTTATGATGTAGAGCAGGTCACGGACAGTTTCATGGCCAAGATAGATCAGAAAAGGCCCGATCGACAACAGAAGTGAACCGGACCGTCGAACCTTAGATCGGGCGTATCTCGCAATCTGGAATGAGTTATCTGACGTAAAATATATGATTTTGGGGTAGAACGAGCTACTTTAGCCAACCAACCCATCTATGCTGGGTTGCAATGCACGGAATTGTGAAAAACCCCTGGATCGATGGTCGTTTCCCTGCTTTAATTTCATTTTTACTATAAATAGTAAGTTTTATTTTGATTATAACTCTTCATCCATTGGGCTTTAGGAGTTGCACCCAATGTGAAAAGAGCTTAGAATAATTAGGAGAACAGTTTGGTGAAGCCAAATAGGAACTTACTATTTTTGGCCGAAAACCTTGCGCACTAGTAGACATCACGACCGTCTATAAATAGTAAGTTTACTATTTACAGTAAGTCGCGAATTCTAGGAGTTTTAGTTGTAGTTTGATTCTGATTTCTTTCTTATTGCTTGGTATCCCTATTTAAAGGATTGTGAACTCATTTTTATTGATCAATTAATCAGTTTCGAATTTATTAGAATTTATTTCTATTTTCTGCTTTCTTTCCTCGTGGATTCGAGAAGTCTATGTGAGGAGTCGAGAGAAGCTCCATGGATTTGAAGTTTTTATCCTCATCACATTCATCCCTACATCACCTTATCGTCCTATTGTTGGAGATCTTGATGAACGGTTTAAATGAAAGAAAGTCAATGTTCTTAATTCAGCAAACAAATGTGCATTAATCAGTGGTTAAATATCAAATTGTGTGAAGAGCTTAATCATAAAAAAAGATAGATATAAGAAATCCTAGCCCTTCAGTCGATGACCAGCATGTAGATGATGAGGAAAGAAATTAGTAGGCGATGGCTACGGTGCAAATGGGTCGGGTCAGGTCCATGGGGCCTCAGACTGAACCCATTTAAGAATAGGATCCAGATTTTGGACCCAAAGCTAACCCTTTAAAAATTCATGTCAATTTTGGGTTGGGTCAAAGTCAAAAATAGCTGACTCCTAAATTTAATGGGTCGGATTTTGTGTTCGGTCTGGGGTGGGTCACCCATCTTGTATAGCCTGTCTTAAGTCATAAATGGTTAACCACATGTAAAAAAAAAAAAAAAAAAATATGTTGACGAACTATTATTATAATCTAGTTCACTTGGTGATTAACTACTTTTTCTTGAGTCTAACTCATGTACGGGTTTGTGTAGGTCTAGGTGGGGTCTAATTAAGTATCACTACAACAAAATGCACCTTTCCCGGTGGTCATAACCACCAGCAAAGGTCCCAAAAACTGCCGGTAAAGGGTTCATTGGAGGTCAAGCAACTGCCAGTAAAGGCTCGGTTGGTAAAGGTTTTGCTAGCGGCCAGCACCTTTTACTGACAGTTTTGTGGGCCGCCCCTAAATCGTTAGTAGCTACAGATAAAATCCATAGCCATAGAACCTATGGTTACCGACAATCCGTAGCCAGCAATTTTTTTGTTTCAATTTTTCCTGCCCACTTTCACCACTGGGAAAAAAAAATAAAAATGATTGCAAGTAAATCAGTAATGTGTACAAATATAAATATATAAAGCACACAAAACTTAATTCAAAATCTTTTTTTGTATAGAATAATTGTAAGCAATCCTTAGTTTTCATCAAATGAACTGCTAGAACCTAGTGTGTTAAAGCAGAAGAAAAAGTGTAGAAAGATCTCTCTACACCACCTTATTTACAATGTTGTAGGTGAAAGAACTACTCTAATAATACAACCCAGGCCCACTTAATCATGTCTCAAAGCATACAAAAAAAAAAAAAAAAAGAAGAAGGAGAAGGATTAACAACAATAAACATGAGCTTTTAATCAACCAGTCTTCAACTGGCTTCAAAACTTCCTTGGTTTCCTTCTTCGTAGCCCCCTTTGCCCTTGCTACCTTCATTTTAAGGAAAACTTTTCCTATAAGAATGAAAATATAAATTAGTAGCAGTCAATAAAATAGCAGAGCCCAAATAAGAACTCCAATTTGGGGATCACTTCCCAGACTTCCTATCCTCAATAGACAAATTGAGATGTGCCAAGTCTACTTTGCCTCTTATTTAATGTTTTCTTTTTTTGCAATTTTATTTAGCCTAATTAATAACATTCAACAATTATGAGAGAGAGAGAGAGAGAGCAAGACAAAAAAAATGAAGCAAAAGAAGTGCTAAAAGAATGCTTACTTTCATAAGACGATAAAGGTCAGAAGACTCAAGACAAGCATTCTTATACATATGGATAGACCAGCCAAATGCAAATAAATCACATGATAGCTACACGTAGAGGTCTTTGTCCATGAAGATATTCTCACAATTAAAATGGTTGTCCAGTCCAACTCTTTCATCTTAATTTTGTGACACTCACAAGTTGAAAATACTTCGACTCTTAGAAGAATTAGTATCAGTGTTCATCTTTTAAAACTTATCAATACAGCTAATTCAAGAAAGTCAGTGAATTAGATTAAGTTGAGGAGATTAAGAATCAACCTAACCAAGTAGGGACAAAGTGCCAGCTGATGTCTAAGAAACCTGTCTACTAAAACTCTGAGAACAGATATAGTAGAAAGAAATGAATCATTTTTTTAACTCAACAGCAACAATTCATACTTGAACTACGGAACTGGCCCAAATATAAACTATTGACTACATGTGCAACTTCATATTACCTCGTCAACCAATGATTTTATCTTGGAGGCATTGTCTTTCTTCAACTGTTTCTTCCTCTTTGCTCTGAGTTCCTCTATAGGATATACACAAAAGAGTCAGTTCTCACATCTGCATGAAGATTTTCCTCCACTTCATGGAAATGGTATGGTCTTAAAGCATTTTAGAAAGGGTGACACTTTTAACTGATATTCTAATCATAATGTTAGCAAATGATAAAGGCAAGTGATGGATTTTCAAACAGAACCATCTAACATTACTCACGATTAATGCATAGAATTCACTGAAATACAATAAAAAAAATAAACCATAGAAACTGAAGTTTTAAGTATCATCTAAAAAGGAGGAAATAACCTTAGACTAAGACTGATCCATAAAAAAGTTAAACCCAAGCAACATCTGAACCTACCATGGACCCATTCCAGGATAAATACTGAATAGCTAGTTTGAATATGATAAAAGGGTTAAAAGAATCAAAGAATTCATAATAGTGACATGACACTTGAGACAGTGTTCAAGTCTAGGCTAAAAAATATTCAAGTATAGAAACAACAAAAGTAAAAATATCCAATTAGCTAACGAAAGCCCAGAAACCCAAAGAACATATGAAATGTCAAACATGCATCCCAACAAATTATGTGTGGCCATTTAACCAAAAGTAAAATTTTGTGCAAAAGATCATAAAGAGACCAATTTAGAGGCAAGGACCCCAATGCATGAAGACCACTAGTGCAAGAAATATGAGGAATGATCTCTTTCTGAGAAGAATGAAGAGCTAAATTCAGTGGAAGAGAAAACGTATTCAGACTTCACTTCCTACCTTTCGCCGAGTTAACTTGACTAAGAACATATTCTCTTTCTTGTGGATCAAGCAATAGTTGTTGGGCCTTTGCCAATGCTGTTTACAAGTCAATAGTTGATTGTCAATGAATGTTTCAAACAAGGATCAAGAGAACAATTTAAGAACTAAGTAAAGAAATGGTAGGACATGCCTCAAACCTAAGAAAAGGCATCCTCCATAAAGTCCAGTTTCAAAGTGAAGAAAAAAGACTCTAATAGCCACATATCCTCTCTTTTATATGGGATTTGCAGTTTTATTCCACAAAGCAACAATGTAATTGAACATTGATATCAAATACCTGCCAAGAAAAAAGAAGAGTCATAAATCTTTTACGTAAAACAGTGAGGTCCAATTTCCATCATATAATATTCACTACAGAATATGAAGACAAATCAAGACTTACAGATAGACACATTCAAAAATAGAACCAAAGGGACCAAACTGCAGTCCATGGTACTAAAGTTCATGGTATATTAGAAATAAGCAAATCGAATTACTTACCTGTCAACCAGGATGTTCTGAATGATAAAGTTTGACATAGAATGGCCATACTGAGGGTAATCAATAAAGTTCCTATATAAATGAAAAGTTTACTACCCAAATTTTCTAGAACTATATAACATCAAGAAAAGAAATTTGGTATCATTTCCTCTACAAAACATGAGAAAATACCATACCATCCAGCCCATATGGAATACTATCTATGTAAAGCTATTGTCTGATCTGCTTCGATCGAAATCATTTTTCAGCTCCCTCTTCCTAGGATTTCACACACATATTATCACACCTAGAAATAAAGTACAAGGAAAAAAAATCATTCTTTTAGATAGTACCTAGAGCTTACTTTAATTTCAAATGTGAAACATCAAAAAGTAAACAAGGGATTGCAGAAAAGAAGAAGAAGATGCAGAATTAGGACACGTGGAACACTCAATCATCAATCGGGACTGTTCATTCAATAGTATCAACACTTGTTTCTTTACCTTATCATTTGTATCAGCGCTTGTTGTTAAGATTTTAAAGAAACTTGATAGTGCGGGATTAACTTCGAATCTTTTTAGAGATACACCATACTATAATAGATAGCTCTCATTCCATGGCAATGTCCCTCATCTCCATTTGTTCCCTTGGCAATTCTGTAGAACACGATATACCAACTCTGACCAATGAAACCAAACAATCATGCATCCTATTTCTCAAATTGTTATGATTTTCACTATCTTGAGTAGCTTCAGTATCTTCTCAGAGAAGTCTCGGATCTATGATCTCCATTATGGTTTTTCATAATTTAACAGAAGAATAGCAGAACTAAACATAACTAAATGAAGGGAAATCAAAAATATCAGCTTGATCTTAAACTTTTCTGGACTCGGGAAGTTTCGTCATTTTATCCCCATCATTTCCTATGGTATGGACCACTTGAGCTTTGGATTTGCCTTACTTTTGGGCTCATCCCCTAAAATGAAATTAAAAAAATGGACACATGCATCATAGTGGGGCCCATAGAGCTTTGACACCAGCAATAACTTCCTAGTGTTAGCCAAACTATGCCCCTTCTTTTCTGAAGCGGATTACGTCCTACATCTGCCATCTTTACCCAGGAATAGGCAAATCTATGTGGGGCCTACCATGATGTTTATTTTCTACCAACCTGTTCATAAGGTCACACAGAGCTAGATGAAGGGTAAACACAAACATCAGCTTGATCCAAAACTGTTATGGCCCTCAAGAAGTTTCCGAGGATAGGCGTGGCTTTGTGGGCCACAGAAGTTTTAGATCAATCTGATTTTAATGTTTTCCCTTCATCTAGGTTTATTTGACTTTATGAACAGGTTGGTGGAAAATAAACAGTCTAATTTGACTGATTTTGGACATATATATATATATATATATATATATATATATATATAAATACATGAGTACCAAACTGATTTTAACTATCTCCAAGATGGTAGGACACAACACAATGCATATTCGACCCAATTTTGATCAGGCTGGGTCCATTGGGTACCTTTTGGACAAAATACAAATCAAACAAGAGGTAAAGCAATCAAAAGCAGAACATCCATATTGGAGACTGCAATACCTGAAAATGAAGCATGGGCACCTAAAATTAAGCTAACAGATCCAAATGTTAAAGCCAAAAACACCAAGCTCTTTGCCAAATGACCAAAAAACACTAAACTACATGAAGATATTGCCAAATGCAAAGGCAGTCCAAATCCATGACAAATGAGTACAGTAGCTCAGGAAAATAGTGAATATTAACAAAAGATAGGTGATACTTTTGTAGTGTAAGAATATGCTTTAGGATCTAAACATTCTTTCAAAACATTTAATAATATATTTGAGACTCATGAATATGAGTTTCTACTTTCTAATTTTTGTAAAAGAACCAGATATAAATATATATATATATATATATATATATATATTGTAATTTCAAGATTGCATGCATAAAATGACCATTTCTAAAATAAGGGATCATGATTGAGATTGCTCATCTGTTGGAATATCAGGGTATGTTCAAGCTTTCCCTATTAAAACCCACCAAATGTTAAGAATGGAGCAAAGGAGTTACCAGGCATAGGATAAATCCCATTCTGTATGGGGCCAGAGGAACCTTTGGTGGCATAGGGTATTTCATCAGATGGTACTGGCGCTCAAGCAAGTGATTGAACATGAAATGTAAGAGATCAAATCCCTATTTAGAGAAAAGATGGATTCACTTATGATTCCTTCAAAATTTTAATAGCACACGAGTCATGGAAAAAATGTCTTAACTTGTCTTACAAGTTCAATGTCCTCATGAGAAACCTTCCTGCCATCATTGCTAGAGATGGATACCGAACCTGAATCTGCTCTGGGAACCTCATATGGAGATCCAGGCCATTCACCAGCACTCTTTACTTTATATTGTCTCATCCACCATACCCATATCATAAATTCATGTGAAAACAGACCAATCAAATTATATAGCCCATTGTTGGTTAAGTATAGACTGAAAACTCTCCCATTGATCGATAATCATAACCATCCAATTGTTGGCTATTGAGTGAACCACTAAAAGCAAAACATTCTGCAACTTAGATTTTCAACCTCCCATTTGATGGCCACCAATCTGAGGGTTAGGGGACAAAGGGAGAAGGAAGAAAGAAAAGGGAACAAGAAGAGGGAAGAGAGAAAATCTACTCTTTTTCCCACTCTAATGATACAATGTTAATATTCATGGTAGAGACAATAAGAAAGAGATTAGAGAGTCTCTCTCCTTAAACTCTTATGTTATAATGACACTAACCCTAACTCCTTATGGTACCCACATGAGTACCCAATACAATACACAGCCATACAATCACACCCCTGCAATCTGCTACAACCTACAGTCTCCGCTAGTAGGACCATAGGCCTCACAACTTCTCAGAAAGAAGATTCTAACATTTCAGTTTGTAAGCTGAAAATAGACAATTAAGAGGTCAACACAGCATCCATTCCCACTGTAACAAAAGCAGGCCCATGATTGGTGACCTTCAATTCTGGGAGATTTTATAGGCACAGTCATACACGGTGGGTCACATCCAAGGTATTTTGTAATGGTGACGGTGGCCAAAAAGGCTACCACCATTACTTTTACGATACAAACTGTAATGGGCGTTATAATCTCTTTTTTATTTATTGAAAAAAAAAATCCAAAAAATTAGTATCAACCCTGTAATGGACCGTTATGGCCTTTACAGGGAGCTGTAACAGCCCTTACAGGTCATTTTGTTCCATGACGGCCGTTATGTGATGGTTGCCACTGTTACTTTTACGTAATGGCCGTTACAACACACCACATACATTAGACCAACAGTCTATCGCTGAAACATGCAACTTTTACAAAATTGAAAACCAAGTAGATTGTATCCTTGATTTTAAATTAGCAAAGGAGGATTTGGCAGCATGGAATCTAATTGTCAGCTACAATGACCCAATAAAACTAGATACACTGACCCATCCAAGCAGTTCATTGGTAATATTGAAGTGTTTGTCATTATCAAATCATGATTCATATTATGCAAGTATAGAATATGAAAAACTGTATCTAGTTATTTAGATTTATATGTCAAACTTAAAATTAGAGGTGAACAGTGGACAGATATAGCTGAGAAAAGAGAGAGAGAGAGAGAGAAAGAAAGAGAGAGAGAAAGAGAGAGAGAGAGAGACTGGTATTCTAATGTGTATCCACGTGGCAGATGCATGTGCTCGACATGTCATTTCTTTAGATAAAATGTTGTGCCCTTATTAGTTGTTATCTTAAAACCTGTCATGGATTTAGCCCTACATTAGGATTCCAAATTGGTTTGGAGGAACAAGGAACATCAATGTTGTTGTGTTTTCTGATGCTTTTTTTCAAAGGTGGTTCATAGCAATTAACATTGGCTTGTGAATCTTGGTAAAAAATTTTGAACTATTTTTTTTTCTTTCTTTCTTTTAAATTTTCTTTTGTAGTTCTGAACATGCCTTTGTTTATTCTTTTTTGTAAACAAGGACATTTGGTATTGAGTTTCTCACCTAAATATGGATATTTGTATCTAAACCTATTTGCTCTAAAACCTTACATTCCATTTATCTGCTTGTGAATCAATGGAAAGCTTGTTAAGATTTCTTTGTTTTCTCTATCAATGCAGCTATTGACCATTATATTTACTATCGATGACTTGAATTATCTAGAGAAGATGGAAACATATTATATAGTTAATGCTCCATATATATTTTCAACGTGTTGGAAGGTGAGTATCCATGCTTTTACTTGAATCCGATTTTCTGGTTTATATATATATATATATATATATATATATATATTGAATTTCTGGTTATAGAATCAGCTACATTGTGATGTTTCCTTTCATTTGTTGAATTCTAATCCAAGTGAAAATTCAGCAACTCAAGAAATGGCGCTCTTTTCATGCTTTTCCAGATTCTTTCCTTGAAAATGAAGAGATGCAAACCATCATTTTCAATTTTTGGAAAAAAGAAGTTAAAATTCCACATTGTAGCCTTCACCTAAAAGGTATTTTAGAGTTTCCTTAGGAGACATGCCGTCCACATGCTCATTATCCACTAGTTATAAAAGTAGATTTTTTGGTTAATTCACTAAAAAAAAATATTTTTTTGTTATCACTAAAAAAATTATATTTTTTCCTTTTCTTTTCAACAATACATAGCCTGTCTTGCATGCTAATGGGGATGTTACTTAACTCTTGGCAGGTTGTCAAGCCCCTTTTGCATGAGAGGACGAGGAGGAAAGTGGAGTTGCTGCAAGGTTGCGGGAGAGATGAGTTGTTGAAGGTAGACAATCTTTTTGCTTATTTTTCATGAAGGTATATGATAGCTATAAGACCAGCCATGCCTGATGACACAGAATGTTGGGCAGATAAGGACAACATGTCCATAGGATGAGTGTAGCTGAAACGAGGATGCTGAGATGGATGAGTGACAAGACGTGGATAGAGTTTAATATGTATATATTATGCATGTTTGTTTTGCTTCCATCCTTTTACAATATTGCATCTTTCATCATGCTTGAGTGACATTTATTTGATATAACCATGCTGGGGATCTCAAAGAGCTAAAATGTGATTTTGTGCATGCTAGTTAGATTGAATCTAGCTGTTTATATTGTGAGAAAGGATATAAATCTTAGAAACTTTGTTTTTTTTTTCTTAGAAATCAGGAACTCTGTCCTTGTACATGCAGCAACGCATATGGGAGATCCATTGTTCATCTCTTGCATTGTGCAGTAGATGAATGTATCTCAAAGTGATACCCATTAGACTGTGGATTCTTGATACTACTGCTAAGTCACAATCCTAACCTCTTATTCATAGACACTTAATTGTGGAAATAGGACTGCTGGATATTTTCATTCTAAACCATCCAATAAATGTCCACCATTCTAATAGTCACATAATCAAATAAGCTTAATTTTTTTATTCATGATACATCTACACTTGATACTATAATTTGAACGGTTTAATGTAACTAGTATGCCACGTATGTAGTTTATTAATTTCTAAGTGCTTGCTCATCATCCATCACACTCTGCAAGAGTCATAAGCTTTTCTTTAAAACAATGATAGAGTGGACGGTTCAAATCAGGGTCTGTAGTCCTCTTGGATTATAATTTCAGAGGATTATAAATAGAATATTGTAAGTTAAGTGCCTATCCCTAGAGCATGATAAATGTTTGTTACAGTGAGGGAAAAGGCAATAGATCAATCTGGTAACAACTTTCATACAAGTAGTAGACATAGGCATCTTGAGATTAGGGCCCACTGTAATCTTTATTTGCCATCCAACCTATTGATTAGGTCAAACAGACCTGGACGAAGAGATCTGTAACATCTCGGATTTTCACTGTTTTGGATTTCAAAAAATCCTTAAATTTTTTTTTATTAACTTATATTATCACTTACTGACCATTGGCACTCAATGCTAGCTTATACATGAGTGATTGTAACGTCACGTCCAACCAGAACAGTGTCCTGCGGCGTCCACGTAGGATTTGCTGCAGAACCATCCGTCTAAACTACTCAAGGTGAGGTACCACTAGTAAATTAAACTAGGGTTAGCCCATTAGATTAGAGCAGTCTGGTCATGAACGTACCAAGTGAGGGCCGCTAAGCCAGATAGCCTGTTTACACTTAACAATAGCCCGTGTGGACCACCCAGCGACCGAGGAGGGTCGGAAAAATCTAAAACTTTAGAAAATTATAGATCTCACTGGGCTTGTGGTCCATTGCGGACTGCGAACCTAGTGGACACCCAGAATTGGGATCCAGCACTTGCCAAATATACCCCACCAATGCCAGAATTGGAATCTGGCACATTTAAATGAAATAAAGATACCAGAATTTTTAGCCATCGGATTTCTTCCAAATTTATGAAAAAAGTCTAATGTACTGTCCTACACCAGTCCACAAAATCTATGTCCCGATCGTGTCCCGGTAACCGTTGATCGCAAATCTGACCTAAACGACCCAACCCCATATCCGATCGTTCTCAAATTTTGCATGGCCTTTTATCAGGCCATGAACCACTTATCCTATAAGTTTCATGGCTAGGAAGCCACCAGAACTGCCCCGGTCACCGAAATGGGCCTTCCAGGGCCATTTAAAAATTGGAACCCTATGCTCAAACCCCATATTTGTTCATCCATTTGATCTAAGATTTTCCATGGCCCCTCATCGGGCCATGACACCTACACCCCAAATCTGGTGGCCGGAGGGGTGATAGGGCCACTTCAACATCAGATAGAGTCCTAGTAGGCTATTTTAGAAAATTATGAAAACTTAAGGCCAAGGGGCCCAACTCTAGCAAATAAAATTCATAATCCTTATCTCAAACCCCCACCACAACCACCATTGCCAAGGGAGAAAGAGAGAGCTAGAGAACAAGGAGAGAAGAAGGAGAGAGTGAAGGAGGGCAAGGTGGACCCTAGATCGAGGTGGGGCCCAAGGAGATCAAACCCCACAACTCCATATCCCTTCTCTAAAGGGAAACCCAACACCACAACCACAAGAAATGTCCATTGATCGTCTAAGTAAATCTCTCATCCCATTTTCGTTGAAACCCTTGTGATGAGAAGGAATTTATTTAGGATTCTAACATGTAAATGTTGCTTTAGGGATTCCGCCCTATCAACCCCCAAAATCCATCTTCTTAGGTCGTTCCCAAGCATTCATCGAATTCAAAGGTGCGAACTATTGGTCTTAAGTGGCCTAGCACCAACTATAGTATGAGTTTAATGATTTTGTTTGTGTGAGTGGTTGTATTGGAAAATCTAGAGGAACCTAGGAATGGTGTGTTTGTTGAAACTACATGGATTTGCATGTTTAGTTCTTGGTTGATGTTGATCTTGTCCCTCACATGTTTTAGTTTACGGATGATTACATGTTCTTGTTTGTTGATTGATTTTTCTCATATGAGTTGCTTCATAAGGTGTAGGAATCTTGACTCTTGTGTATGTTTTGATCCCTTGAGATGTTGGAAGTGCTTAACTTCCTCTCTAACCCACAACACTCACATGCACTTGTTTACAATAATGTATCATGCTTGTTAGGGATATTGAATTATATGATAGGAAGTATGCAACATGATACTGTATGTTGGTTGATAACCTTGATGTTGGCATGCTATGAATTATCGTCGAACCCTTGGATTGGTCAGGAACACGAGGTTAGACGGTAGTCCCATTGGTTGGACTACCCTAAGAATAAACTCGTGAATTGGGAGGGTGCGTACGGGCGACAGTAGTTCGACGACATGGGTCTATTGTACCCGATGTCGTTCGTCACATGCTCGCCTGACTCGTGCGATTTAGCCTATTACTGACCAATATTGATTGATAACCATGTTTGCTCACATATGTATGGAATCTAGAACACCCTACCACCGTTGCAGCCCACTAATAACTACTTAAAGTTGATCCACTGCCTCGTGAGCCAGGCATGGTGGAATGAGACACTGTGTCCGAGCTATCAGCCTACGCTGGGGTGACGCGCCTCCCCGTAGTGACCGCGAGCAATCCCTTCCTCTTAGCACTCCCCATGTGCTTAGAGTTGGGGATGGAGAACCCAACGGGATCAAGGATCTCGTGGTCTTGGCCTCACAACCAGTTTAGGGTATTGATACATGGGGTGTACCAGATTTCTAAACTTGCTGGATGAATGGACTTAACTAAGAACCCTGTTAACATTATCATTGCATTACACTAGCTAGGTTGGCGACTCGGCAGTTGAGGTCGCTCTGAGAGAGTGTTAACATACGTGATCGTTAGACGGAGTCACTCGAGGGAGTGTTGTGGCGAGGGCATGCATCATTTCATCCATCATGCATGCGCATTAATAAGATTAGTTTAGCGACTATGATTGATTACTTTTCATTAAATCCGTAATATAACTGATACTTGTAATAACTTGAGACTAATAGTTCACACTGAGTTGATCACTCACTCCCACTCTGGGACGGTATTTTAAAACACCAACCAGACTCATTCATAGATGCAAGGGATGCGGAGCGGGCAGAGCATGGCGATGCCACTCTCGACGAGGAGGAGGAGATGTCATACTTCCAGATGATGCGCGGGACCTCACCGAACCTGTAGTTGGTCCAATGGATTGTTGAGCCGTGGGCTCGGCCCTATTATTTTGCGACCTACATTCTTTTTGTGAGTTTGTCGGGCAGCCCATTATGCGCCGTTTGTATTCTTTTAGACATGTACATTTATACATGCATATATATATATATATATGATCTCTTTCAGTTCAGTGGATGTATGCAGTTGTGCTCTATGCTCCAGGTAATTCCAGGCTGCGCATTTAAACTTGATTAAGCTCATATTGACAAAAATTGGATATAAGTGACCCCGAGAACTCGGGAGTCGAGTGTATGCACGACCCCCGATTTTCAGGGCGTTACAAGATGGTATCAAAGCAATAGTTTGGAATCAATTGGGCCATGGGTCATGAACTCACTAATGCATACGTTGACTTGAGAGGATACATATTAGGAAATGCAACAAAGATTTAGGATGTTAGGATCCATCCCAGACCTCGAACCGGTAATCTTAGGTGGACGGTAAGACTTCCTAGGAATTAGGATTTCGAAGCAAGGGAGAGCATGGACGTTAGGAAATAGGTCCGAGAGTCTTACGGGACCTCAAGCCATTGGGAGGAACGAGTCAGAGACTGAACAATTGGACAGTTGAAGCCATCATCAAAGTCCAATGGGACAACTATCGGGCTAAACAAAATAGTTCTGACCCCTGTCGGGGATGATTAAGTAGGGGCGAATGAAATTTGGTGGGAAATAGGAGGGATATAGAAAAATTAAATTTCAACCTCTAACCAGGAGGAATCTTTCCAAACCCCCATACCCATTGCGTAGATCAGCCTCTTCTACCCCAAAATTATGTATAGTACCTCCCCGGGAGCCTTACTAGTACCCAGGAAATCATAAAATAAGGGAACCCAAGCAAGTCCCGGCATGCCCATGCCGAGCGAGCGTTCCTCACGCCTGATTACCCAGTGGTCTGGCGTTGCCACGCCTGCACCCAAAACGAGCCACCTCTACCCTCCCTCAATGCACACGTGTGTGGGGGCCTTTCTCTTACATTTTAAGCACATAAATCCCTCATTTCTTTCCCTACCCCACACTCCATTACTTTCAAAGCCCATTCATAAAACAAATTCTCAAAATCCATTTTTAAAATACACTTCCAACATCCATCCCCAAACCCTACTTCTTCAAAACCCCATTTTTCCCCAAACTCCATTCCTCAACTTATTTCCTAAACATTTCTCAACTCCCATTCATCAAATCCATTTTTCTTAAACCCACTCTCAAATCCCTTTCCTCCAACAAACTCCCATCTCTTCTTTCTCATATCCAACCCAAATCCATCCACCAACATCCACTTCCAACCCATTTCTTCCAAATAAAAAAATAAAAAAATCTCACTTTCCACCACTTTATCCTTCTAATTTCTCTAAGCAGTTTCAAATTTGACACAACTACAAAGCTCAAAGGATGAAAATCTATAATCGAACAAAAATTTACTATAAATAGTAAAAATATAAATAAAATGGATTTTTGACCATTAACCTGATGGAATCTTGCAAAATTACTAAGTCCATTGCGTAGAATAGTTTCTCCTACCCCAAATTCATATATGACATGTCGTGTGACTCATTCTGGTTTGCAAGATATGAGAGTTGTAAGGTCCAATAGGCCAGAGAACCAGCGTGGCCACACCCAGACGTCCAGTGGGACAGCGTCGCCACGCCCAGAGTCCAGCGGGCCGGGCGGCCCATTTTCTGTAATTTTTGTCAGACTTTAAAAATTCATATCTCCCTCAATATAACTCCAATTTTGGTGATTCAAAAGCTAGATTGAAGCTTAATAAGTCTAGTTTCATATAAAAATAAAATAAAAATTAAATAAAAATTATAATATAGTTATATTTGCAGTGAATTGACAACTATCCAAAAATCATTAATTTTAAGCGGTGGCTACCTCTAGAATTTTTATAATTTATTTACAACTCCAAATGATATGAAAATTGGTGGGATGACTTAAAACTTGATGTTAAATCTTCATAAAAATTTTAAAAATAATCTAGTTACTAAAAGTATAAGAAACGTTACGAGATATATCCCCTCCTCCCTTTCAATGTACACACGAGTGGGGCCCATTTCCCTTGCTATTTAGGACTATCTAAAGTCCATAAAGCCTATCTCTGCTACTCTCATTACCTCCACCATCCCTTCTAAACCCTAGAGAAAACTCTCCCTCTCCCAATCTCAAAACTCAATCCCCAAACCCACCATCTTCTTCTTCACTCTAACCCATCTCAATCCTCATTCTCTCAAACCCTTTCCAAACTTTTCTCAATCTCATTTATTCAACTCATTCCTAATCACTTCTTAACTTTCATCCCCCAAATCTATTTTCTTAAACTCATCTCTAAATTCACCTAACTCAACAATCTCACCGTCAACACTTCTCTCTCAACCATTTGAAAGATCTCAATCCTCTTCTAAAGAAAACCCATCTCCTAACTCCTTACATTCCACGACCTGTTTTCAAATTCTTTCCAAACCCATTCCATTTCCAAAACCCTCTCAAATCCCTTTCAACTCCAAGCCCCAATTTTAAAACCCCATTTCAAATTAATATCCAACTCACATTTTCCAATCCCACCCTCAAATCCATTTTTCCCAAACCCATTCTTAACCACTCCTTCTCCAATACATTCTCAAATCATTTCCAAACATACTCCCCAAAATCCAATCCTAGACCCATTCTCAAATCTTCTCAAAATCACCCCCAAAATCTTCCCTCCAACGACCCACCTACATTTCTCTCAGCCAATCCATCCTAGCCGAGGGATATGGCGTTCTTGGCAACTGTTGCCTCTTTTTTCACCATTCCGGTGATCCTTTCCCTTAAGGGGAAGAAGCACCCCCGTCCTCGTCCAACCCAGAAGAATAATAGCTTAACTTTATGAAAATTAGTAGTTGTTTGGAGTTAGTTAGGACTACTACTATGTATTGAAGACAGTTAGAACTCCTGCTTGATTTATCTGCTTTTTTCTTTATGTTTAGAGTATCTAGTAATACATGTAAATCCATACTGTAGGATATAACTAGCCATACTGATGGCATTTTGAATTCAATATGAATGTATGGATTGTTTTGAAATTTTCTTGTCACTTTGTGAATGCTTGTATGTATGATTGCCTTACTGCGTCCTTACTAGCGTTATTCGTACTCCAAACCTCCCAAATACCTTAGAACCTCGACTATTCCTTCATTCTTGAAATTTATGAAACCAAAGTGTAGTCTGTGATTAACCCACTAGCCATAGGATCGAAATGGTAATTCATATACAAATTTGTGTCTTTAAAAATTTTTTACGATGATCGTTGCCCATAGGCATGTTGAGAGAATTATTAAACCCCAAATTAGATATAAATTAAAACGAGGACTCTCGTAGGCTAAAACTCAAAGGACAACCTTATAAATAGGAGATTTAAACTTTCCAACGAGGGTAATTCCCTAAACATTTAGGTTGATGGGACTACAGAATTATGAGACCATACACTTGCGAAGTATTCGCGGCTTGACCCAATTCTCAATCCTGAGTGACTACCAACGGAGTCACTGATTTGACCGAGAAAAAGACTAGGATCCATTGGGATTCAAAAGGGAAACAACGAGTTGTCTGCCCTGGTCAGGCGGACAATCAACGTATCGGATTTGAGCCTACCACAACCGTTATTTTTTCTGTATTACCTTGATCATAAAGAGTAGAATACACCACCCTTAGGTAAACTTTATCAACAAATACTTAGCACGATAATCATGATTTTGACATTGTTTTCAAACCTCAAGGGTGAAAATTTTTAAGGGGGGTAGAATATAATAAGCAAGACTAGTATAGTTAGTATGCACTCTACCACGCATATAAACCTGAAATCAATAAAACTTAGGCAAACGAAATGATAATATATTTATTTATTACCCTTAGACAATTTTGGGGACGAAATTATTTTTAAGGAGGGTAGATTGTAACATCCCGAATTTTCATTGTTTTGGATTTCCAAAAATTCTTGAATTTTTTTTATTAACTTATATTATCACTTAATGACATTGGCACTCAATGCTAGCTTATACATGGGTAATTGTAACGTCACATCCAACCAGCAAAGTGCCCTGCGGTGTCCACATAAGATTTGCTGCAGGACCATCCATTTAAACTACTCAAGATGAGGTACCACTAGTAAATTAACCTAGGGTTAGCCCATTAGATTAGACCAGTCTGGTCATGAACGACCAAGTGAGGGCCGCCAAGCCAGATGACCTGTTTACACTTAACAACAGCCCGTGTGGACCACCCAGCGACCGAGGAGGGTCGGAAAAATCTAAAACTTTAGGAAATTATAGATCTCACTGGGCTTGTGGTCCATCGCGGACTGCGAACCTAGTGGACACCCAAAATTGGGATCCGACACTTGCCAAATGCACCCCACCAATGCTAGAATTGGAATCTGGCACTTACAAATGAAATCGAGATACCAGAATTTTCAGCCGTCTGATTTCTTCCAAATTTATGAAGAAAATCTAATGTACTATCCTACACCCGTCCACAAAATTTGGGTCCCGATCGTGGCCCGGTAACCGTTGATCGCAAATCTGACCCGTACGACCCAATCCCATATCTGATCGTTCTCAAATTTTGCATGGCCCTTCATCAGGCCACGGACCACTTATCTTATAAGTTTCATGGTCAGGGGGCCACCAGAACTGCCCCAATCACCGAAATGGGCCTCCTAGGGCCATTTAAAGATCGGAACCCTATGCTCAAACCCCATATTCATTCATCCATTTGATCTCAGATTTTGCATGGCCCCTCATCGGGCCATGAGACACCTACACCCAAAATTTGGTGGCCGGAGGGGTGATAGGGCTGCCTCAACATCAGATAGAGTCCTAGTAGGCTATTTTGAAAAATTATGGAAACTTAAGGCCAAGGGGCCCAACTCTAGCAAATAAAATCTCTAATCCTTATCTCATAACCCCCACCACAACCACCATTGGCAAGGGAGATAGAGAGAGCTAGAGAGCAAGGAGAGAAGAAGGAAAGAGTGAAGGAGGGCAAGGTGAACCCTAGATCGAGGTAGGCCCCAAGGAGATCAAACCCCACAACTCCATATCCCTTCTCCAAAGGGAAACCCAACACCACAACCATAAGAAATGTCCATTGATTGTCTAGGTAAATCTCTCATCCCATTTTCGTTGAAACCCTTGTGATGAGAAGGGATTTCTTTAGGATTTTAACATGTGAATGTTACTTTAGGGATTCCGCCCAATCAACCCCTGAAATCCATCTTCCTAGGTTGCTCCTAAGCATTCATCAAATCCGAAGGTACGGACTATTGGTCTTAGGTGGCCTAGCACCAACTATAGTATGAGTTTAATGATTTTGTTTGTGTGAGTGGTTGTATTGGAAAATCTAGAGGAACCTAGGAATGATGTGTTTGTTGAAAGTACATGGATTTACATGTTTAGTTCTTGGTTGATGTTGATCTTGTCCCTTAAATGTTTTAGTTTACGGATGATTACATGTTCTTGTTTGTTGATTAATTTTTCTCATATGAGTTTCTTCATAAGGTGTAGGAATCTTGACTCTTGTGTGTGTTTTGATCCCTTGAGATGTTGGAAGTGCTTAACTTCCTCTCTAACCCACAACACTCACATGCACTTGTTTACAATAATGTATCATGCTTGTTAGGGACATTGAATTGTATGATAGGATGTATGCAACATGATACTGTATGTTGGTTGATAACCTTGATGTTGGCATGCTATGAATTATCGTCGAACCCTTGGATTGGTCAGGAACACGAGGTTAGACGGTAGTCCCATTGGTTGGACTACCCTAAGACTAAACCCGCGAATTGGGTGGGTGCGTACGGGCGACAATAGTTCAACGATATGGGTCTATTGTACCCGATGTCGTTCGTCACATGCTCACCTAACTCGTGCGGTTTAGCCTATTACTGACCAATCTTGATTGATAACCATGTTTGCTCACATATGTATGGAACCTGGAACACCCTACCACCGTTGCAGTCCACTAATAACCACTTGAAGTTGATCCATTGCCTCGTGAGCCAAGCATGGTGGAATGGGACACTGTGTCCGAGCTGTCGGCCTACACTGGGTGACGCGCCTCCCTATAGTGACCGCGAGCGATCCCTTTCTCTCGGCACTCCTCATGTGCTTGGAGCCGAGGATGAGGAATCCGACGGGATCAAGGATCGCGGGGTCTCGGCTTCACACGTTAGGGGGTCTTGGCCTCGTAACCAGTTTAGGGCATTGATACATGGGGTGTAACAGATTCCTAAACCTGCTGGATGAATGGACTTTACTAAGAACCCAGTTAACATTATCATTGCATTGCACTAGCTAGGTTGGTGACTCGGCAGTCAAGGTCGCTCTGAGGGAGTGTTGACATACGCGATCGTTAGACGGAGTCGCTCGAGGGAGTTTGTGGTAAGAGCATACATCATTTCATCCATCATGCATATGCATTAATAAGATTAGTTTAGTGATTGTGATTGATTGCTTTTCATTAAATCCGTAATATAACTGATGCTTATAATAACTTGAGACTAATAGTTCACACTGAGTTGATCACTCACTCCCACTTTGGGACAGTGTTTTAAAACACCAACCAGACCCATTCATAGATGCAGGGGATGCGGAGCTGGCGGAGCATGGCGATGCCACTCTCGACGAGGAGGAGGAGCTGTCATACTACCAGATGATGCCCGGGACCTCACCGGACCCATAGTTGGTCTGATGGATTGCTGAGCTGTGGGTTCGGCCCTATTATTTTGGGACCTACATTCTTTTTGTGAGTTTGTCGAGCAGCCCATTATGCGTCGTTCGTATTCTTTTGGACATGTACATTTATACATGCATATATATATATATATATATATTTGATCTCTTTCAGTTCAGTGGATGTATGCGGTTGTGCTCCATGCTCCAGGTAATTCCAAGCTACGCATTTAAACTTGATTAAGCGCATATTGACAAAAATTGGATATAAGTGACCCCGGGAACTCGGGAGTCGAGTGTATATACGACTCCCAATTTTCAGGGCATTACAGGATCCAAAACTTTTCTAACCCATATCAACATCTTCATGCAAATGGACCTCTGATACATGACTGTCTTCTCTTAGATAATACCTCTACACTAATCCACAATTAAGGAATCGACACTACAAATCCCTAATTAGGGATTTGAAACTCAAACAATCCCAACACACAAATCATTTCACAATGTTACATGAAAGATTAAAAAATGCCAAAAAAGGCCCAAATTGATATGAATAGATAAGGAGAGAGAGGGGGGAGATACCTGATGTTGCAGCAGAATGCTCCTTGATGTGTAGTAGATCGAGCGGAGAGAGAGAGAGATAACTGATGTTGCAGCAGAGGGCCGAGGAGATAGACAGAGTGAGGAGTAAGGTTTTAAGAGAGAGAGAGATGGGGATAGAGAGAGAGGGAAAGGGAGAGTGAGAGGGTGAGTGATGGAGAGGGAAAGGGAGAGGGAGAGGGAGAGCGCACGAGAGGGAGAGGGCAAGAGACGGAGAAGGAGCGGCGAGAGAGAGGGAGTAGGAGAGAGAGGGAGAGCACGCCCACGAGAGAGAGAGAGAGAGAGAGAGAGAGAGAGAGAGAGAGAGAGAGAGGGAGGGGGGAGAGCGAGAGCGAGAGGCAAAGAGAAGGAGAGAGAGAGTCGAGATAGGTTACGGTTTTGTTTTTTTTTCTTTTATATATACGGACCCTGCCGACAGCCGTTAAAACTGGCTATCGGCAAATGGTTGGCCCATCGGTCGGTTACAGTCCTTTTTCTTATAGTGTATGAAATAAATTAGAACTCAGAGTCGGGTTGATTTTGAATACCTCGACTAATTCAGTTGAACTTTCAACCCTAACATGCCTCATGAGTCTAAACTTTTAACTGGACTCACTAGTTTTTGGGTAAGGGTCTAATGTCTCTACTCGACCCAATCCATTAATCCGTTTACAACCCTATCATTAGCCTACATTTTTGTTATAAGATGTCTTAAATTTGTACATGCAACAGGGAGTTTGATCGATTAATCATCCTAGTCAATCCATCGAGTGAGCCTCAAATTATACCAATTGGTCTCTGAACAATTTCGGACAGTCTTAAACAATCAAAGTCTCGATTTGATTGATTGACGAAATTCAAAAATTACTTATAAACTATTTAGATAATTTTTAGCATGCTCGATCACTTGAACATGGGAGCTCGATCGATCAAAGGTCTGTTTGATCATTATCGATTGATTGATGCTTATATCGATGGCATATGCAGTTTTTCTTAACTATACGAATTGTTACGTATTCCGGGTGCGACATTGTGTGTGTGTGTGTGTGTGTGTGATTTCGAGATTAGGATATGTTAATCAAGGGCTAAATGTTTCTAAGATTTAGGGAGGTGAAAATAAGGGTTTTTCAACATTGTAAGTGATTTTATATCTTGTACTTTTTCTTTCATAATGATTGGTTGTCACTTTGTGACATGGTGTTTTCCTGCAAGGTTTTTCAACATAAAATTAGTGTATGCTTGTGATTGCTTTGTTTATGTTTGCTTAATCTCATGTGATCCAAATTTGGGATTTTCCTCTGGTGATTCCTAACAAGTGGTATTAGGGTTAACGTTGGGATTCAACTTTGGATTTGAGTAATGACGATTAAGGGATTAAAAGTGAAGTATGAAACGAAGAAGTTCACTAGCAAAAACAACTTCGAAGGAAAAGTTCACCGGTAAAAATAACTTTGATCTATGGAAGGTGAAGATAAGAGGCATCCTATTTCAGTTAGGGTTGCAACAGGTACTTCTTGTTATTGAAAAGCGCAGTGTCTATAAGTGATGAAGAGTGGGAAGAGTTGGATGAGAGAGCAAAAATCTTGGTCCAACTCTGTTTAGCAGATAATGTCTTTGATCAAAAGCCCACCACAAGACTTTGGAAGAAATTATATAGCTTGTACATGATGAAATGTGCATTTCTGAATAAGCAATTCTATAATCTTAAGATGTGTCACGCCCCAAACTCAGAAATCGGATTCACAGGAATCTCGATCACCAAATCCGATGCCGACAGCCTCCGTAGTACCCCATTCTCGGCACCTAGCATCCATACGCCAGATTTCGATCTTGGGATCCTACAAGGAGGATTTTTTTTTTTTTAACTTGTAATAAGCATAACCACAAGATTACCCAATTCACAAAGGCAACATCATCATCACATATCCATTAATACAATCATTTGAGTAAAATGCTGAAAGGGAAATACATAAATCAAAAATCAAGCTCCAAAAGACCGCTGCACGCTCCAAACTCAACACTGCTGCAACCTAACGCCACCTGCACGCATCTATCGTGCATCATAAGCTTATAAAAAGTGTAGTGGGTGGTAAAAGTGTGTGCACAAGGTAAGTGCCAAGAATGTAATACAATACCATAAATCATATAACATCGATAATACAGGCAAGATCATGAATCATACGATATCAGAGTAAGCGAAAATACTGGCAATCTATAAATCCATGAATGTTATTAGCCGTACCAAGACTATGTGATGCAAAAATATAATAACCAATATATTGAGGAAGCAAAATAGATCAGCTATGCAATAAGAAGTCATAAAGAGCCAAATATCAGATGCCAAAGATGCAATGTAATATACAAATCCTGCTAAGTCTGTCTAGGCCATATAAGTACAGAAACATAGCAACCTCAAAATGTCATATACCTGTGGATGTAATGCAATATGCAATGCGAATGAAATAACCATGCTGGAGTGTGAAGTCGGGATGATAGTACGTAGTATCACAGGCTACGGGGTCCACCACAAGGGACTTCTATCCAAACTAGTCCCATACCTAAATTTGGATAGTCAAACTTAATGTGGTAAACTCCTGATCTCGGGTTAGTCGCGCGCCCAACCGAAATCCTTGCCATAACGAAGGTACACAACAATTAGTTGCGCACCACCAGCCCGAGTGGATAGTGAATGAAATGAATGTATGAGTATGCAAATCCTGCTCAATAAGTCCACATACTCATAATCAGTATCAATAACTGGCATCAACCATCGGCCTCGACAATGTGGACATTTAACCAACATTGCCCCCAAGGAATGGCCACATAGAGCCAAACATATAATGGGCCCACGACCTCACACAAAGGCCTAATATACAATACGATGGGCCTTACTCAAGGGCCACATATACACAACAGGTGGACCCTACTCATGGGCCTAATACATATCATAATGGGCCTTGCCCCATAGGCCATATATGAATACGTTATAATGAGCCTTACCCATGGACCATGAACACATCACAATGGGCTTTGCCCACGGGCCTCAAATATATGACATGTGGGCCCTACACATGGGTCTCGAATACATCAAATGGGTCATGCATCATGGGCCTACTACGTGTCATAATGGGCCTCAACTACGGGTCGCATGTACATTATATAGGTCACGACAATCGGCCTTGGCAATCCAAATCGGCCTCAACAATTGAATCGGCATTCGGCCACGACAATCGGAGTCGATCGATAATCAGAATCGGCAAATCGGTCACAACCATCGGGATAGAATAATCAGAATCGGTAAATCGGTCACGTCGATCGAAGTCGGCAATCGGTCACTACAATCGGAATCAATTGACAATCAGAATCGGCAAATCGGTCACAACCATTGGGATAGATCAATAATCAGAATCGGAAAATTGGTCACGTCGATCGAAGTTGGCAATCGGCCACTACAATTAGGATCGATCGATAGTCAGGATCGACAAATAGGTCATGACACTTGGAATTGACAATCAGCCACGATAATTGGAATCGGCCTAACCAAGGGCCTAAGGGAAGGTCTCAATGAGGACTTTCGTCATTGCCCATCAATGTAGACATTAAGCAACATTACTCCCAAGGAGTGGTCCACATAGAGCCAACGTATCGTGGGTCCATGGCCTCATACAATCACCATGGGCTGAATCAATGGGCCTCACCAACGAGCCTCATATGTATCAAGTGGGCCGCAACACATGGGCCTGACATACATCTCAATGGGCCTCATCATATAGGTCATAAACACATCACATCAGGCCTTACCTATGGGCCTCGAATACATCACAATGGGCCATAACCCATGGGCTTCAAATACACAATAGGTGGGCCCCATCACATGGCCAAATACACATCAGGTGGGCTACATCAATGGGCCTCGATTACATCACAATGAACCACATCAATGGGCCGCACCAATAGGCCATCATATACATCGAGTGGGCCGCATCAATGGGCCTTAACCCATGGGCCACAAATATATCAAGGTGGGCCTAATTACGTGGGCCTCATTTATATCCAGATGGGCATCATCGTCGGGTCTCATATATCACATCGGGTCAAATCAATTGGCTGATCGAATGGGCCGCGCCAATCATTCGTCAATAGAGATCATTGTAGAGCATTAAATAAATAAATAAATAAAATGAATCATATTCAAAGATCATTTGGACCAAACTACAACTAATAGAGGTGATACTAACTTCCCACTTTCGACTTCCAGTGAGCCCACCACAACATTTAATTTCTATTCAGACTATCCCCATGGTCACAAGGACCCGGGGGAGACAAATGTCATCTCGATACAAGGCTTTTGTAATCCAAAAGGGGTTTCAAAGGTAGGCATCCACTCCACTATTTCCTGTAGTGTGGTCCATCTGTCAACTGGATCTGTCTCATTTTTTTTTGTCTCAAGCCTTAAGACGGGCTTTCAAAATGGTTGGAGGGCTTGGATGCAACCCATGCATCATGGTGGATCCCACGTCCTCAAATGGACGGTGCGGTTCTCCCATGCCACATGGTGGGCCACAAGGCTTATTGACGTCCTGCAGTGGGACCCACTGCTGGACGGTGCACATAAAACCCATTCAACATAGTGGGCTCCACGGCCACATGATTGGGCTGGAAGGCGTGGGAAAAACACATACAGCATGGTGTCCCTCTCAGCACTATCCAGATGGACGGTGCAAATAACACATACATCATAGTGGCCTGCCCACACTGCACCGTCCATCAGATCACATACCTCATGGTGGCCATCCACCGCCCAGAGAGAGATGGACGGGGTGGATGAATACATCACGGCTGGCCCCACCACACCGTCCAGATAGACGGTGTGGGCGTAAGATATAGACGTTAGGTGGGTCCCACATGGGGTGGGAAAAGGTTCAATGAGCTCGAGCTGATTTTAACATCCCATTAGGTTGAGCTATGTGGATCCCACCGTGATGCGTTTCGAACATCAACACCATCAATCAGATGCACTAGCCCATCGTGGGCCTAGGTCTCAAAAATCAAGTAAATCCGTGACTTATGTGGGCCACACCAGATACAACAGTTGAGAGCAGCTACCCTCCATTAAAACATTTATAATCATTTATTAGGCCCACCGAGACGTGGTCCACAAATCCAGCCCACCCATTGTGGGTGTCCCACTTGAATGAAGGGTCAGACCAAGTTTCAGCCGCATCCAAATTTCAGGTGGACCCCACCAAGTGATTTTATATGTTTTAAGCATGTCTTCACATGATTTTAGATGGTATGGCCCACCTAAGTTCCGTATACGGCTGATTTTTGGGAAACATAGTTCCAAAAAGGAAACCGATCAAATGCACGGAGTAGAAGTATAACATACATCGTGGCGGGGCCTATGGTGGGGCCCACCGTTCCACCTTTAAACCAGCAGTGAGGAGGCTGCTTACTGCAGCGTCCAGAGCCTCTGACAGCAACAAGGACATTGATGCATATGCTTTTTGCATATTTATTTAATTTTTTTATTCTAAGGCCTCTTATATGTGGGGCCTGCGTTAGAAAAATCCACACCGACTACTGGTCTCCTTGGCTCATAATATAACTAACGAGTCTAATATGTAATATTTTTGGCATATAGAAACATCACGGTGGGCCTAAACCATTTAAATCACCTAAAACCACTGTTTTCTGCATTATGGCCCGCCAGGGGTTTAGATCGGCTTCACATTTTGGCTCAACGGCTAAAATAAGATGGGAAAAAGGGTGGACGGTGTGGGTTAAATCCATACATCCAGGTGGCGCCTGCATGAGAATCTCACCCCAAGCTTTAAAAATCTCTCTTCTTTTTTTTTTTTTGCTGATAATACACATCCATGTCAGTACACACACTTAGCCACAACCCGTCTAGTGTCCCTGGACGCTGGACGGCATGGATTATAACACAAGCATCATGGGGAGGGTCCCACACGTATGTGGCCCACGGTCATCAAGGTGGGTCCCACATGTACGTGGCCCACCTAATTTGGATCGATATGATATTTGTGTTCTCCCATCACCAATAAGGTAGGGTCCACATGACTTGGACGGTTTGGATAAAACGTACATCAAAGTGGGGTCCGTTCGAGTGGGCCACACACCATACAAAAATGAGAAAGAGAGTGAGAAAGAGAGAGAGAAGCACCCACCTTCAAAACTACTCCCTCCGCATTAGGGTGATCTAGCTCTAAGGAGAAAGAATCAATAGTCGAGATTAGATTTTAGAGGTTGGATGATGGGGTATGAAGCTTCATGGTGGGTGAAAAATGGAAGAAAGCTTGGACGTTGGGAGTTTTTGAGATTGCTTGGAGAAGAGAGGGATGAGAGAGTGTGTGATGTAAGGGAAGTGATGGGAGAGAGAGAGAGAGGGATGGTGAGGTGATGGAAAGTTGACTTTTGGGGTTGTTGTGTAAGAGAGGTATGGGTTGTGATGGGGTGAGTGATGTGTTGAGTGATGGGTTGATTGATGTGTTGTACTTAACATTGATGGGATTGATGGGACATGATTTGAAAGGTTGTCTTGGGTTTGCAAATGTGCGACATTTCCTCGAACTGAACACAGGCCTACATCTCCTGGCTCAGGTATCACCTCGGCACACGAGACGCGGCGTCGGAACCGCGGCGACGACGCAATCACTAGGGTACAAGTCTCTGGTCGAGTCAACTCTGGAATACAGGATACGGCTCAGGGTTGCGCGCAACTATTGGTTACAGATCGTGGGTTACCGAAATTCGACTGGGAGGACCGCGGAAATCTACAGAACGGTATGGGCTAAGATATGGGTCTTACAACTCTCTCCTCTTAATAAAAGTTTCATCCTTGAAATTTAAAACACGACACAACTAATACAGAGTTCACAAGGAAGGAAAATCCTATCGCTATAGATATAATCATCAAACACCTAAGAGATGGGGACAACGCTCATGAATATCAGCCTCTTACTCCCAAGACGCCTCATCAGTACTATGATGATCCTACTGAACCACGGATCCTAGATCAGAAACGATCGAAACTGGAACACTACGCAGCCTCACAATCTCAACAGTAGGGAGCTATAACAAAAAGTTTCTAAGTCATTCGAACTCGGGGATCTAACCATTCTAAGTTCTCAACAATCATAGAGTGTAAGGTAACTATCAGCAGATATGTGATGTTATCATCAGGAATTCTCAAGTTATGCTCTGATACCAACTTCTGTAATGCCCTAAACTCAGAAATCGGATTCACAGGAATCCCGATCGCCGAATCCGGTGCCGACAGCCTCCGTAGTACCCCATTCTTGGCTCCTAGCATCCATACGCCAAATTCTGATCCTAGGATCCTACAAGGAGGATTTTTTTTTTAACTTGTAATAAGCATAACCACAAGATTACCCAATTCACAAAGGCAGCATTATCATCACATATCCACTAATACAATCATTTGAGTACAATGCTGAAAGGGAAATACATAAATCAAAAATCAAGCTCCAGAAGACCGCTGCACGCTCCAAGCTCAACACTGCTGCAACCTAACGCCACCTGCACGCATCTATCGTGCATAAGCTTATAGAAAGCTTAGTGGGTGGTGAAAGTGTGTGCACAAGGTAAGTGCCAAGAATGTAATACAATGCCATAAATCATATAACATCGGTAATACAGGCAAGATCATGAATCATACGATATCAGAGTAAGCGAAAATACTGGCAATCTATAAATCCATGAATGTTATCAGCCGTACCAAGACTATGCGATGCAAAAATATAATAACCAATATATTGAGGAAGCAAAATAGATCAGCTATGCAATAAGGAGTCATAAAGAGCCAAATATCAGATACCGAAGATGCAATGCAATATATAAATCCTGCTAAGTCTGTCTAGGCCATATAAGTATAAAAACATAGCAACCTCAAAATGTCATATGCCTGCGGATGTAATGCAATATGCAACGCGAATGAAATGACCATGCTGGAGTGTGAAGTCGGGATGATAGTACGTAGTATCGCAGGCTATGGGGTCCACCACAAGGGACTTCTATCCAAACCAGTCCCATACCTAAATTTGGATAGTCAGACTTAATGTGGTAAACTCCTGATCTCAGGTTAGTCGCGCGCCCAACCGAAATCCTTGCCATAACGAAGGTACACAATAATTAGTTGTGCACCACCAGCCCGAGTGGATAGTGAATGAAATGAATGTATGAGTATGCAAATCCTGCTCAATAAGTCCACGTATCAGTACGGTTCCTCTCTGGGATCATCACCGGAGTATATTACACTCCAAACCAGATTGCCGCCCCATCACGCGCAACAAAGTGAGTGGAAGAGACCTCACTATCCGCCTGCCAATATCAGGCCCAACTCATCTATAGCGGACCCATTCCTCGAGCTGGTCAGACTCAGCCTAGCATTGCCCCCTCCTCTCGGGCAGGTAAGGCCATACCCCCTTCCAACCGACCATGACACAGTGGGAGACGCGGCCTAACGGTATGCGGCCCTCATGTGCTCATGCATCTACTCGGTCTAGACGTTGGAGCAATCTCTGGAACCAAGAGGGTTTAGGGACTTTCATCCAGGGATATCTATAGCATCTCATGTAGAACAGATTTTCGGTGTCCCATCTGGCCATCCACGAAATACCTGTGGAGGCTACGACCCTGATGTCGCTAGGACGTACAGTAATCGTAATACACAATGCAAGATGCATGAGTTAAATAATCCAGTCATGCTTCAATCCTATGCATGTCATGCTCTCATATGAGGCAACTCTGCCTATCAGGGAGCCCTATGAACAACCTACCCTATGGCATATGCAATGGTCAATCACATCTCATAATAAACATGCAGATGATACGTATGGGCATGTATTATGATGTTATGCTGTCACATACTCATAATCGGTATCAATAACTGGCATCAACCATCGGCTTCGACAATATGGACATTTAACCAACATTGCCCCCAAGGAATGGCCACATAGAGCCAAACATATAATGGGCCCACGACCTCACACAAAGGCCTAATATACAACACGATGGGCCTTACTCAAGGGCCACATATACACAACAGGTGGACCCTGCTCATGGGCCTAATACATATCACAATGGGCCTTGCCCCATAGGCCATATATGAATACGTCATAATGAGCCTTACCCATGGGCCATGAACACATCACAATGGGCTTTGCCCACGGGCCTCAAATATATGACATGTGGGCCCTACACATGGGTCTCGAATACATCAAATGGGTCATGCATCATGGGCATACTACGTGTCATAATGGGCCTCAACTACGGGTCGCATGTATATCATATAGGTCACGACAATCGGCCTTGGCAATCCAAATCGGCCTCGACAATTGAATCAGCATTCGGCCATGACAATCGGAGTCGATCGATAATTAGAATCGATAAATCGGTCACAACCATCGGGATAGAATAATCATAATCGGCAAATCGGTCACGTCGATCGAAGTCGGCAATCGGTCACTACAATCGGAATTGATTGATAATCAAAATCGGCAAATCGGTCATAACCATCGGGATAAATCAATAATCAAAATCGGCAAATTGGTCACGTCGATCAAAGTCGGCAATCGGCCACGACAATTAGGATCGATCGATAGTCAGGATCGACAAATAGGTCATGACAATCGGAATTGACAATCAACCACGATAATTGGAATCGGCCTAACCAAGGGCCTAAGGGAAGGTCTCAATGAGGACTTTCGTCATTGCCCATCAATGTAGACATTTAACTAACATTACTCCCAAGGAGTGGTCCACATAGAGCCAACGTATCGTGGGTCCATGGCCTCATACAATCACCATGGGCCGAATCAATGGACCTCACCAACGAGCCTCATATGTATTAAGTGGGCCATAACACATGGGCCTAACATACATCTCAATGGGCCTCATCATATAGGTCATAAACACATCACATCAGGCCTTACCTATGGGCCTCGAATACATCACAATGGGCCATAACCCATGGGCTTCAAATACACAATATGTGGGCCCCATCACATGGCCAAATACACATCAGGTGGGCTACATCAATGGGCCTCGATTACATCACGATGAACCACATCAATGGGCCGCAGCAATAGGCCATCATATACATCGAGTGAGCCGCATCAATGGGCCTTAACCCATGGGCCACAAATATATCAAGGTGGGCCCAATAAATGGGCCACAAAGTACATCAAGGTGGGTCTAATTACGTGGGCCTCATTTATATCCAGATGGGCATCATCGTCGAGTCTCATATATCACATCGGGTCGAATCAATTGGCCGATCGAATGGGTCGCGCCAATCATTCGTCAATAGAGATCATTGTAGAGCATTAAATAAATAAATAAATAAAATGAATCATATCCAAAGATCATCTGGACGAAACTACAACTAACAGAGGTGATACTAACTTCCCACTTTCGACTTCCAGTGGGCCCACCACAACATTTAATTTCTATTCAGACTATCCCCATGGTCACAAGGACCCAGGGGAGACAAATGTCATCTTGATACAAGGCTTTTGTAATCCAAAAGGGGTTTCAAAGGTAGGCATCCACTCCACTATTTCCTGTAGTGTGGTCCATCTGTCAACTGGATCTGTCTCTTTTTTTTTTTGTCTCAAGCCTTAAGACGGGCTTTCAAAATGGTTGGAGGGCTTGGATGCAACCCATGCATCATGGTGGATCCCACGTCCTCAAATGGACGGTTCGGTTCTCCCATGACACATAGCGGGCCACAAAGCTTATTGACGTCCTGCAGTGGGACCCACTACTGGACGGTGCAGATAAAACCCATTCAACATGGTGGGCTCCACGGCCACGTGACTGGGCTGGAAGGCGTGAGAAAAACACATACAGCATGGTGTCCCTCTCAGCACTGTCCAGATGGACGGTGCAAATAACACATACATCATAGTGGCCTGCCCACACTGCACCGTCCATCAGATCACATACCTCATGGTGGCCATCCACCACCCAGAGAGAGATGGACGGGGTGGATGAATACATCACAGCTGGCCCCACCACACCGTCCAGATAGACAGTGTGGGCGTAAGATACAGACGTTAGGTGGGTCCCACATGGGGTGGGAAAAGGTACAATGAGCTCAAGCTGATTTTAACGTCCCATAAGGTTGAGCTGTGTGGGTCCCACCGTGATGCGTTTCGAACATCAACACCATCAATCAGATGCACTAGCCCATCGTGGGCCTAGGTCTCAAAAATCAAGTAAATCCGTGACTTATGTGGGCCACACCAGATACAACAGTTGAGAGCGGCTACCCTCTATTAAAACATTCATAATCATTTATTAGGCCCACTAAGATGTGGTCCACAAATCCTGAATGAAGGGTCAGACCAAGTTTCAGCTGCATCCAAATTTTAGGTGGACCCCACCAAGTGATTTTATATGTTTTAGGCATGTCTTCACATGATTTTAGATGGTATGGCCCACCTAAGTTCCGTATACGGCTGATTTTTGGGAAACATAGTTCCAAAAAGGAAACCCATCAAATGCACGGAGTAGGTGTATAACATACATCGTGGTGGGGCCTATGGTGGGGCCCACCGTTCCACCTTTAAACCAGCAGTGAGGAGGCTGCTTACTGCAGCGTCCAGAGCCTCTGATAGCAACAGGGACATTGATGCATATGCTTTTTGCATATTTATTTAATTTTTTTATCCTAGGGACTCTTATACGTGGGGCCCGCGTTTAAAAAATCCACACCGACTACTGGTCTCCTTGGCTCATAATACAACTAACGAGTCTAATATGTAATATTTTTGGCATATAGAAACATCACGGTGGGCCTAAACCATTTAAATCAGCTAAAACCACTATTTCCTGCATTATGGCCCGCCAGGGGTTTAGATCGACTTCACATTTTGGCTCAACGGCTAAAATAAGATGGGAAAAAGGGTGGATGGTGTGGATTAAATCCATACATCCAGGTGGCGCCTGCATGAGCATCTCACCCCAAGCTTTAAAAATCTCTCTTCTTTTTTTTTTTTTTGCTGATAATACACATCCATGTCAGTACACACACTTAGCCACAACCCGTCTAGTGTCCCTGGACGCTGGACGGCGTGGATTATAACACAAGCATCATGGGGAGGGTCCCACACGTATGTGGCCCACGGTCATCAAGGTGGGTCCCACATGTACGTGGCCCACCTAATTTGGATCGATATGATATTTTTGTTCTCCCATCACCAATAAGGTAGGGTCCACATGACTTGGACGGTTTGGATAAAACATACATCAAAGTGGGGTCCATTCGAGTGGGCCACACACCATACAAAAATGAGAAAGAGAGTGAGAAAGAGAGAGAGAAGCACCCACCTTCAAAACTACTCCCTCCGCATTAGAGTGATCTAGCTCTAAGGAGAAAGAATCAATGGTCGAGATTAGATTTTAGAGGTTGGATGATGGGGTATGAAGCTTCATGGTGGGTGAAAAATGGAAGAAAGCTTGGACGTTGGGAGTTTTTGGGATTGCTTGGAGAAGAGAGAGATGAGAGAGAGTGTGATGTAAGGGAAGTGATGGGATAGAGAGAGGGATGGTGAGGTGATGGAAAGTTGACTTTTGGGGTTGTTGTGTAAGAGAGGTATGGGTTGTGATGGGGTGAGTGATGTGTTGAGTGATGGGTTGATTGATGTGTTGTACTTGACATTGATGGGATTGATGGGACATGATTTGAAAGGTTGTCTTGGGTTTGCAAATGTGCGACGTTTCCTCGAACTGAACGCGGGCCTACATCTCTTGGCTCAGGTATCACCTCGGCACGCGAGACGCGGGGTCGGAACCACGATGACGGCGCGATCACTATGGTACAAGTCTCTGGTCGAGTCAACTCTGGAATACGGGATATGGCTCAAGGTTGCGCGCAACTGTCGGTTACAGATCACCAGTTGCCGAAATTCGACCAGGAGGACCGCGGAAGTCTACGGAACGGTATGGGCTAAGATATGGGTCTTGCAAGATGTAGATTGGTCGGATCTTAAGGAACACATCGGCGCGTTTAATTAGATCCATTGTAAATTGACAAGTGTGTAAGTGAAGATGAGTGAAGAAGATCAATCCCTAATTCTATTGAAGTCTATTCCAGAGTCTTATAGTAGCTTCAAAAATACGATGTGACACGGTAGAAAGACCATTGATGTTGAGACTGTCATCTCAATCCTTTAATCGAGGGTATTAAGAAAGAATGATAGCAACACGGGTTCCTCTATGGATGCATTGGTAGCTAGGAGAAAATTCTGAGCGGGAGTTTTTTGAGGGTATTAAGAAACAATTTATGGATATTAGTTTGAAAGAAGTAATTCTAGTTTATTTTGATCCATTATCCGACTCCAGGCACATTAGATGCTTAGGAAGACTATGAATGTTTTCTTGCATGTTTTATAAAGGATTGATTTGTAGATTCCATTGATTTATCATTGACTCCGAGAATGCTAGATGCTTTAAATATTCTACAATCAAGTCGTATTGTTCCAACAATACTAAAATTACCGATAAGGGAATTGAACCGTAACAGATTACACCGAATAATTCCAATGGTTGACAATGTGGAATGACCTGTAAGAAACTGAATTGCAAAAAATAGCATGATTTATAAATGGGTTACGATCGACAATTCACTATGCCAAAATCACAGATTTGCGACGTATTTTTGCAACGGACTTGGTCCATCGCAAAAATCGCTTGGTTTAACAACGGATTTAATCCGTCGCTAACGGAAAAAGTCCGTCACTAATCCTGTCTTTCTCGAAAATCCGTACTTCAAAACGTCGTGGAATTTTGCGATGAACCAAAATCCGTTGCTAAAATCTGATTTACAATGGATTTTGGTCCGTCGTAAAAGGACTTCTGCCTTGAAACATTCATTTTTTTTCATTTTTTTAGAATATGGTAGAAATTTATGGTTTTTTGTAGTCTAAGAATTATTTTTTAATAGAATTTCAGTGGTTTAATTGTACATATTTGTATATAATATTATTTTTTAACAATTGATTGAATGCAAAAAAAAAAAAAAAAAAAATTGTTTTTATATCAAATGAGTGGAAATTATTATTTTTTAAAAATTTAAAACTAATATTTAAATGATTTGTAATATCACATGAAAAAGAATATTAAGAAGTTTAAAAATTTTAACAATGTTTGAGAAAGAAATTAGATTTTGAAAAAATTAAAATCGTGATTTAATAAAAATCTATTTGTGGAAAAAAAAGAATATTGAATGAAGTTAATAATTTTGAAAAAAAGAATTCGATTTCGAGAAAAAACTAATATCCTGAAAAAGATTTTTTTAAATGTGAAAATTTTGACAATGTTGAAAAATGAAAATATTTTGAAAAAGAAAATGAGAGTTTGTATTTTTGGAAAATAAAATAAAATTGAGAAGTTCGATAAAAATTGACACATTCGAAAAAAAATGCTTTTTAAAAAAATGGAGAAGTTAGAAAGAATTGAAAATTTTAAAATAAAACATTTTGAAACGAAAAATAAAGAAGTTGAAAAAATTTGTGATTTTGAAAAATAATTGAAAATGTTAAAAATTTAAAATTAAAAGAAAAGGTTATTTACAAAAACACTGAGATTTTGAAATATATATATATATATATATATATATATATATATCATTTTAAAAAAGAAAATTGAAAAGTTGAAAATAAAATGATGCTTTTGAAGAAAAAAAAATCAGCATTTTGGAATTGTTGAGAAAAATAAAATAAAATTTGAGAAAAAATTTGAGATTTTGAAAAAAAAAATTCAGAATTTGTATTTTAATTTTTTTTTGAAATATTTTATAATAAAAATGATATTTTGTTAAAAGTTTTCAATGAAAAATTAAGCGTAAAAAATATATGTTAAATGGAAATTGAAATTTACCTGTGAAAAAAAAAATGTAGCCTGATCGGGGCGAGTACTAAGTCAAATAGAGGATATTAATCAATAAAATAGAGTGAATAGACCAAACATATAAAACGGGCCAAATATTCTAGTCAAAATTATGACCTAACTTATTGACCTCGCGAGAACCTAAGAATTTATGTTAGAAAGTTTTGTGGGGCCCATCATGATGTGTGTCGAACATCAACACCGTGGATTTGATGTGTCCCCTTTAGGTTATAAGATATCTCAAAAATCATCCATATACGAAACTCAGGTGGGCCATACCATCTAAAACCATGTGAAGACATCTTAAAAAATATAAAAGCACTTAGTAGGGCCCACATGAGTTTTAGATGAGGCTGAAACTTGGTCTGACCCCTCATCCAAGTGGGACACACATAATGAGTGGGTTAGATATGTGAATCACATTTAGGCAGGCCCAATATATGATTATGAATGTTTTATGGAAACCCTTCTCCACTACATTTAGGTGAGTTACTCATTACCCTTACCAGAGTAAACTTTGTGGGGTCCACCGTTATTTATTTATTTTATCCACTCCGTTTATCTATGTTAAAAGATAATTTAAGGTCTAAAGAACAATAAGGAAGCATATCCAAAGCTCAAGTGGACCACACCACAGGAAATAGTGTGATTGAACCTCTAGCATTGAAAATTTCTTGGAGGACATAGAAGTTTTGGATCAAGCTAAAGCTTGTGTTTTCTCTTCATTCATGTCTTTTTGATATTATGAACAGGTTAGATGGCAAATAAACATTACTGTGGGCCCAAGGAAGGTATCAACAGTGGAAATCATTATTCCGCATTGTTTCGTGTGGCATGGTCCACTTGAGTTTTGAATTTATCGAAAATTTGGGATCAACCCACACCGTTTATCCATTTTTCAAAATCATTTTAGAGAATTATCCAAAAAATGAATCATATCCAAAGATTAAATGGATCACACCACAAATAAGGGGAACAGATTGGCTACTCCCCCTGACACCGACCAATAGCTGGTGGTCGGTGCTTTGTGGGCCCCACCATGATGTATGTGTTTCATCCATTATCGTCTATCTATTTTTAAAGATCATCTTATGGCATGAGGCAAAAAATGAGTTATATCCCAATCTGAAATGGACCACATTACAAGAAACAATGTTGAATGAGCGTCAACCATTAAAAACATTTTGGGGGCCGTAAAAGTTTTGGATCTAGATGATTTTTGTTTTTCCCCTTCATCTAGGCTTGTATGACCTAATAAACAGATTGGATGACAAATAAACAGTACAATGGGCCTTAGGAGGATTTTAATGATGGATATCCAATCACTATTGTTTTCATGTGGTGTGGTCCACCTGAGATTTATATACCTCTCATTTTTGGAATAAATCCGTAAAACGATCTTTAAAAATGGATGAATGTAATGGATGAAATACATAAATCATGGTGGGGCCCACAGAGCACCAACCACCAACCACGGGGCTGGTGTCAGGGGGAGTAGCGAGACTAGCTATTGAAGTTACATCAGCAAGTTTCATGGGCCCCACCATGATGTATGTTTTGTATCCACACCTTCCATCTATTTGGAGAGATCATTTTAGGGCAATATCCAAAGAACGAGTTAAATCCAAAGTTCCAGTGGACCCCAGCACAGAAAACAGTGGGACAGTGACGCCCACCATTAAAAACTTCTAAAGGCCACAAAAGTTTTAGATTAAGCCGATATTTGTGTTTTCCCTTATTTCATGTCTTTTTAAATTTTTGAACAGGTTGGATTTCAAATAAACATTATGATAGGCCTTAGGATAGTTTCAACGGTGGGAATCACTCTCCCCATTGTTTTTCTTTTGTGGGGTCCACTACAGATTATGATTTTGCCTCATTCTTTAGTTCTTACCCTATAATGATATCTAAAAATGGATGGAAGATATAACACATACATCATAGTGGGCCCACAGAACTCGGTGACGTCCAGCCCTAATCCGCGGCCGTTTCCTCTCTCTCTCTCTCTCTCTCTCTCTCTCTCTCTCTCTCTCTCTCTCTCTCTCTCTCTCTCTCTCTCGCACCCTCTCCCTCCTCTCTCACTCTCTTTGTCTCTCTCTTTCTCTCTCTCTAATCTCTCCACCGTAGATTTCTTGTTGTCGAACGCCCTACCCACACACACACACTCTCTCTCTCTCTCTCTCTCTCTCTCTCTCTCTCTCTCTCTCTCTCTCTCTCTCTCTCTCTCTCGGAGAAGTTCGGTTGAAGGCTAGCTCATTCATGACCATGAGGCATCTCTCTCTCTCTCTCTCTCAATCTCTCTCAATATCAATACCAATTTAGGGATTTGGGGATTTAGCAATTTGTGGATTCTTGATTCGATGTGAACCCTCATTTAGGGATTTGGGGATTTTCTGCTTTTACAAATTAGAGATTTGGGGATTTTAGAATTTTAGGGATCTTGAGGATTTTAGGGATTTAGCATCAACCCCCAGCTGACTCTAGTCCTCATGCACGAGAATGCATGTGTGTGAGTGGAGTTTTTAATGGTTTGATGCAAGATCAGGCCATCTTGAGGGCTTTGCTCGGAAACTATGGATCCAGCATGAAACATAATTGCAAAACAGAGAAGGAGATGGTTAGCATTTCACAAGAAACAAGGCTGGCTACTGATATGAACACCGAGATCTCTTCGGTTATCTCAAATCATGAGATGGGTATAAGGTGTTTTGAAGAACAAGACGACCCATCAAATCTTAACTGTACATCTGTTATGCTGGCTCATACTTGGACTTCATCTTAAAAATGGGGCAGATCTAGGACACGACATTAGAAAAGAGGGCGGTTCTCTCTTTCCCTTTCCTTCAGCTCTCTCTCTCTCTATGCGCTTGCGAGGCCATGCCTCTCGCTATTGATGAAAGGACTAAAAGACCAGTACGGAGGCCTTTTTTCATTTTTTTTTGTTTATTGTTTAAAACCAAAAAAAAAAAAAAAAAAAAAAAAAAAAAAAAATGGAAGGCCCCACTAGCCTTCATCTTCAACGTGTCCTCTGTGCACATGGGATGCTTCTATGGCACAACCAGAACCTTTAATCTGGTAGGCAATCAATGATAGGGATCTAAAGTTCATAAATCATAGTAGTCAGACTATCTCAATTGTCACATGAACAACAGTTTCAGTTGAGAAAAAAAAAATTTTGAATGTAACAATGAGCACTAGTTTACATTCAATGGGTGAAAATTGTACCGATTGAATGGCTAAGATTATCAAAATTTTAGTTATCTTTGGGTTTCGACCACATCATTGTGGCCCACTGGATTGATGGCTCCAAATGCACTAGACATGGTTCATGTATACAGGGAAATGATGGCCTCAGCATTGAACATTGTGATCCTGTCCTTGTGGCTAAGAAAGTATGCGTAGGAGTCTACGAGGGTGTCACCACCAGTCAACTTGATGAGCTTGCTGCTGAGACTGCTTCTGCAATGACTGCCAACCACCCTGATTATGCCTCTGTAGGTGTTGCATTTCTGCATTTAATTTCTTTTTTACTACATATGTTTTTGGTTTTGGAATTGGATCTGATTTGAGTTTCTGTCTAGTAGATCTAAGGGAGGAATATGTTTTTAGATCTTATATAAGAACTTTTGGGAGCACGGTAAAAATCTCTTTTCTTTTCTTTTTTATCTTTTTCAATTCTCTTTATAAAACATTAGATCCTTATGTGGGTTTTTTTTCTGCCTTATTCCCTCGGATGTGTGTAAAACCCTGTCCACCACGCCAATGCACATGCTAAAGTGGATCACACTATATATTCTCTAGCCTGACCAGTCAATCAGATGGGTCACGCTATAGATTCTCCATCTGCCAAATCTAACAGGCTCCCTTATCAGGTTGGCCACAGCTACAAAATTAAATATTATTTTTTCTCCATACATTTTTTTCATATGATGTGTCCCATCTGACGATTGGGCTGATTTAGAACCATAGTATCTACACATTCCAAAACACTTGATGAACCGGTCAGATCTTGCACATGTTTGTCACATTCTCACATGCATTGGTGTGTAGATGCACAGGTCCATACACATGTACAGGCTTAGCAAACCTCTAATTTTTAGTGGGTTCTGCTTTTTGAGGCAACGCATATGATGGGTGGTATAGATTCTGTTAACATTTCACTTGGCTCCAAATCTGTCTTACTGGAATGCACCCCTTCTAGTTTGGTACCAAAGTAGAAAGTTTGTGCACAATCGGTGAGAGTGGGTGTAAATGGTGGATCACAAGTAGGAGATTCCGATACATTATATGGTGTTTTACAGTTTGAACCATGTAGCAATGTCAACATGCTAATAATGAATCATAAATGTAATTGTGATTTGCTTGGCATTTTGGTTAGTTGGTTTCTATGCAGTCTGAGCCTACTGCATTGTATGTAATTTGGAAAATTTTATTCCTAAGCAGATGCCATTAATGCAATAAATGGAACAATCATTACTTATGGACAGGTAAGTTGCAAGTTGATAGAAATTACTTGAAATGATGCTTGCTCTGGTTGCCAACATTTTCTTTTTATGTTTCTATCATTAACTATAGTTTTTTAGATTGTAAGTGCATGAATTCATGACTGCAAACATGCATGCACTGTAGTACACATGTATGCAAATGCGAAGATATATCCTTGAATTGTCTGTTCTGTTTTAGGCCAGGCTACAAAATGTGCATCCATCGAGCAATATGTAGCTTCCATATTCATATTGACAAAAAAGTAAAACTGATAGATGTGTTTTGTTTGTTTCGGCAAGTAATGTAAAGCTTTCATGCCATACTAACAAATTGTAACCTTCAAATAATGCGTTTGTGCTTTAGTAGATCTTGTCAATGGGTTTGTGCTTTAGTAGATCCTGTCATTTTTCTAATAATGCTCATGCTTCCCTCATGGTTTTGAGATGACAATAATTCATTCTCCCATTTTTTGTTTCAAATCATTAAGATAATTATCTTGATGATTAGAAAAATGCAATCTTCTTTCATAAATAAAAACTTTGTTTTAGTATCTTACGTTATAAATTTTAGTTGAAGTCCAATTATCTAAGAGCTGAAACAAGCAGGCCATTTTTGTGCAGGCCTCCTTTCTCTTCCTAGAGAAATTCTACTTTCGGATGCATTTGGATGCTTGATCGAATTTAATTACTGAACATTCATTTATCACTACTTGATAATGCTCCCAAATCAGATCGTTGTAGCTGCTTGTCTATTTATTCCATTCGGAATTGTAATTAGCAGGTATTTTCATATCCTTAAGTTAGCAGCATGGTAAAATTAATCCAAATATTTCTGACATCCATAGATTTATGCAAACCATGAGAGTAATTCAAGGAGCACTGATTGTAGCATCAAGCTTACAGATCATCGTGGGTTACAACCATCTTTGGGAAAAACATTCATGGTACTCCATAGCAGCACCTCATTCACTGAGTTAATTTGGACATACGCATTAAGGACTATATATGTTTGGGACTGTTTTCTAAGACTCAGAAGTTGCTTTCTTTTCTTTCTTGATTTTATTTTTTAATTTGTACATGGTTGACGATATATATCTTGTTTCTCTCATGGTTAATTTTGTGAAACCTATGACATCAACCTTCTGTATAATATTTTCTAATAGAAATACTACTGGGCTCCATTGTACTGCTAGTAGTTGTGCATGGTGCATTGCTTTACCTCTTGGTTTAACTTGTCCTACTAACAATTACACTTTCCTTTCTTGTCGTCTTCAGCTTCTATTTGAGCTTGATCTTTTGACTTGTATACTGAGTTTAAATTTATTTTTTATTTTTTGTTCGATAGACCCCAATGCAACAACACAAGGATTGCAATTTTTCATATGCTGGTCCGAAGACTCAAGTGAGGCTGACAATTGAATCTAAAAATATGTAAGTAAATATCTCACATCTCTATACTTTACATGTTTTTATATACTTTTTCTCAAATAGAGTGGAATGACCTAATAACCATTATCAGGGCCCATAAAACCATCCAGGTAGAATGTGGGGCCCAAACCTTTGATCGGACAGATTGTGGGGCCTACTCCTATGTTGTATCAAAATGCTCAACTTTGTAAAAAGACAATAATGATACTGTGGGAGAAATAGTTCTACTGCAAATCCATCAAATTTTTCATGCACCATGCAGAATGTGTCACGCTCCAAGCCCGGAGATCAGATTCACAGGAATCAAGATCGCCAAATCCGATGTCGACAGCCTCCGTAGTACCCCATTCTCGGCTCCTAGCGTCCATACGCCAGGTTCCGATCCTGGGATCCTACAAGGAGGATTTTTTTTTATATACATTTAACTCGTAATAAGCATAACCACAAGATTACTCAATTCACAAAAAAAAAAAACATCATCATCACATATCCACTAATGTAAACATTTGAATACAATGCTGAAAAGGAAATACATAAATCAAAAATCAAGATCCAGAAGACCGCTGCACGCTCCAAGCTCAACACTGCTGCAACCTAACATCACCTGCATGCATCTATCGTGCATAAGTTTATATAAAGCTTAGAAGATGGTGTAAATATATGCACAAGGTAAGTGTCAAGTATTCAACACAATGTCATAATCATACAATGTCGAAATAGGCGCAAGGTCATGAATCATATGTTATCAGAGTAAGCGAAAATACTGACAGGTCCATGAGTCAAGCAATATCAGAATGTGCAATACAGATCAATTATACAATGAGAAACAATATCAGAATACGCAATACAGATCAACTATACAAATGAGGAGTCATAAAGAGTCAAATATCAGATGTCGTATATAAACCATATAAATGTAGAAACACAAATAACCCAAAATGTCATATGCCGCGAATGGAATGCAATATGCGATGCAAATGGAATAACCATGCTGGAGTGTGAAGTTGGGATGATAGTACGTAGTATCGCAGGCTACGGGGTCCATCACAAGGGACTTCTATCCAAACCAGTCTCATACCTAAATTTGGATAGATAGACTCAATGTGGTAAACTCCTGGTCTCGGGTTAGTCGCGCACCCAACCGAAATCCTGGCCATGCGAAGGTACACATAACAAACAATTGCACATCACCAGCCCGAGTGGATAGTGAATGAATGAATGAATGGGTATGCAATTCTGCTCAATAAGTCCACATATCAGTTTGGTTCCTCTCTGGAATCATCACCGGGGTTTAGTACACTCCAAATGGTAATGCCGCTCTCCCAGCTGCATAGTCCAAGTGAGCGTAAGAAACCTCACTATCCGCCTAGCCAATAGCCTGTTAATACCTATTTGACACGTCGATAGCGGACCCATTCACGAGCTGGTCAAATTCAACCTAGCAATGCCCCTACGCTCGGGCGGGTAAGGCCACACCCCCTCCCAACCGACCACGACACAGTGGGAGACGCGGGCTCCTAGTATTCGGCACTCAGGCGCTCATATAGTCACTCGGTCTCGATGTTTGGGTGTCTCCTGGCCATGAAGGTTTAGGGATTTTCACCCCTGGACATCTATGGCGCCCGTATGTTAGAACCAAACATTTCCAGTGTCGCATTTGGCCATCCACGATATGCCTGTGAAGGCTATGGCCCTCATATCGATAGGGTGTACAATAGTCACAACATACAATGCAAGATACATGAGTCATACAATCCAGTCATGCATCAATCCTGTGCATACCGTACACTCATGTGAGATAACCTTCGCCTATCAGGGAGTCTCATAACATCCGGCCCAATGACATATGCAATGGTCAACCACATCTCATAACAAACATGCAGATGATGCGTATAGGCATGTATTATGATGCAATGCCGTCACATACTCATAAATCGGCGTCAATAACCGGCATCGACAATCGACCTCGACAATGTGGACATTTAACCAACATTGCCCCCAAGCAATGGCCCGCATAGAGCCTAAATATAGTGAACCCATGGCCTCACACAAGGGCCTAATATACAACACCATGGGCCTCACTCAAGAGTTTAATATACATCATGATAGGCCTCTCACATGGGCCTAATATACAACACGACGGGCCTCATCGCCTGGCTCTCAAATGCAACACAATGGGCCTCATCACATATACATCACATTGGGCCTTAAACATGGGCTAAATACACATCACAACGAGCCTCAAATACGTCCGTATATACATCACATTGGGCCTTGACAATCGGAATCGGCAATCGGTTATGATAATCGGCCTCGATCGATAATCGGTCAATCGGCCACGGTAATCAGAATCGGCAGTCGGCCAAGATAATCAGCCTCGATCGATAATCGGTCAATCGATCACAACAATCAGAATTGGCAATCAGCCACGATAATTAGCCTCGATCGATAATCGGTCAACCGTCCATGACAATCAAAATTGGCAACCAGCCACGATGATCAGCCTCGATCGATAATCGGTCAACCAGACATGATAATCAAAATCAGCAATCTCCCACGATAATCAACCTTGATCGATAATCGGTCAACTGGCCATGACAATCAGAATCAGCAATCGGCCATGATAATCGGCCTCGATTGATAATCGGTCAATCGGCCACGACAATCAGAATCGGCAATCAGCCTCGATTGATAATTGGTCAACCGGCCATGACAATTAGAATCGGCAATCAACCACGATAATCAGCCTCGATTGATAATCGGTCAACCGGCCATGACAATCAAAATCGGCAATCAGCCACGATAATCAGCCTCGATCGATAATCGGTCAACCAGCCATGACAATCAGAATCGGCAATTGGCCACAATAATCGGTCTCGATCGATAATCGGTCAATCGGCCACAACAATCAGAATCGGCAATCAGCCACGATAATCAACCTCGATTAATAATCGATCAACCAGCCATGATAATCAAAATCGGCAATCAGACACGATAATCAGCCTCGATCTATAATCGGTCAGTCGGCCACGACAATCAAAATCAGCAATCAGCCACGATAATCGGAATAGATCGATAATCAAAATCGGGAAATCGGTCATGATAATCAGTCTCGATATTCAACCTCAGCGCGAGGCAGGGTTCATAGATAGATGGTCGATGATTGACTAATTAAAATCAATGGAGCCCAAGTGTTTGGGTTAACCCGTGAGAGAATGATGAGGAATGGCCTAACAAGGCCTACGGGAAGGTCACAATGTGGACGGCCAACCGTCATTGCCCATCAATGTAGACATTCAACTAACATTACTCCCAAGCAGTGGCTTACATAGAGATAAACATATAGTGGGCCCATAGCCTCACGCGAGGGCTTGATACACATCACTATGGGCTGCATCACATAAACCTCAAATACATTGGATAGGCCACGTCCCATGGGCCCCGAATATATTACAATGGGCCACAACCTGTGGGCTTCAAACACAATAGGTGGGCCCTACACATGGGCCTAATGCAATCAAGTGGGCCTCATACCTGGGCCTCCAATATATCTCAATGGGTCTCAACCCATGAGCCCCAAATATATCACAACAGGCCTCGACCCATGGGCCCCAAATACACAATAAGTGGGCCCTACACATGGGCCTAATATATATCACAGGTGGGCCCTACACATGGATCTCATATGCATCAAATGGGCCACGTATCTGAGCCTCAAACACATCAAATGAGTCATGCGCTCAATACATCACAATGGGCCTTGCATCAATGGGCTGCACTGATGGGCCTCATATATATCAAAGTGAGCCTCAACAACGAGCCACAGACTCATCGAGATGGGCCTAATCTCATGGGCCTTATATATATATATATATATCCAGGTGGGCCCTGACAACGGGCCTAGTCAAATGGGCTAAATCAAATGGCCAAGTCAAATGGGTCGAGTTGAATGGGTTAAGTCCAATAGACCATTCATCCATGATCATTATAGAGCATACCAAAAATGAATCATATCCAAAGAATCTTATGGACCATACCACAAACAACATTAGTGATAATGATCAACATATCATTTGGACCACATCACAATTAGCAGTGGAGATACTGATTTTCATTGTTAGAAATTTCATAGGGGCCACCATATCATTTATTTCCCATCTAGACTGTTCATAAGGTCATAAAGACCTACATTTAGAGGAAAACAAATATCATATTAGTCCAAAACTCCTGTAAACCCAAAAGAGGTTTCAATGGTGGGCGTTCAATCAATATATATATATATATATATATATATATATATATATATATATATATATATATATATATATATTTGTGGTGCGGTCCACCTGATTACCGGATCTGCCTTATTTTTAGTCTCAAGCATTGAGACGGACTTGCCAAATGGATGGGCAATTTTAAGTGTAACACATACATCAGCAGGCCCCACAAGACTGCTGACATCATGAGGCCCTAATGGACGGCATGGATGAAGCACATACATCACGTTGGGGTCCATGCACGTGGCCAACACTTCAGTTGGGTGGACGGTGTAGGTATAACACATACAGGGTGGGTCCCACCCATCTAGAATTTTTGGACGGCGTGGATGAGAACCATACATCACGGTGGCTCATCCAGCAAGATGGATGGACGGCTTGGACGTCATGGCTGCTGCACCGTCAAGCAACTGGACGGTGCAGATGTAACATACATCATGGTGCGGTTCATGTAGTGGCCCACCATAACATTTATTATTTTTATTATAATATATTATTTAATATTATATATATAATATACCCATCTAGCATCCAACCGTCCATCCATTGGTGGACGCTGGACATTGGATGCATGGATCAGTATATAATATATATATTATATAATATTATATTATATACTAAAGGTAATATAATATATTATATATGTAAGTGTGTGTGTGGGGGGGGGGGGGGGGGAGAGTGGGAGATCAGCACTGTCAGCGTCTTGGACGGACGGCTGATGGTGGTTGCCACGTATTTGGACGGTTTGGATCCGACGTACACATGAGGTGGGTCCACACGTGGGACCCACCAGGTTAGCTTGCTGGTATACACCCATGTTAGTACACACTCTCCATGTTAGCCACCCTTACTAGGGATCGTTACCAAGACCTCAAGTGTTGAAACGAGGTATCTCTACTCAGTCTACAAGTTGGTGTCCAGTGGGTGAGATCCCCACTGTCCCAACAGTGGACGGTGTAGATCCTCACCAACAATATGGTGGGTCACACCTTCTAATGGATGGAGTGGGTATAACACATATTGGTGGGCCCACTCCAACATAAGGAATATAGAGAAAAAGAGAGGGAGAGAGAGAGAGATATACGTGAAGGGGAGGGACCCGCCACTATTGGACCCTCCCTTGTACAATGCATTCATCAAGTGGGTCCCACAATAAGTGGGCCCTCCAATCATGAAATCATTGGTAAAAACTCAAAGATCACCCACTGTAGGATCTTCTTCTTTAGCTCCTTGAACTCCTTAACTCCTAAGCTCCTTCTTTAAGGGTGGATGATGAAATTTGAAAGGTGGAGATGGGAGATGAGAGGGGTAGAAGGTGGGTCACACATGGCTCTCTAATCTCTTTGGAAGCCATGGACGTTGGCTCTCTTAGGAGTTGCTTGAATGAGGTGAAGAGAGAAGTGAAAGACTGATGGGAGTTGTAAGGATGGATGACATGGAGTGTATGGGTGAGGGATGGGGCTAATTGACTTTTGGGCATGGGATGAGATGGGGTATGGGTAGCATTGCCTTGTTGACATGAAAGGTATGAGGTGAGGTAAGGTCTTGGTTGACTTAGTGGAAAGAGGGGGTATGGATAGAGATTTCATTCTCTCAACCAGGAATCTTACTGGAAACGGCACACATGCTACTTGCGGTGTTTCCTCGATTTATTCTCAAGCCCACAACTCTTAGCCTGGGCATTGCATCGGCATGCGAGACGTGGCATTGGAACCGCGACGACGGTGTCACATTGATACTAGTCTTGGGTCGAGCCAACTCTGGAATACGGGACATGACTCAAGATCACGCCAAATGTCAGATAAAGGTTGAAGGTTACCGGAATTTGACCGGGGGAACCACGGAAGCCTATGGAACGGTACGGGCTAAGATACGGGTCTCACAGCTCTCCCCACCTAATAAAAATTTCATCCTCGAAATTTAAAACATGACACAATCAATACAGAGCTCACCAAAGGAGAAAAATCATATTAGAACACAATATACCAACATAATCAAAACACCTTAGAGATGAGGACGACGTCCACTAATCTCAGCCTCTTGCTCCCAAGACACATCATCAACACTATGGTGATCCTACTGAACCTCAGACCCCGGATCAAAGATGATTGGAACAAGAATACTATACAGCCTCGGATCAACACTAAGGCGATCGGGATTCCTGTGAATCCGATCTCTGAGTTTGGGGCGTGACAGAATGTCTGTAACATTGTTTACTTCTCGATCTTACTCAGTATATCTGTTTATTAATTTGTAATTTATTATGTGCCTGGACATCAATTTGTAGTCTGATTGGGTTACTTGCTAGTGCTGGCTTATGGAATTCTATAAATGTTTGGTCTTTGGCAGTGAACCCATTGGCTGCCTCTTTCACCTACCAAAAGGTCTCTTGCATCTCAAGTCTTTGCTCCTTTATTGACATGTGGATAGGTCATATGCACGATGATCTTGATCATGTAGTAAAGAAGAATAGCCTGCGACTCGTTTGCCCTCCTCGAAACCTTTGTACCAACAATGGTAGATGAAATCTCTTCTTTCTTGTACCTTTTTCAGTCTCATTTTTGCACGATGATCTTACCTACACCATCTCATTTTGCCAGCTCTAACTTTCATCAATATTGAATGTGCTGAAGCTTATTGCGTTAGAATTTTATTTATTTTTTTAAAGTGCCATAACTTATCGAAAAAAACTCAAACGTGCATGTAATCTATCATTGGGCACTTGATTTATTTGCACGTTGCCATTCTTTCATCAAAACTTGGATGTTTTTCTGTTCTTTCCAATGGACATTATTGAATTGAGTGCAAGTGTTCCACAATCCTCAACACCGAAAGAGATTATATTTATAGTTTCTCCATGGCGTCTTTGCAAATGATTATGGGTAGCTTGTTGAGGATTTTTCTTTTCGAGATCTTAGCAATTTTTACCTCTAAAGCCTGGAGTTACTATTATATTTTGGCATGTAATGATTCTTTAACTACTAGCTGCTCGAGGGAGATGCCATGACTTGAATTTCTTTTGGTTCATCATGGTTCTTGTTTCTAGCTATGCAACACATAAAAAGTATTGTTTATTTTACATGCTTATTTTGGAGGAAAGTTACAAATATTTTACATGTTGATCTGATGTATGAAAATAGAGCGAAAATGGTTATGTAGAGAACACACAAAATTAGTTGGATTGAGGTTACTAAACCCCGGTTAATTTCTATACACTTGCTCTCAGCAATATTGATTTACCTATTTCAATTTTTTTTATTTTATTTTTTTAATTTCACTAACAAGTCGTGCCTTTAACCAGACATTGTCTCCTATTTTTGCACATGTACATTTTTGAATTGTTGAGTAAGATACAAATGTTGGTAATGGATGATGTAATGACACAAGTACAAGAATGTCATCCTTTCTTATTTGTATTTTTTGGGAAAAACTTATCTAAACTATTTTTTGATGGACTAGACAATCCATCCATTCTACCACTCATGTCCCATCTTGAATGGACGAAGTAATGGATGTAAGGCTTGGTAATAAAATTCAACTATTTAATTTTCTTCTTGTGATTAGTATCATTCTTTGGGAAAAACTTATTTAAAGGTATATATTTTGAAGTGGAATAAACATGCCAGCTTCTACAAGTAATCACCATGGATGTTTTTCTTTTTCTTGTGCATGTCAAGTCTATATATGCAAAGAAGGTCATAGAAATCATGAATTGATGATTGATTGATTTTCCTTATCTTAATGCATTTAGGAATTATCTAGTGGAATCTTTCCAAGAAGAAAATTCTATTTTCATTTTTGTTCTTAGAAACTTGTTGAGTTAGACTCATCATGATGCCTAGTAATTATTAAAGAAAACCTTAATTTATCTTTATCTTTTATTCTTTTATTACTATTTATGTGCTACTTATGTAGATTCCACATATTTCTATTTGTCCCAATGTGTTTATGCACCCCATATAATTAATATTTATATAATAATGTTTTTAATTGAAAGTCATATTAGATAAAAAGATACATGTCTAAATAATTCAACTTGGAAGGAGCTATATTTTCACTACACCAAATGTGGATTCTCCTGTGATTTCGAGTTATGATTTTGGGCATTTTATGTTCATTATTATTCTATCAAAGAAGACCATGGAAAGTTGTGGAAATGTCATTTTCTAGGAAATAGGAAAACATGTAATAGTGGAAATGTCATTTCCTGAATTTTCATTTCTGCAAATCCAAGCAGGCCCTAGAAGTAGCCGTTGCTCTTCCAAATGTTGAAATTAGCAAAAACGAGAAGTCCTAGAATTCAACTTATGGTGGCCCTTGGATCTGCATTAAAATTATCTTGGTACTCTCATGCCCTTTGACATTTGAGTTACACATGTTTACCATTTCCTTTATTGGTACTCTCATGTCCTTCGCTAATTCCCGTCTTTTGTGTTTGTTCTGTGTTTTTGTTTTAACCTATTGAGGGGGGTATTTGCAGGCTGTCAGTTCATTAGCTTGTGCCAAAATAGGTTGGACGAATGTTGACATTGATAAAATCATGTGCGAGACATGTGGAAAGCAACTCAGTTTTGATTTGTTGGCGCCTTGGACACAGTCTGAAGGTCAAATTCCAATGTCTTAAATTGCTTTAATCCTATTTGCTACCTCTAGAGTTCTATTGCTTTAATCCCATCTTCCAACTCGGGAACATGTATCGACTCTTCTAATTCTCAGTTTCTTTAATAGAAGCTCCTAAACAGGATTGCTATGTTTCCCTGTTATTTGAAGATGCACTTGTTTGTTCCTTGATTACTGTTTTTGTTTTCTCCACTAGAATGCAGGACCATTTTATGAATGGATAGGAGCAGGACTAACCAGTGTCAAAATAGCAGGATTCAACAATGGAACCCTTGACTTGTCATCTAGTAGAAGGATCTACATGGTAACCACAGAGATTGTGTACATCCATTTAGTTTTTGTTACTGTAAATAGCTCCCATTTGTTATTACTTGAGAGGTCATATACAATTCACGAAGATTATTCTACTCTTCTATCAGGTGAAAGCTCTTGATTTGCAGGAAATTGTGTTTCAAACAGTAGCAGAAGTTGTAGAAGACTGGAGAAAAAATGATATAAGCGGGCTCTTGGGTTGTAATTTTAAAGCCAACGTGCTTGACAGAAAAGTCTCACTTTTGAGTGGCGATGAGAAGGTATGTGAAATGACTTCTACCATGCTAATTTTTTTTTTGCCTGTTTGGCTATATCAGGCTATGTGGCTGCATGGAAAGTTGTATTACTATAAAAATTTGTAGCATGGAAAATGGACATTCATGTGCATTTGTAGTCTGAAAACATTAAATAGACCATCAATTATTTTATTGGTATTATGCTAATTATTGTCTTGATGAGTGTTAAATGGGTGAAACATGCACGCACATGTTTAATCATTGATTGATTATGATATTATTAAACAATCGTGTGAATTATTTTTTGAATGACTATTAGGTGTAAGATGTTTTTTTTAAAAATACAAACAAATTTGACAAATTTTTTTAATCCGCAGATATTTTAGCGACGCACCAAATCCGTCACTAATTTCTGAACAAGTTAACAATAGACGACGGATTTGAGATCCATCGCTCTCCTCATATTAGCGACATTATCCGTCGTTAATATTTTAAATGACGAATAATTTAGATGGTTTTTTCTGAATTTCAACGACGAATTTTTTTATTTTTTGCGACGGATAAGGTCCGTCGGTAATCTGCGACGGACCTTATCTGTTGTAGATTAAATGACGGATTTTATCCATTGGGAAGAAAAAATGACCCAATAAACAGCGGTGAACGAAATCCGTCATTATTTGGTTTTACGACGGATTTGGTCTGTCGCAAAGCCGCGATTTTGGCGTAGTGATTCAGGATCGAGTTCAGATACACCCGATCAGGATCATGGATGTGGTGATTCAATTGGCAAGTATGGTGGAAACACAGCTTGTAAAAGTCCCTACTCAGCCCCTCATGACGAGTCTCATGAAGGATTTAGTGCTAGCAAGAGAAAAAGAACTAGTAGGAGGAGCTCCTTAACCTTCTACAACCACAAATCCTGACACGGGGAGCGGCTCATCTAGGCATCAATGTGTAGCACCTACAACAGTGGGTCCGAATAAGATTCTAAATCTTTATGGTCGGCCAAGGCCAAAAACTTATTATCACTATAGCCAACTAGGCCACTTATCAAACACATGCCCTTAACGCCCCACAACCCACTTGACCATTAATGAAGGGGCACTGAAGGTGATGCAGCAAAAGAAGACCCTTGATTTAATGAAGATGAACAGACCACTGAGGAAGAAGCTAGTGATAAATAATGACTGGCCGAAGATTATGACGAATCCTTGGTTGTGAGGCAATTATTGTATACCCCATGGAAGGAGTTACATCAATAGTGGCACAATATATTCCATACATGGTGTGTCGTTAAGGTTTATGATGTAATCATACACAGTAGTAGTAGTGAAAACATTATCTTGAAGGTAATGGTGAACAAGTTGTGGCTACCTACGATAAAACATCATTCCTCGTACTTTATTGGTTGGATAAAAAAAAAGGTGAACGAGACGAAAAAAAGGTGAACGAGACGAATAATGTACTATCACATTTTCAATTGGTATAAATTATAACGATTAAATACTTTGTGATGTGATCGACATGGTAGCATGTCATATATTACTTAGTTAACCATGGAAATCAGACCATGATACGACTCACCGAGGTCAAGACAATGTTTAAATTTTCGTCAAGGACAGTCGAAAATGGTCATTGCCACTATGGCATCATAGAACTACCCTGAAGCTTCTAAAGTGGAGGGGAGTTTCTTCCTGACCATTCGAAATTTCATGGAGGAATCCAAGGAAACCGTCAAGGTGTATGCCATAGTGTTAAAGGGTGAGAAATTGGAGCCTTTAAACATTCCTCCAAATTTAAGGTCGTTGTTAAATGAATGCAACAAAATTTTGCTCGATAACCTTCTCGACGAATTGCCTCCCATGCGAGATTATATTCAGCACCATATCGATAATATCCTTGAGTCCAGTTTACCTAATAGTCCTCACTATCGGATGAGTCTGAAGGAGTGAGGTATTCTGGAAAGACAAGTGGAGGAATTGATTCATAAGGGTCTAATCCGAGAAAACGTTAGCCCATGTGTCGTACCGGCCTTATTAACTCCAAAGAAAGATGGGAGTTGGCACATATGTGTCGACGGCCGGGCGATCAACAAGATTACCATAAAATACAGATTTTTCATACCACGATTGGACAATATGTTGGACATGCTTAAGGGTGCGAATTATTTTCTAAATTGGATTTAAAGAGCGTTTTCCATCATATTTGAATATGGTCAGGTGATGAGTGGAAGACAACTTTTAAGACCAAATAAGGGTTGTATGAATGGTTGGTCATATCCTTCGGTCTTTTGAATGTGCCTAATACATTCATGAGATTGATGAACAAAGTTCTAAAAACATTCATTGGGCGTTTCGTAGTCTACTTCGATGACATTTTAATATACAGGGAAGACAAAGCAAGCCATATGGAACATCTCAAACAGGTCCTTCAAGTACTTATCGAAATCAAATTGTATCACAATCTAAAAATATATATATAGCTTTTTAACCGATAGCCCGTTGTTTTTGGGCTTTGTCGTGACATCCACGAGCATCCGGGTAGATGACGAAAAGGTGAAAGCCATTAGGGAATGCCTGGTTCCAACAAACATTCACGGAGTATGGTGTTTTCACAGATTGACAACATTTTATCATTGGTTCGTGAAGAATTTTAGCACCATTTTGTTACTAATTACAAATTGGATGAAGAAGGGGTCATTTCAGTGGACTGATGAAGTTAGCAGGAGTTTTGCTGAAATCAATCACAAATTGTCCATAACCCCAGTTCTTATACTTCCCAACTTTAATAAACTATTTGAGGTTGAATGTGATGCTTCATATGTCAGAATCAGGGGAGTTTTATCTCAAGAAGGTAGACCAGTAGCCTTTTATAGTGAAAAGCTCAATGATGTATGCAAAAAGTGGTCGACCTACGAGCTCGAATTGTATGCAATTGTCCAGGCATTGTGACATTGGCGATATTACTTAATTCAAAGGGAGATCACTCTTTATAGAGATCATCAGCTCTCAAATTCATTAATAGTCAGGCTAATGTGAATCGTGTACATGCTAGATGGGTTGTGTTTTTATAGGAATTCACATTCGTTCTGAAGAAGAAGTCAAGGCAGCAAAACAAGGTGGCTGATGCACTTAATCGTCGTGCTTCACTACTTGTCACAATGAGTAATGAGGTAGTTGGCTTTGACTATCTCAAGGAATTGTATTTTGAGGATGAGGACTTCAAAGATACATAGATGAGGTGCTAAGCGGGTCGTCCCACTGACCTACATATGCGAGACGATTTCCTCTTCAAAGGGAATCAACTATGCATCCCCCAAAGTTCTTTGAGGGAGTAAATTACTTAAGAGCTACATGGAGGTAGCCTTGGTGGACACCTTGGGCGAGACAAGACGCGCGCTCTTGTGAAGGAGCAGTATTACTAGCCATAATTGGTACGTGAGATGGGTAAAACAGTACAACGCTGCTATGTTTGTCAAACCTTAAAGGGGTAGTTTCAGAATATGAGACTCTACACCCCCATTACATGTGGCTAACACTCCTTGGGAGGACTTACTATGGACCTCGTGTTTGATCTCCCACGAATACAACGCAACATGAATTCAGTGTTCGTGATGGTAGATTATTTCTTAAAGATGACGCACTTTATCCCAAGTAAGAAGATCATCTATACAACACATGTGGCGAACCTGTTCTTCAAAGAGGTCATGTTTCTACACGGAGTTCCCAAGACCATTACTTATGACCATGACACAAAGTTCATTAGCCACTTCTAGTGGACTTTGTGGAGTCAATTCGATACACAACTTTAGTTCTGCAGTGCCTACCACCCACAGACTGATGGGCAGATTAATGTTGTGAATCGCACGTTGGGAAACCTCCTTCAATGTATTTTAGGTAACAAACTGAAGCATTGGGATTTAGCATTGTCTTAAGAAAAAATTGCATTCAATAACATGGTGAACCACTTGACAAGGAAGTCCCCATACCAAATTGTTTATAGTCAAGTGCCTCACCACACACTTGACTTGATCCATTTCCCCAAGGTCCCAGGTATGATTATTGCAGCAAAATATATAGCGGACCGAATCATAGGCATTCATGCAGATGTGTAAGCGAAGTTGCATGCCTCGAATGACAAATACAATGAGCAAACAAACAAGTATCGGTGACAAAAGGTGTTCGAGGTGGGCGACCATGTTTTGGTCCATCTATGCAAGGAGAGATTTCTGACCAAGACGTAAAGTTAAAGAATAAGAAGATTGGACTGGTACCGATCCTCCAAAAGATCAATGGTAACACTTACATTGTTAATCTTGGATGACATGGAGATCTCATGTACTTTCAACGTCGCAGACCTAACGAAGTATCATGAACCGAAGCGGGAGGAGAACTCGAGGAAGAGTGGACCAAAGAAGGCCTAATCAGAGGCGGAAGTGATGAAGACCATCAGAATCCTAAAACAAACATATCTCACAAACTAGAATGACTTATTTGACTTACCATAAATGATTTTGGGATAGGAGAAGCTACTTTAGCCAACAAATCCACCACGCCAAGTTTCCCACGCCGGCTTTGCGAGATTCCATCAGATCAACAATCGCCTTTTTAATTTCATTTTTACTATTTATAGTAAGTTTTAATCGATCATAACTCTTGATCCTTTGATCTTTACGAGTTGTGCCCAACATGAAAAGGGCTTAGAAAAACTCAAGAGAAAAATGTGGTTTGGCAAATCGAACACTATTTTGGCCGAAAACCATGAAGTCTAGCAAAAATCATGACCGTCTATAAATAGTAAGTTTACTATCTATAGTAAGTCATGTTTTAAGAGAGTTTGAGTTGGAGTTTAGGTTGGAGTTTGATTCTCAAACTTCTTCCTAGCTTTGAGATTAATATTTAAAGTGTTGTAAATTCATTTTTATCATCAATCAATCTATTTTTGAATATTATTATTATTATTATTTGGCATTGGACACAAAATCCAAAAGATACAAAACTCAGTGACACCACCATAAGGAAGAGTGTAAAATCATGCCTCATGACCCACATGAGCTTTAAAATATCATCGCTTTTGTTGCTCTCCTTCATCTGGATGAAGCGCATCGCATGAATTGGATTGGGCAGCAAACAAACACCACGGTAATCCCTATGCATGATTAACAATGGGTGACCCAATCTCAGTTATACCCTATGGTGTTGCCTACTTGAGTTTTGGATCAGCCTGATTTTTTGTTCTATGGTGAATATGACGCTGTCGAACTCATAGATGGTGTGGATCTCATGTTTATTACTCATATGGATCTCACGAATATGAGAGCATGTATTATTATATAGACGTACGTGTTTGCATGTGCACTATATACGAGAGAGGAAACTCTAAGCCAAGCTAATAAGGTAGGTGATAACAATTCCTTTTTTTCTTTTTCTTTTCTTGTAATCCAAGTAAATCTATATTAATCTACACGATGGATGGTTTAGATTAGCCAAACATCCATCTTGTGCATCTACATATTCCGTGTAGAAAGACCTAAATCCATGCACAATGATTTTTTACTTTTTGTGTACATAATTTGTTCTTGACATATACATATTAATGATTTGATTTGTATGATCCATCAGTTTTATGAGATGGATATATGCAAGGACCTTAATGATTAGGTCAATCCGATCATCTAATGGACCATGTTGATCGGCGGTAATCCCATTGTTCCTCCTCTTATTTTAGTAATTTAGGTTTTTTATCAGATCTATACAATGAATTATTCGAATTAACTGTACGTTCATTGTATTGATGTGTTTGGGATATCCAAAGAAAATATACAATTCTCGGCACAAGTGCTCTTGTGACTTAGCACAAAGAATCGTATTGGGCTATCTTAATATATCTACTTAGATCCACACCGATCATCGGATTTCTAAACTCTAAATATGTAGGACCCCAAATTTTAGATTGATCTAACCATCAGATAGGTCACACCAATAAGAGGAAATCCTATATAATGAATCGTACATTGTATATTTTGTTGGATTGTCGAATTGGTGAGATATGGTTTGCACAGTCTATCCAATTTCTTGGATCAAACTACACTGATATCCTGAATATTATATCAATTTGACTGTCTAGTGGGCCATATTAATGCGATATCTATTATTATCAAATTCTATAAATTTGATTAATGGGGATCATGGGTGGTTCAAATCAGTTGATCAATGGACCTTTCTATCCCTTCATTGATCGAGAGAGGGTCAATGATTGGTTTGGATTTGTCTAACAAACATAATTGGACCATAAATATTAAATTAATAATAATCTCCAATTTTTCTATTCAGTTCATAAAAAATGAATCAAATATGGTTTCTGTTGAACTTTCGATTGGTATCAATTCAATCGACAGAGTTAGATTTTATCCATAGACTGAAAGTTCAAATTTTTATTCATGTCGATTCAATCAATACCATCAATTGGAGTCATTCAATCGACAATGTTTTCAATCCGATCAACAGACAATTGAATCAAATCTGTCCGATTGCAAAATTTGGAATCCAATTTAATGAACCTTTAAAACTATATATCAAAGTAAATCGCGCATGTCTACAGCACTTAAATATCGTTGGATGTGGTCAACCACTAGTATATGATCAAGTGGGTTCCACATTAGCTTATGATGCTTACAAACTCTGTGTTAAGGGTTGGGTCTGAAGGAGTCCGATTGGACATCGTGCGATCCTTCATGTGGACCCCGTTGTAGGAAATTGATTAATCAAAGGGGGCCCCACCATCTAAATTAATATGATCAGCAAATGATTTCATTTATATGATTGTAATAGGGATTTCTAATTTGATATCATTTGCGTATTATACGGAATTATTATCATTGAATATAGGTGAGTGATCCCAACATGTTTATTCTCCATTAGAATTAAAGTAGCTTAATTGGTTTTGATATATCTGATATGTTCAATCTAATGTTTGTTGTAATTTTTACTTATTTCGATTAAGTAGAAATTACTTGATTTAATGATTATTGGACTCATGATTTGATTTGGTTGATTGAGAATTATGCGGTGTTGATGTTATCAATTCATATGCAACTTATGTTGACTCTAAGTTGAAATATGATTTAAACAATTTATGATTTACAATTGTATGACTACAATTGTGCATTCATCTCTCACATGCACATTACGTGCTTAAATTTTTAGGGGAGATTCCTGGATGGTGTACTTGGTATAAACGTTACTAGATACTGGCCCTGCCCATGCCTACCATACTGGTGGAAGCCTAACCAAGGGGTGGATGTAGGTTTTGTCCATGCCTACTAAATTGGTAGATGCCTGCCAAGTGCAGATGTGAATTGACGATTATTCAACTCAAGCAAGTGGACCAGTATCCCACTTGATACATTCATGCATTTATGCATTTGCACTACATTTATGCATAAATGCATTTCCTGTATTTACATTGTTGGATGTCTATTTTTGTACTTTTGTGTATTATTGTATTTTAATTTTTGTGTGATGAATCATGTCGAAAATTCTCACTAGGCCTGACTAGCTTACCCTTTATTGATGAAAAACCATACAAATATGACTGAGGCTGAACCTTTGACACAAGAATAGGAAGACGCAATCAAGCCAAAGAAGGATCCACGGGATACATGGCCTTACTTGACGGAAGAATAATAGGCCACTTTGGACCGTTCTTGACTGTTCATTTAGTTCTCACTTGATATTCATGGAATTAAATTCTAATTTGTTATAGATTGCTATAGATTGCTTGAGATGGTGCCATTGATTTATGATTTTGAGCTTTGGATATGATATTACCATTAATTGATTTAAATATTAACTTTAGACATGTGAATATAAGACTCCAAATGGATGGGTTTTTAGCTAAATTTAAAATAGATGAGTTGACATGGATGTTGGTTTTGATGTATGGTATGTGATTGTGTTTGAATGGAACTCACATTCGACATTAACAATATTATATTCATGTGTCTATGTAAATGTCCCAGATGAATTAAGTACACCTAGTGTACAAGTCGTGATGTAAATCTTGAGCCTGGAATGCGCTACCTTTAATTCGGATCGTGACACTCACCTTGTCACTTTGCCTTTTTGAACTACCGATCCAGTTCCAAATATCAATTTTTTATTGATTTTAAAAGCTCTTCGCTCCTGCTACCTAATTATTTTATAGTAGCAATTTATTCAAGATTGGATGTGCATTCACCATAACAAGTAGCTCAAACAGTCTTTTACAACCCTATGAGGCTTTTGCTCATCTTCCTCTTGTTTTTTTTTTTTTATGTCCTCCCATAGACTGTAGCGTAGGGATACATAGCTAAGGTTGCACCACTTCCATGCTCCTCTCTTATTTCCTCCAAAGAAAAAGGAAAGAAAAAAAAAAAAAAAAACTCCAAATCAAGGGATCCTGCACGAACAAGAAAATATGAAATTGTAAGTGCTTTAGTAACATAGAAAAAATCGTGAAATAAAAATTAAAAACAAAAACACTAACGGAAACGTCAATTTGCTAAGATAAAGGTTGGCTAATTTCAGCGTCAATCTGTGAACATTCAATGCAAGTAAACATGCCAAAATAGAGCACGTGTGTATGATCCGAGCTTTCCATCTGGTTGGTGATAATGCTTAGATCTTATACCTCGAGAATCAGGTAATCTCATCCTCAAATGGACCAAAATGTATAAGTAAACTGATGGTTACAACAATCTTTTTCGTTGTCCATTTATTTTTGGTATATACCATAGTCCACTGATTTTTAGGCCAGAAGATCTAAACAGTGAAATTCACCTTTTTGAAAATCTCAGATCTTACACGCTTGTCCCATATTGGCATGTGTGGCTGCATGTGGATGGCCAGGGGCTCCCACAGGAATACAGAAATAGGGAAATCTCTGCTGATCTACCTGTGTTAGGGATGATAAACAGGCAATTAAAAAATTACACAAATGGCATACAAGCGATTCAAATTAAGCTGTTAGTGCTACATTGGTGGATGCTTATTGGACAGTAGAAAATGATTTAATAATAATAATAATAATAGTAACTATAGTTCCCTTTTCCCTTTTCAGAAAACAAGTGTCCGCTGATGAGATGTTAAGATTGTCTAATCAATTTGATTTTGGGACCGTGACATAGCTACTATGGGTTCCACAATATAGTTAGTTTATTTTTTAGTTAAGGTATATGCCATGGTACAATTTCTGAGTACCTGCATATCAAGCACCATACTCTGCCAGATTATATCCAATAACTCCCCATTTTGGATATCCAATCACAGTTCACACCCACCATTTTGACAGGTACACCTTTCATTTTAATTTAGCACCTACTTTAGTTAATACAATAACAAAAGGTTAAAAGATTTTGTTAACCAAGGGCCCAAACTTGTGTATCTATCAAACGGGTGGGTTTAGATATATCGATGCCATCTTATAAAAATTTTGTGCGGACAATGATCTTTTGACAGTAAATTGCAGTCTTCAGGCATTGTGAAAAGGTTGATTCATACTAAAGGAGAAGAATTCTTTAAAAGTTGACAGGATCCGTCAAGATCAGTCAGGATAATGTCATTTCTGTACAATGAATTCTTCGATCAGACAATTATATCGCGATCCGAAACGCTGCTGAAATTGATATTTGAATCTATTTGATTCTTGCATTCTATAGTTATATATGTACATTATTTTAGAATCAAGAGAGATTCATTGATGTAAATGAACTCAGAATGAATAAAATACTTTATGTGATTATTCTTTCACTTTTTCTTTATTGCTGTTAAAGAAGATAATCCCAAAATCAAAACACATCCCTTTCTTTTCGAAACAAAAGGGCTTTCTTTGTTGTTGTTAAATAAGATAATCCCAAAATCAAAACACATCCCTTTCTTTTCGAAACAAAAGGGTTTAAATATATCGATGCCATCTTATAAAAAATTTTAAAATAAAAAATAAAAGGAGGGAGGAGAAAGAAAAAGACGTTACGAGTTGCATGGGAAGTTGGCGGAGATAGGGTAGGGGAGCGTCACGCCACATTCATTAGGGAGAGCGCTAACCGCATTATCCTTCAAGTTGTGGAAGCGAGAGGCGACTTGCTTAATGCAATTGCATGCGAACCGCTTGTCTACGGTTGTGTCCGCCATGTCTCTTAGCTGTTTAACACCGTCACAGCACGCAGGGAGCGGCTTTGGGTCTGACCCGGTTAAGTAGGTCATGCACTGGCCCAGACACAAGGCCACGTCGCCACAGGTCATGGCCTGGGCGGGCTCGACCATCAGGTGAGCCATGGCTAATACTACCAAGGCACAAATGGCTAACCCCTTCATATTGTCTTGTACAATGTATGTGTTTGTGTGGGCTTATGTGGATGAGTGGCCCAAGCTTACTTATAGAATTGAACATGAAATGAAGGTGGTTTCTCTTGGATAGGTGCCGTTGCAAGTTTTCTGGCTTTTCTGCCAGAGTGCAATGGTCCGTGCACATCCGCACAGGTGCTGAGCATGTGGTATGTATGTACCTCAATCTAAACCATCCAAATCATGGGCTACTACAATGACATGGAATAGCCCAAAAATTATATTAGCTGGAATCCGTGCCTCTGATGACCGAGGGATTTGTGTTGTTGAATTTCAACTGCCAGCTATTTCCACTGTAGCTGGTGGCCACTAACTGGATGATTTTTCTCCTTATTCAGTGTGATTTTGGGGTTATGATCAACCTAAGTGGATCCCTCCATTTAAGAAAGTTTGGATTGAAGCATCTGTATGCCATGTGTACAGAAGTTAAGTGCATGTGTAAGGATGACCATACACCACCGATTACCAAGTGCTTACAACATCTTAAAATAGCAAACGCTGTTGCCTCAACCTGTTCGATGATGGCGGCAGATATGGTTTCTTTTGGATAGAAAATGTCACTAACGTACCGAACTATTGCATCAGAATATGCTCGGACTTTAGCCATTGGATCAGTTTGTTCAACTGTAAGACCCAAAAGATTTCTGAAACTGAAATACTTACGGCATTTTCATGTTTTGAAAGGTTAAGGAGCTTATCCATTTCAAAAGGAAAAAAAAAATGCCCATTGATGAGAGGTTAGAAATATTGACATCTATATAGTTTGTTGCATGCACAAAAATGAGTTCACCTCATTTTAGTTTATCAATATTGATTGGGACTTGGACCAGCTAGAAAGGGCCGAACTAGCCAACGTTGCATGTGGATGGAGAAGTTGCATGACTGACTCCAGTTTGGTCTGGCCTTCCTTCTTCCTTGCTATCCTAGTTGCTTTGTCTTCCTCTTTTATTACCCTAAGCTAGTAACTGCAAATAGTGTTGGGGATGCCTTGCACAAACCTTAGGATCTAGCCTCCCAAAACAAACCAGAATTATAGATAATAAAGCAATGAAATAAATCAAAGCATCAATCACACACCACACAAGAGATTTTTACGTGGAAAACCCTCAAAGAGGTAAAAACCATGGGACCTCGTCCAGATCAACAATCCACTATAAAGTAGAACGTTACAATCTTCTTCACTCACACAGGAGTGGATAAACAATAAGAGAAATAGAGAAAACGGAGAGATCTAACTGATTAAGAGGACATAGAAGCGCTGAGATATAGATTGCACAGTAGAAAACCTCCACGAGCAGAACCTCCCTTCTATAAGCTTCCTCTCTCTCTTTCTCCCTCTCTCTCACCTTTGATAGCCCTAAACCCTTTAGAAAATCCCTTGTAAAACTTTAGAAAACCCTCTTATTGTGCCTAGAAAAACCCTAGGTAATCCCTTTTATAGTTTAGAAAACTCCTTTCTGCATCCTTGTTGTGAAAAGACTCAAATTCGCAGTTTCACGCAAAATCGCGGAATAAACTGCGTAACCTTCAACTAGTCGAACCTAGTCTTCGACTAGTCGTAGGACCCCTTCGACTAGTCGAGACATCCCTTCGACCAGTCGTAGCTACAGTAAAAAAACAGCAAAAATACTCGCTGGACTTTGAGTCGAAGTCACGACTCGAACCTTCGACTGGTCGACCACCAGCCTTCGACCGGTCGAGCAGGGCTCACGACCGGTCGAAGATGGGTCAAAAAATTCATCAAATCTCTCCCTTTTTGACCTAGGAGGGATTTACCTTCTTCAAGCCAGCTAGGTTTCTACAAACCTCAAACTTGCCCTTGAGCAAAGCCTTGGTCATCATGTCTGACCCATTATAGTCCGTGTGGACCTTCTCAAGCTGTAACACCTTCTGTTCCAAATTTTCCCTTATCCAGTGATACCGAATCTCTATGTGCTTTGACTTGGAATGCTGACTTGGATTCTTGCTCAAGTGTATAGCACTCTCACTATCGCAATAGACCACGTGCTCCTCCTGCTTCAGGCTAAGTTCCTGTAGGAACTTTTTCATCCAAAGCATCTCTTTGCATACCTCTGTGACTGCAATGTATTCGGCCTTTGTCGTCGACAATGCTACGACCTTATATAGCTTGCTCTGCCAAGAAACCACTCCCCCTGCAAATGTGAACATGAACCCCGATGTAGACTTCCTGGAGTCTATGTCACCTACCATATCTGCATCTGTGTAGCCCTCTAACACAGGTTTTCTGTCACCATAGCATAGGCTCAACCTGGATGAGCCTCTTAGATACCGTAGTATCCATTTCACTGTTATCCAATGCTCTTTGCCACGATTGGCTAGGTACCGGCTGACAACATCAACCGCATATGCTATGTCTGGGCGTGTACACACCATAGCATACATCAAATTTCCTACAGCTGACGCGTAGGGTATTTTCTGCATCTCTTCCACCTCTGCCTTCGTCTTGGGACACTGTCTATCGCTCAATCTGAAGTGACCATCCAGTGGAGTACTAACCGGCTTCACTGCATTCATATTGAACCGCTCTAGGACTTTCTCAATATACCGCTCTTGTGATAGTCAAAGCTTCCTGCTGCTTCTGTCACGGGTTATCTCCATTCCTAGGATCTGTCTAGCCGGGCCCAAGTCTTTCATCGCAAAAGACTTACCCAACTCCTGTTTCAGCCTGTTAATCTTCTTGATGTCTTTTCCCATAATGAGCATGTCATCAACATATAACAGTAGAACTAAGAAATCACCATCTGAGAACTTGTACGTGAACACACAGTGGTCCGACTCCGTTCTGTCATACCCATGTTTCAACATAAATGAGTCGAACTTCTTGTATTATTGTCGTGGAGCTTGTTTCAGCCCATACAAGCTCTTCCTCAGCCTACACACCATATGCTCCTTGCCCTTGACTTCAAACCCCTCTGGTTGGTGCATGTAGATCTCTTCTTCCAGGTCACCATGGAGAAAGGCAGTTTTAACATCTAACTGCTCTATCTCCGGATCCATGCTAGCCGCCAACCTAAGCAACACCCGTATGGATGTCATCTTCACCACTGGTGAGAATATCTCTTCGAAGTTTATACCTTTCCTCTGACCAAACCCTTTTACCACAAGTCTGGCCTTGAACCTCGTTTGTGAATTCTTCTCTTTAATCTTCTTTCTGAACACCCACTTGTTGTTCAAAGCTTTCTTGCCCTTAGGCAATTTCACCATATCATAGGTGTGGTTCTTATGCAAGGATTCTATCTCCTCTTGCATAGCTTTCAACCACTCCCCCTTATGCTCGTCGGCTAGGGCCTCAGAATAATCTTCTGTCTCTCCCCCATCAGTCAACATAATGTACTCATGTGGCGAGTGCCTCTTGGACGGCTGTCTATCCCTAGATGACCTCCTCACCTATGGCTCAACAGGTGGATCAAGTGGGGGCTGCTCCCCTGGTCCACCTTCTGAAGGAACTCCCTCGTCCTCTGCACCTTGCTGTACTCCCCCGTCATCAGGCACCACGAGAGGAATAACCGGATCCATGTCCTCTAGCTCACCCGAACTAGATTGATTCTTCTCTGGCTTACCAATGTCTTCTATACACTGATCTTCAAAGAAAACCACATCTCTGCTCTTGACGAGCTTCTTCTCGGTCGGATCCCATAACCTATAACCGAATTTTTCCTCACCGTATCCTAAGAACACATACTGCCTGATCTTCATATCGAGCTTAGACCTCTCGTCCTTTGGTACGTGAACGGATGCCCTGCATCCAAACACCTTGAGATGACTGTACGATGGATCATGTCCAGTTCACACCTTCTCAGGTACTTCTCCATTCAACGGGGCTGATAGAGACCTGTTTATCAAATACACCGTTGTGTGCATTGCTTCTCCCCAGAACGTCTTGGGCAATTTCCCATGGGATAACATGCATCTGATTCTCTCAACAATGGTGCGATTCATTCGCTCAGCTACACCATTATGTTGGGGGTCTTGGGAACCGTTTGTTCATGCGGTATACCCAGGGACTTGCGGTACTCATGAAAGTCGCCAATGTATTCACCACCATTGTCAGTGCAGATGCACTTCAATGGTCTACCTGTCTCTCTCTCAACTATAGCATGAAACAATTTAAACACACCAAAGACCTCGTCCTTGTATTTCAAAGCATAAACCCAAACCCTCCTAGATGCATCATCTATAAAAGTAACAAAATACAATGCCCCACCCAAGGTTTTTGTCCTCATAGGACCACAAATATCAGAATAAACCAAATCTAATGCATGCTCTTTATAAACATGAGAAACAGTTTTAATGAATGAAACTCTATGTTGTTTCCCTGATAAACAATCAAGACAGGTTTTGAGAGGTATACCTGTCACGTCTAGAAGGAGCCGCTTCCTCGCTAGTAGCTGAAGCCCTTTTTCACTCATGTGGCCTAGACGCATGTGCCACATGTCAATAGTTGAATCTTCCGCTGCGTTCAATCCACCCTTGCACATACTGACACTTGCCTTGTAAAGGGTGCAACATTTCTTTCCTCTGACCATGATCAACGAACCCTTGATAAGCTTCCATCGTCCACCAGCAAACCGGCTTTCATAGCCATATCATCCAACCTTCTCGTCGACATCAAGTTGAGGCGAAGGTCTGGGATATGCCTCACATCCCTGAGAACCAATGTACAGCCCACATCGGTCTTCACACAAATATCACCGACTCTCATGATTTTTGATACGCCAAAATTTCTCATCTTCACAGTCCCATAGTCACCTAACTTGTAGCTTGTGAAGGAGTCCCTGTGTGGAGTTGCATGAAAAGAAGCTCCTGAGTCTATCACCCAGTCGGTGTCCTGACTCGTAGCCGTGAGACATACGTCATGATCTGTAGAAAGAATAACTACCACGTTGCCATCTAAAGCGACCGCAGTGGAATCTGATTCATCTTCCTTCCATTTTCGTTTCTTGTCGTTCTTCTTACCACAACATTCATGCTTGTAGTGGCCCTTCCACAATTCCAGCAATCAACATCTTTTTTGTTACTCGACTTGCCTCTTGATTTATCTCGGGCCTCCCCGCCCTTCCTGTTCTTTCCTCTACCCCGTTCCTGCGTCACAAGAGTCTCTTGCTGAGTAGACCCCTGAGACTTCCTCCTTGTCTCCTCATTGAAGAGACAACTGGTTACCTGTTCCATGGATATCTTTCCGTCTAGCGTGGAGTTACTTAAAGACACCACCAATGTATCCCAACTGTCAGGCAATGAACTAAGCAATAGTAAAGCCTGCAATTCATCATCCAGGACCATCTTCATAGAGGTGAGTTGGTTCACTATATTGCTGACCTCATTCATGTGCTCGGCCACAGAACCACCATCCTTGAACTTGAGATTCACAAGTCACCTTATCAGAAATATCTTATTACCGGCTTTCTTCCTCTCATACAGCCCTTGTAATTTTAGTCATAGGCTTGCGGCTGAGGTTTCCGTAGGCACATGGTGGAACACAGAATCATCCAACCATTGTCTAATAAACCCCATCGCCTTTCGGTCCATCTTCTTCCAATCATCATCAGTCATATCCTTGGTTTTTGCTGATATGCTTAAGATTGGAGAATATAGGTCCTTGCTATAAAGCAAGTCCTCCATCTTAGTCTTCCATATGGTCCAGTTAGAACCATTGAGGCTGATCATCCTTGAGTCACCTTCAATAATTCAAAACCGATCCTACCCGTTCAATGAAATTAGCTTTGATACCACTTTGTTGAGGATGCCTTGCACAAACCTTAGGATCTAGCCTCCCGAAACAAACCAGAATTATGGATAATAAAGCAATGAAATAAATCAAAGCATTAATCACACACCACACAAGAGATTTTTACGTGGAAAACCCTCAAAGAGGTAAAAACCACGGGACCTCATCCAGATCAACAATCCACTATGAAGTAGAACGTTACAATCTTCTTCACTCATGCAGGAGTGGATAAACAATAAGAGAAATAGAGAAAATGGAGAGATCTAACCGATTACGAGGACATAGAAGCGCTGATATATAGATTGCACAGTAGAAAACCTCCACGAGCAGAACCTCCCTTCTATAAGCTTCCTCTCTCTCTTTCTCCCTCTCTCTCACCTTTGATAGCCCTAAACCCTTTAGCAAATCCCTTGTAAAGCTTTAAGAAACCCTCTTACTGTACCTAGAAAAATCCTAAGCAACCCCTTTTATAGTTTAGGAAACTCCTTTCCGCATCCTTATTGCGAAAGGACTCAAATCCGCAGTTTCGCGCAAAATCGCGAAACAAACTACGTAACCTTCGACTAGTCAAACCTAGTTTTCGACTAGTCATAGGACCCCTTCGACTAGTCGAGACATCCCTTCGACCAGTCGTAGCTACAGTAAAAAATAGCAAAAATACTCGTTGGACTTTGAGTCGAAGTCACGACTCGAACCTTCGACTGGTCGACCACCAGCCTTCGACCAGTCAAGCAGGGCTCACGACCGGTCGAAGATGGAAAAAACCCATCAAATAGCCACGCAGGCAAATATCTCGATCGTTTGATTAGAGGATATTGATCTTTTAAATTAAGTTTTTATAGGGGAAGTCAGTTTTAATGATACGTACGACTCCTTGACTTTTATATCTTATTTTATTTAACAAAAAGTTGAACTCAACAAGGGCTTTTCAAATAAGAGCTATTCTAATATGCTCTCTTTGTTCTAGCTCTTATTTACAATGAGGTCGTTTGATAAAATATCTTTTACAAAATGAAAATAAAAAGTTTTTCTATGAAATAAGCATATTCAGCGAAGCATTTAAATAAGAGCTTTTTCTAATTAAGTAGTTGATATTATTTTTAAAAATTACAACAATTCTATTATAAAAGCAATATAGACATTTGTTTTAGTGGATCTCACTATAGATTGATTGTACCCCAAATAATAAAAGAATTGATGGCTACAATCTTCATGTTATAAGACATTTAGGTCGTGCGATATCGTGTCAGGGATTGAACGTGAATTCTCCATCACATGGAGCCCACCTTTGATGTGGACCATCTATTGTGTGGGCCAAAACTTCAAATTGGGTCATCCATCATGTGAGGTTCATGCTGGATGTAGACCATTCATCATTAAGGGTTTGACCACTGGTGTGGACTGTCCATTATATAGGGCCCACATTATTGTAGGTCATCCATCATGTGGGGCTCGTCATCAATGCTAATTGTCCTTTATATTGGGCCCTTCAATACCCACTACTCATCATGTCAAGTCTACATTTGTTGTGTCCATCATTTGGGCCTAATTTTGAAGTTGGTTGTCCATCATGTGGAGCTGATCACTTTTGATGTCCCCCATCCATCATGTGAGATGTACCTTCTATGTAGATCATCCATCATGTTGGGCCACTTTGCATATGGGTCATCCATCATGCCAGCCTTAGATGTGGATTGTCCATTAGGTGGGGTCTACTTGTTGTGGATTGTCCATCACGAGGGACCATACTTTGATGTGGGTCATCCATCCGTGAGACCCACTCCTTCCATTTTGTTTGCCCACCTTGATGTGGACCATTCATTACATGGGCCCCGTGTTCAATATGAGTCGTTCATCATATGGGCCCACCTTTGATGTCAATTGTCCATCATGTGTTTCTGCCTTCAATGTCCACCATCCATCATGTGGGTCCTACCTTTGATGTGAATCGTCCATCAGGTGGTGCCCACTTGATATGGATGATCCATCATGCTAAGCCGCACTTTGATGTGGTCATCCATCATGTGGGGCCCACCTTTTGATGTGAATTGTACATTCTGTGCGCCCACCTTGATGTCGACCATTCATCATGTGAGGCCACGCCTTCAATATGAATCTTTCATCATCACTACACCAAAATTGTCATTTAGGAACGGTTTTAAACCGTTCCTAAATGCTTCAGGAACGGTTTAATACCGTTCCTAAATGAGGCGTCGCAAAAAATCAGGAACGGTTCAGAACCGTTTTGGGTACCGTTTCAATTTTTAGAAACGAAATTTTCGGAACGGTTTTAAACCGTTCTAGTGCCAACGGTCACATTTTGGGCACAATTTTAGACATGGTTTTGAATGCTTATTAATGTTGCTAACGGTCAGATTTTAGGACGGAATTTTAAAAACAATTTCAAACTCTGATAAACACGAAATTTAGGGTCAAGGGAAATAAATTAACATAAGTTTATTGCATTCCATCAAAATAAAGATTAATCCAAAGAAACGTAAGCTAATCTATCCAAGGCATTTCCAAAGTCCTGAAATAAGCAAAAATCATGAACATCCTTGGACGAACTTTGAAACAAGAAAGGTCCCTTACAATGAAAGAGAATTACTTTCAATAAAAGATGATTTACGTCCATAACCCCTCATCTACAAATCAAGAAGAACAATGCCATGCCCACCGCTACTTGTACAATTGGATAGGATTCTTTGAGCAGGAAAAAATCTAGAAAAACATCAATGCATGCTAATATCCAAAAACACAAATGTGAGAGAGAGCATTTGAATTTTGAAATAATAAAAACATAGCAAAAGAATTCCACAAAAGGATATTAAGCAAATTAACCAGAATACATCCTTCGGAGGTTTCTACTAAAGAAAGAAAAAAAAAAACCTTAAGAAGGTTCTCCCTAAGAGATGTAAAATAGAATATGGAAAGCATTACTCCCTTCTAGATTCTACAAGAAGAGCGCGCTCTTCGGGAGTTTTATCCGAACGTGTGTCTTGCTTGCTTGCAATATAGTTGTGCATAGATGATCAGGGTGACTAAGTTAGCTGATATATGCAAAGTGAAATTGAGGACACTGTAATAATAGACAGAAGCTTTTGTTGCAAAATAAAATAACCATAGTCAACACTATCGCATGCATGGTGGTCAATCAGTAATTCTAAATGAAAAAGGGACATTGTCATCATTACTGCGCCAAAAAAATAATAAAAATAAAAATAAAAATAAAAAATAAACAAACATATTTTGAATAGCAAAAACAACGATATCATGGTCATTGTTAGGGAGAAACCAAAATAAACAAATAAATAAATAATAATTGTGGAAGTCCATTCTGATAGTAAGCAAAGGTTCTCTTTCCTTGATATGGGAGTTTTGCAAGCCACAAAAGCATGCTTGCTCCACGAACCATTACAATAGTGCAGGCATATGCCAACCGCCAGGTGATCCACCACTTTACAAAAGAATTTGGCATATGTGACTTTCTCCCGATTTTTGCGGGGCATATGCCAACTTGCTGTGTGATCCATCACATAGAACTGCTCATAGGAGTACTTGTAGAAAAAAAAAAAAAAAAAGAGCGGGGGGGGAGGGAAATAAAACAGGAAATTGACGAGATGAAGTTGACTCTTGTGCTATGAATCTTATCGCAGAAGCGTTACAATGATGATGATGCATTAGGTAGTGTCACCTTTAATCCATACTTGCTGCATTATTGTATAAGAATCAATTCTCTTATACTTAACCATGATAAGAAATCATTCTATAAGAATCAATTCTCTTGTGCTTAACCATGATAAGAAATCATTCCATATCATTATTGCGTAATGTATTGTACGCTCGGGATATGGAAACATATTGGTTATTGCACAGGATATATATTTTTTTTTTTTGAAAAGAGAACTGATTTTTTTGTCGTCGCATTTTTGAAATAGTGATTGCCACAAAGACACAAATCCCTTAAATTAGTTACTGAGGTTTTATTGGTCCATTTGCTATAATTTCCAGATTAAAATTAATTGTATTTCTAAAATGAAAAAAAAAAAAAAAATTGAAAAACAAAACATATTAAAGATTGATTAAGGAACTCTAGAAGAAAATCTTACACATTATAAAGAAAACCCAAATCATGCATTAGTAATTAAAGGGATAAAAATGGAATAATCGACACGGAAGACGAAGAAAAAAAAAAAAAAAAAACAAAGAAAATGGATTAAAACAATCAGTTCATGACTACGTAAAATCAATGCCATTTGCAAATATCACACCATATGCTTTTGCTGATTCCGTATGATCCCTTGACAATTATGAATAAGAAAAATTGTAGCAATATAAGCCTTACATTTGCTTGGAAGGCTCTGATCCCAATTTGTAGATATAGAAGAGGAAAAAAGAAGAGCAAGCTTGTTTAAGGTACAATGAGGTAATTTTTGCAAGTGACTGCACATATCAATCTTGGAAGAAACTCACAGTTAAATTTCTAATGCTAGTTAGAAATTTCTAATGCTAGTTAATGGTGTTGTTTCTCATGATATCTTAAATGGAGTAGGCATTAATCATGCTCATACATGTCCTGCATTGATGGAATGGCACAGGAATCTAATTTTAGCCATCGTATTCTTTCAATTGTACATGGACCAATTGATGTTTCTTTGGTTAATTGTATACTGTGAGTCGAGGATCGTAGCCATGGTATTCTTTCAATTGTACATGGACCATTCTGATCTTTTTAGGTCAGGATATGATCAGAATGTTCCCACTTGGTGACTGGCACAAATCTCAAGGGCATGTGCCCAAATCACACATTCAACTGTCCTAGCATTTCTCAATGAAAACACCGCACATGGCATTTCTTACATAAAAAAATCAATCAATTACTCAAAAAAGGAAAAAAGAAATAAAGAACATCACCAAATCAACTAGATTTGCTTAATACTAGGCTGATAGAAAAGCATTACTCAAGTAAATAAAAACAATTCAAAAGAAATATTTAAAAGACACTCAATGAGAGAGGATAGATGTCTTACAGAGATAGCCCCTTTTGCACAAAAGGGATGAGCCTAACACAACCGAACTGAATTCCCGATGTAGTGATGGGAACTGCACCAGGATGATCAACAAAGAAATGATAGTGTAAATGGTACCCGAGAAACATCCTACCTGAGCTGTAGTGATGGGAACTGCACCAGTTTCTACTCATACAGAAATGGCATTTATCAAACAAACGGCAGGGTTTCTTTAGGTCATCAGCTCTGGAAGGAAGAGCTAATCCAAGCAAATGCATTCACCATTTAACAATAGATGCCAACGCACTTATGTATGCCAACCACATGCACTCAATATGCTAAGTTTTCAAGGCTGAAAGAAATGTGTTGTAACTGAGATTCTTGCTAATGATACAAAGAAAAATGTGACAGGGGGAGCTCGATGCTAGCACTCAAATCTGATTACCTTCTAAGCAAACAAATGAAGTGGCAATTAAAGTAGCAATGACATGAGAAATCACCCACCTGATGAATGATCTCTAGAGTCAAGCTGAATGTGACTTTATTAATGCTGGCAACACCACATCACCATGAACAACCTCGAGAACTTAAAAAAAAAAAAAGTCGCAAGTTTAATAAAAGAAAAAACACTAAAATATATCTTTGAAAGTTCCAAACACAATCCATAAACTTAAAAGAAGATGGGCTGTAATCAAAAGCTCCAATTTTGGTCACAGACACAACCTCAACCAAAATAATGTCATCACAAATGTGGATTTTTCTATGGGCATCAACATCAAGCAAATTGCATGGAAACAGATCATGAGAAGTATTCTGTCACAAATTAAACCATAATATTTTGGTATCCCTTGATGAAAATATGAAAAGGAGAGTACATTCTACTCATGAAAGAGCCCGAACTAGAAACTAAAGCATCTAAGATTAGCAAAGATCAATAATCCAGGCATTTGCATCCCCATATTAGTTAAGAAAGGGATATTACTAACTTGTAGATATCCCATATGGCATGATTGTCGAAAAGCATGCACCACTCCTTGACTAACCAAGTTTTTTTTTTTCAATAAAAAGGAGAGAGACTCAGAAGGGTTTAATGACTATTACGGCCACCATTACCGTTATGGAATACCTTGCTCAAGGATCTCAATCGTGTAGAAGGAACTTGAATATCAACATGTCCATTACTTCTCAAAAATAATTAAATAAAGAAAATATTCGAATGTCTACGGGCTCATTTGAAAAATCTGAATGTGTGTTCGCTTTTCTATTTATGTATATATGCATAAAAACACATGAATAGAAAATTCTAATAGTAACAAGAAAAGGAGAAAGAAATTTTGAAGTTGGATGCAAGATTGAAGTGAATAATGTTCTGTTTCAGAAAGATAATATTTTCGGAAAGCACAAGTTCACCAACAAGAGGAGAAACAGTCAACTCATGAACTGACAAACCTTGCAGTTTTGGAATCTGAGTCGCATTCATGAATCCATCAATTACTAAGTTCAAAGAACACACACCATAACCAAAAGGTGGATTTGGATGATACTCCACCAACGACAAGGAGAGTGCATACATACCTGTCTAGCAATTCTACTGGTTGAATCAAGGGTCCTTGCTTGCTCAGCTGCTGCTCCATATAGAAATACAGGGACTGCATGATTTGTATTAAATTGACAATGACATTGACAAGTTAAAATCAAAGATACAAAAAACTGGGAGTGGGTTGTTCCTGAAAGGCAGTCCTGCATAAAATCATTCACCAAAGAAACGAATATTTTACACCACCTTCAAGCAATTGATGAATGAAAAAAAAAATTTACCATTATTTTTCTTTCTAGCAATGGCAATGTGAAAATTTGTATAGTTTGTGATGTAATTTACCATTATTTTCTAATGCTACCATAAATGCATGACAATAGCTCTGAAAGACAATAGACACATGATACTATGAATGCCTGTCTGTGGAGCATTTAGATCTCAAAGAGGGGGTCAAATAGTAATGATTTGTCCAATATTCATATCCCATACCAGGTCAAACCATGTATTCCTGAAACCCATTACAAATAATCCAATCCAATGTTGAGTCAATGGTAAAGCACACTTTGAGATAAATTCATTAGAAATTTTGAAAGACGATAAAAGATCTTAAAGAAGAAACAAGAATCCATTTTGAAATTAGATTTGCTAGAGAGGCCAGCAAGCCTTTTTGAAAATAGAGGCTTGCTCACCTCTAGTGTCTCATTCTTACACATGGTCATGCTTATGCTCAATTTAAACCATTAATCTGGTGGCCCACCTAACTCAAAAATCATTAAAGAAATTATCTTAATCATTGTACTAGTGGCATATGAATGGACTCTTGAGAAAATTTTGAGAAAAGATGGGCATTTGTCATCTTTCAGTGGGTAAAAATTACAATGGTCAAATGGCTATGATTGCCAAATCACCATCAATTTCTGCTATGACTTGTTTAAATGGTGGACCATTAGATCAATATTCCAATTTAAATAAAAATCCAGCACGTGTGGTGGAGATGCTGGAGATATACTGGTCGTGAACATCTCCAGCAAACCTCTTTTAAAATTTGTAACTTGGGAAGATTGCAAAATGGACATACCTGGAAGACACTGCAATAATATCCATGCTACTATGCAGCTGTAGGTCATGTTCATTCCTTTCATGCCGCCGAATATATTTGTTACAAAGATCACAATAATTAGTCCGATTCCCACACGTCCTGAAATTACAAAGCAATAGAGAATTACTTAAGAAAATAACAGCAAATTATCCCATAGAAGAATTATGCTTAAGCAAAGAACTGTCAACATTTACTACCTGATGCAGACAGAGATCAACAGCAGGCAGAGGGAACTCACAATATTCGCATGTAACAATCCTTTGGGGGCAGGTTTCACCTTTATGTAGAGCCAAAAGTTCACGCTGTATGGTCTCACTGCAAAGTGAACAAGCTACCTGCCCTTGTAACAATTCAATTACCCACATCATATAAAAACATATCCATCTTTGGTATCACTACCAAAACCAAATCTCATCAATGTGCATGGTGAGTTGATATGGAATCATACATCAGCATATAACTTTGATGATTTTTCTTTTAAGGTAACTATTTTATTGATAAAGGCATAAATGAGATATCTACACCACAAATACAATTACAACCTCAAAACCAAACAACCAAAGAAGCTAAAGCACAATTAGCAAGGGAATTAATAGACAGCCCAACACATTACATCCAATCTCTGGCAACTTGCACATGTTACAAAAGCATCAATCTTTTCTTCTTCTTCTTTCTTCTTTTTTTTTTTTTTTTTTTTTGAGAGGTAATAACTCTATTTAAAAAAGAGGCAAATGCTTCACTAAATTACAAGGCAGCCCAAGAAGAGGACGACAAAGAGCAATCCACAAAAGCCTTTATATTCGAGGCCCACTCTATTACATCCAATTTAACCCTTCCACAAACATCTGAGGACCCCTTACTATGATTGCAAAAGCACCTGTTAAGCATCTATCATTTCCTTCCACCCAAATAGCCCAAAGACAGGCAAGGAGAGAGATCTTCCACAGTTTCCTCCCTTCACAATCAGCACGTCCCCCAAGCCAAGCAAGAAACATGTTCCCAATTGATCCAGGCATCAGCCAATGATACTGAATAGGTGTAAGAACTGATCCCGGACTTCGCAAAAAGCGCAACAGAAAAATAGATGGCCAATGGATTCTGCATCCCACAAACAGATAATGCAAACATGGGAAATAATCCCGTGCCTTTTCTATAGGTTGTCCATCATGAGGACCCCACTCCTTCCAACCAGCCAGGTGAAAGCCATCACCTTAGGGAGTCCTCCATAAGAGTAAATGAACTCAATAGGGACTCCCAATGACCTCTCCCCAAGGGTGAATAACCTCATAGAGGGATCTAACTGAAAGCCTCCCAAATCGCTCCCACTTCCACACCTGTGACTCCCTAACGGAGATGGAAGAGGAGCAGCTCCGCAAAGTTGGAAGGGTCCTCGAACTCGTATAAGCAGGGAACATGGTTTGTAATTGAAAACAACAATCTCATAGGCCTCACTGTGCATAGACTATCCGAAAAAAAAAAAAAAAAAAACCCTAGAATTAGGATTTTTATGTCTCTGTCCCAACAGAAATAATAAGAACCAGAAATTAAATAATAAAAACCATGATTTCTTCAAAATACCTGAATTAGGACTTTCAACAGAAACCCTAGAATCTCGTACAAAGCTTCGATTTTCTAGCAATGTCGCTGTTGTTCAGCATATCTCAAAAGGAGACCTCCAAGAGCTCGGATTTACTCGATTATCCCAACATGAAACTTGCAAAGCACTAGAGATCTCTAGAATCCATCATTTTCCTCAGTTCTCGCACGAGATCGTGCATCGGGAGCAGCAGAGCTAGCTGAAAACCCTGCAAAGGGCCAAAAAGCTTCAATCCGTTGGCATTTTGAGCAAGATGTTGAGGAAATTGCATGGAAAGAGAGGGTTGAGATCGGGAGAGGGAGATCGAAAGAGAGGGAGATCGGGAGAGGGAGATCGACAGAGATGGTTGAGATCGGAGAGGGAGATCGACAGAGAGGGAGAGGGAGCTCGCATTTTGGGCGTTTTGGAGGGATTTGGGCTTTTTTTTCTTTTTTTTTTTGGTGAAGAAAATGATCCAGTAGTCCGTGGCAGTATTTACATAAATATGACCTCGGGCCATGTGGGGTCCACTTAGAGGGTTCTAATAGAATCCATTCCGTCCATCTGTTTCAAAATAATACAATAAGCTATAAGAATAAGAAATAAGAATATCCAACACTCAATCGTGACACACCAACAAAGAAGTGAAAGTAACAACGTACAACAGCAACTATTCCAGTACGGCTGAATACCGTTTCAAGTCGGGAACGGCTTAAAGCCGTTTTTGAACCAAAATACCAACCGTACCAGTTTGGCGATTTTGGTGTAGTGCATGCAAACCCACCTTTAATATTCATCATCTGTCATGTAAGTCCCACCTTTGTTGTGGACCATCCATCATGTGGGGCCTACTTAATGTGGATAGTCCATCAAGCGAGGCCACATTTTAATGTGGTCCATCCATCATGTGGAACCCAACTTTATTATGAACCATGCATTATGTGGGCCCACCTTGATATAGACCATTCATGATGTGGGGCCAACCTTCAATAGGGGCCGTTCATCTTGTGGGTCCACCTTTGATGTCAACCTTCCGTCATGTGTTCTTACTTTCAATGTCCACCATCCGTCAAGTGGATCGTCCATCAAATGGGGCCCCTTTCATGTGGATCATCCATCATCTGAGGCCACACTTTAATGTATGCCATCCATCATGTGGGACCTACCTTTGATATGAAATGTGCATTATGTGAGCCTACTTTTGATATGAAATGTACATTACGTAGGCTCACCTTGATGTGGACCATTCATCATGTGGGGCCTGACCCACTTCAATAGGTCGTTCATCATGTATACCCACTTCAATATAGGTCGTTCATGATGTGGCTCACCTTTGTGTAGGCTTACGTGGATGAGTGGCCCAAACGTACTTATGGAGAATTGAACATGAAATCAGGGTGGGTTCTCTTGGATAGGTGCCGTAGCAAGCTTTCTGGCTTTTCTGCCAGAGTACAACGGTCCATGCACATCCACACAACTGCTGAGCATGGGTATATATGTTCCTCAATTTAAACCACCCAAATCATGGGCCAGTACTACAATAGCCCAAAAATTATATTAGCTGGAATCCGAGCCTCTGATGACTGGGGATTTATGTTGTTGAATTTCAACTGTCAGCTATTTCCGCTGTAGCTGGTGGCCACTAACTGGATGATTTTTCTCCTTATTCAGTGTGATTTTTGGGCTATGATCAACCTAAGTGGATCCCTCCGTTTAAGAAAGTTTGGATTGAAGCAACTACATGCCATGTATACAGAAGTTAAGTGCATGTGTAATGATGACCATACACCACCAACCTACCAAGTGCTTATTCCATCTTAAAATAGCAAAGGCCCGTTGGATGGCATCGGATATGGTTTCTTTTGGGTAGAAAACGTCGTAAACGTACCGAACTATTGCGTCAGAATATGTTCAGGCTTTAGCCATTGGATCAGGTTGTTCAAACTATAGCACTTATCTTTGAATGGGGATGCCCAGAAGATTTCTGAGAATGAATGACCTAGGCATTGAAGGTTAGAGAGTTTGTCCATATCCAAAGGGACCAAAAAAAAAAAAAAAAAAAAAAAAAAAAAAAGAAAAGAAGGTCATTTGATGAGAGGTTTGGAATTAATATTGAAGAAGTCCATTGATGAGAGGTTTGGAATATGACCGATACCATTCTAGTGCGGCCTTACATCCTTTTTCACTTGCTTTCACCTTTTCTTTTATCACCTATTCAATTTAGGGTAATTGGAAAAAAAAAATGGCCAAGTAAGTAAATACCTTTTATTTGGTGTTTTGCATGTTTATGTTGTGGGATTGGAGAATACATTTTCTTGAAATCTTTGTTATTGATGTTTTAAATCTGTAAATCAACATGTCTTTTGATGACAATTCGATGCCATTGAAGTCCTACTTGATGCCATCGAGAAAATTTAAATTTTATATGTTTAGATATTGGACACTTTTGGTGTTATGTCAATGCCATCAAAGGTCTATTCGATGCCATCAAAGTCTGTTCGATGATATCGAAGGTTTGTTCGATGCTATCAATAAAATTCGAGATTTTCATGTTTAGTCGCTGGAACATTTTGGTATTAGTTCAATGTCATCGATGGTCTGTCAATACCATCGAAGTTTCATCGAAAGTGTTATCAAACATATGCACAAAGTTACGCAAAGTTGCATATCCGCGGGATTTGTTTTCAATTTTGATTGTGATTCTCCTATATTCTATATATAAGAGTGTAATTGGGATCAAAGGGTAATCTAAGGCTTTCTAATTCATTCCCAGGGTTTTAAAGGGCTTGTAAGGGGAGATTTGAGACTTTTTCGAATTGAATATTCGCTCTATCTCTTGTAATTCCTGCTTTCATAGTGATTACTGTTGCTTTGTGCCGTGGGTTTTTCCTGTAAGAGTTTTTCCACGTTAAATTTAGAGTCTTTGTCATTGGGCTTCTTTCTACTATCGGAATACTCGATTCATCTCTATATGCTTTTGCGATTCCCCAACAAGTGGTATTAAAGCTTAACGTTAGGACGCAGTTGAATATGAAAGTAAAATATCAATAACTGCAAATCCTAAGTTCATGTTGAGAAGTACTCCGAGAAAGATAATTTTGAATTATGGAAGGTCAAGATGATTGGCCTATTGGTTCAGCAAGGATTAGATGATGTCCTTAAAAAGTGACCTGAATCTATAGAACACGATGAATGGAACAAGTTAGACAACAAAGCGAGAACCTCTATCCAATTGTGTCTAACGGATGAGGTCCTCTACAATGTCATGAGATAGAAAACTGCAGCAAGTTTGTGGGTGAAGTTAAAGGACATTTATACGAAGAAGTCCCTTGAAAATCGCTTATACTTGAAGTTGCAGTTGTCCAATCTAAATATGGCAGAGGAAGGTGATGTTGAGGCACACATTATCAACTTTAACAAGATTATTTGAAAATTGTTAAAAGTGGAGGAAGTGGTTAAGGATGAAGATCAGGCATGCTTCGTATGAGTCTTTCAAAGACACGCTGTGACTTGTAAATCGTCCTTAGTGTTGATACCGTTATCTCAGTCCTTCAAGGAAAGACGATGAGAAAGAAAAATGGTAACATAGGCGTCTCTACAAATGCATTGTTTATGAGGGGTGGAATTCTGAGTGGGACACTAGATCTTCTTGATCGAGATCTAAATCCAAGGGTAAAGATAAGGGAAAGATTGTACAAATCCTAAAGCAAGAAGAAATAACTCAGAGGCTTCCTCCATGGAGGCCAACACTGCAGAGTAAGATGAGGGCACGAGTGGAGGTGATGTGTTCCCTGCATCCATGGTCGGAAACTTAGACGATGATCGTAGGGACAAGTGGATTTTAGACACAAGAGCATTATATCACATGACTCCTCATCAGAGTTGGTTCACCAGTTACAAAAGGTGCAATGATGGTCAGGTATGTTATAGGCAATGATAATGCTTGTAATGTTGTGGGTGTTAGATCGGTGTGCATCAAGATGTTTGATGGCATGAAACGTACCTTGATCAATGTGAGATACGTTCCTGGCATGAAGAAGAGCTTGATATCTCTTGGAGCACTTGACGTGCTTAGGTGCAAATTCACCAGTTTTAATGGGGTCCTTAAAGTTTCAAAAGGAGCACTCGTTGTCATGAAAGCACAGAGGAGCCGGAACCTTTACAAGTTGATCAAAAGCACTTCAACAGGTGGAGCTGCAGCAGCTGTAGCGGATTCCATGCATGCACGTATGTGGCATGCAAGTCTGGGCCACATGAGTGAGCGGGGTATGAAGGTACTTTCTGACCATTGTTTAGTTCCAGTCTTTAAAAGTATTGATTTTAATATATACGAGTATTGTATATATGGTAAAGATTCAAGGTTATCTTTTAAATCTGGTAAACATATATGTAAGGGTGTTCTTGATTATGTGCATTCAGATGTATAGGAGTCGTCACCCGTGGTTTCCGCTGAAGGGTCGTCATAACTCGTCACATTCATTAACGACTACTCCAAGAAAGTGTGAATTTATTTAATGAAAAATAAATTCGATGTTTTCACCAACTTCAAGCAGTTAAAGGCAATGGTAGAAAAATAGTCAAGGTGAAAATTAAAGGTTCTAAGGATAAATAACAGTAGAGAATTTACTTTAGGTGAATTTAATTAATACCGTAAGGATGAAAGGATCGTGAGGTACAACACAGTGTACCACACATCTGAGCAAAATGGTGTAGCTGAGTGGATGAATCGAACTATCTTGGAGAGGGCTCAATGCATCTTAAGCAATATTGGGTTAGGCAAAGAATTGTGGACTGAGGTCATTAATACAGCTTGTTACTCGGTGAATCGGTCCCCTTCTATGGTTATTGATTGTAAAATTCAAAAAGAAGTATGGAATAGTCATAAGATACACTACTCAGGGTTGTATGTATTTAGTTGTCAAGCTTACTCTCATATACCGTCTGTTGAGAGAGATAAGCTAGACCAAAGAGCTAAAAAGTACATCTTTATTGTCTATGACGGTGGTGTGAATGGGTACAGGTTGTATGACTGGGTCACACGAAAAATCATCATTATAAGCCGTGATGTTAAGTTTGATGAAGGATCCTTGTTCCGTTAAGATGAGCAAGAGGATCGGAAAGGTTGGTTGTGGGCATTCAGATTGACACAGATAACACTTAAGCTGAGACAGATATGTAGACAAAGGTACGTGAACGGGTGGAGTAGCCACCTGTGAAAAGGAATCTGCTAAGGGATCTGTGAGACCCGTATCCCAGTCCGTACCATTTCGTAGGCCTCCGCGATCCTCCCGGTCGAATTCCAGCAACCCTCGACCTGTATCTGATGTTTGCACGCGATCCTAAGTCGAGTCCTGCATATCGGAGTTGACTCGACTCGAAACTTGTACCCTAGCGACCGCGCCGTCGCCGATACTCAGGCCAGGAGATGTGGGCCGGCGTTCAGTTTGAAAAAACGCCACTTATTTATGAAATCCCAAGAGAATCTTTACAATATGTCAAATCAATCAAGTACATGTCACATCACCAAAAGCAACCCAAAGTCAACTCTCTCTCTCTCTCTCTCCACTCATCCCTTTTCAAGTACACCCATCACTCACCCCATCACTCTCTCTCTCTCTTTTAATCTCTCTCTCATCTCTCTCTCTCATTTTTCAAAATCCATCTTCCAAGCAACCATGGGAAGAGGTGAACGTCCATGGGAGAGAAGTTATGTGTGGCCCACCTCCCTACCACCCAATCCAACCATCCAATCTCCATCATCCTCCATCAAAGTCGAAGCCAAGGAGTTTAGTGTTCCATCGGACCAAGAAGGTGGCCAATAGGTGGGTGATTTTTTTTTGTGTGATTGTGTTGATTAGAGGGCCCACATATGATGGGACCCATCTTGATGTATGTATTGTTCAAAGAGGGACCCATAGTGGCGGGGTCCCTCCGCTACTCACGTTCCTTCACCCGATTTCTCTCTCTCTCTCTCTCTCTCTCTCTCTCTCTCTCTCTCTCTCTCTCTCTCTTTTGGATGATATTGATGTGGCCCACCTTATCAGCAATCCAGGCGTCCAGTCCCTGGACGTGGAGTGTGGACCCCACCTAAATGTATTTTATATCCCAGCCGTCCAGCAGCTGCTGTACGGTGGGTACCTACCGTGATGTGTGTTGGATGCACACCTGTGGAGCCCCACACATGATGTGCATGCTTCAGCCACCCCGTCCACACATGGACGTGGGGCTCACACATGATGTATGTGTTTTATTTCAACACCGTCCAGTGATCTGGACGGTGGAAACCACCTTGATGTTGGTATTCTATCTGCACCGTCCATGGATTGGGACGGTGCTCTGGGTCCAGCACGATGTATGTGTTATATATTCACTCCTTCTGTCCATGGCTGGACGCGTGGGGCCCATTCCACACGTGTGACACGTGTGGGGTGGGACCCACCTTGAAGTATTTATTCTAAATCCTCTCCATCCATCTGATTGTACGAGCAACCACAGCCGCTGATTGACATCAGCAAGTTCAGTGGGCCCCACCATGGTGGATGCATTTTTGCCAGACCGTCCAGACTTGCTAAACGTGGGTTGGACACTGGTGGGCCATCCACGTGACACCACATCATGATGTATGTGCTTTATCCTGGCCGTCCACCTCCAATGACGGGTGGGACTCCACCTTAATATATATTATATCAGCCGTCCATCCCTTTTTTTGTTGCACGTGGGACCCACCCCACACGTGCTGCACGTGTGGGGGTGGGGCCACCTTGATTTTTGGATGTCTCACATCCAAGCCATCCGTCCAATGTACCTGGATGCTGGACGCTGGAGTCCCCTCTCTTTTCATATATATATATATATATATATATATATATATATATATATATATATATATATATATATATATAGGGAAAAGGTACTATGCGCTCGAGCTCACGATAAGCTCCATGAGGTTGAGCTGTGTGGGCCCCACCGTGATGCGTGTCAACCATCAACACCATGTATTTGATGGGTCCCCTTTAAATTATGGGATATCCTAAAAATCAGCCGTATACGGAACTCAGGTGGGCCATACCATCTAAAATCATGTGAAAACATGCCAAAAACATATAAAAGCACTTGGTGGGGCCCACCTAAGTTTTGAATGTTGCTGAAACTTGGTCTGAACCCTCATCCAAGTGGGACACACATAATGGATGGGCTGGATTTGCAAACCACATCTCGGTGGGCCCAAAAAATGATTATTAATGTTTTAATGGTGCACGGCCCCTCTCAACTTCTGTATGTGGTGTGGCCCACACAAGTCACGAATTGACTTGATTTTTAAGACCTAAGCCCACGATGGAATGGTGCATCTGACTGATGGGGTAGATGTTCGAAACGCATCATGGTGGGGCCCACATAGCTCGACCTCATGGGACGTTCCCATCAGCTCGAGCGCATAGTACCTTTTCCCATATATATATAATGGTGGGCCCTACGTGGAACCCACCTGATGTGGGAGCTGACTGGCTGGAGTATCTCACACCAGCTATATAGCTGGTGCACAGACATCAGCAGTTCTGTGGGTCCTGCCGATGTATGTGTTATATCCAAACCATCCATCCAGTTGGCGAGCTTGCCTTAAGGCTTGAGACAAAAATGAGATAGATCAATCAGGTGGACCACACTACAGTAAACAGTGGAGATTGAACGACCACCATTGAAATCCTTTTTGGGTCACGGAAGTTTTGGGATCATTCGTGAGGCATGTGTTCTCCTCGCCGTCCATCTGTTTTGGTAGTAGATGGGGCCCACCTTGATGTACGTATTTCGTATCGGCACCATCCATTTCTGCATAGGTGTTGTGTGGGGCTGACCTGATGTATGTGTCTCATCCACGCTGGCCATCAGATGGTAGGGCCTACTATGGTATGTGTGCGATCCACACCTACGTGGACCCTATTTTGATGTATTTTTGGCCCTTGAATGAGGCCCGATGTAATGTAATTGTGGCCCATCTGTGAGGCCCACCTTGATGTATTTGTGGCCATCCATAAGGCCCATCATGATGTATTGGTGGCCCATTTGCGGGGCCCACCTGCTTGTATTTTTTATCCATGTGATGGGGCCCACTTGCCTTATATTCGAGGCCCATTGATGTAGCCCACTTGATTTGTATAAGGCCCATGTGTAGGGCTCACCTATTGTGTATTTGAAGCCCATGGGTTGTGGCCCATTGTGATGTACTCGAGGCCCATGGGTAAGGCCCACCGTGATGAGTATTTGGCCCATGAGTAAGACCCATAGTGATGTGTATTAGGTCCTTGTATGAGGCCATGGGCCTACGATACGTTTGGCTCTATGTGGGCCACTCCTTGGGAGCAATTATAGTTAAATGTCCACATTGATAGGCGATGATGGTTGAATGTCCACATTATGACCTTCCCTTAGGCCTTAATTAGGCCCATTATCGCCGATTCCGATTGTATAGGCCAATTCTGATTGTCGAGGTCAAGTATCGAGGTCGATTCCGATTGTCGAGGCTGATTGTATAGGCCGATTCTGATTGTCGAGGCTGAGTATCAAGGCCGATTCCGATTGTCGAGGCCGATTCCAAGTGTCGATTCCAATTGTTGAGGCCGATTTCGATTATCGAGGCCAATTTCGATTGTTGAAGCCGATTATATAGGCCGATTCCGATTGTCGAGGCCGAGTATCGAGGCCGATTCTGATTGTCGAGGCCGATTTCGAGTGTCGATTCCGATTGTTGAAGTCAATTTCGATTGTCTAGGCAGATTTCGATTGCCGAGGCTGATTGTCGAGACCTATATGATGTATATACGACCCGTAGTTGAGGCCCATTGTGATACATTTGAGGGCCAGACGATGGAGCCCATTGTGATGTATATTAGGCCCATGTGAGAAGCTCATTGTGATGTGTATTAAGCTCTTGAGCGAGGCTCATGGTGTTGTATATTAGGCCCTTGTGTGAGGCCATGTGTCCACTATATGTTAGGCTCTATGTGAGCCACTCCTTGGGGGCAATGTTGGTTAAATGTCCACATTATCGAGGCCGATTGTCGATGCTGATTGTCGGTGCCGGTTATTGATACCGATTATGAGTATATGACAGCATAGCATCACGATACATGCCCATACGCATTATCTGCATGTTTGTTATGAGATATGGTTGACCATTGCATATGTCATTGGGCATGTTGTTATGAAACTCCCTGATAGGCGGAGGTTATCTCACATGAGCGCATGGTATGCACAAGATTGATACATGACTAGATTGTATGACTCATGCATCTTGGATTGTGTGTTGTGATTACTGTACGTCTTAGCGACATCAGGGCCGTAACCTCCACAGGCATATCGTGAATGACCAGTTGGGACACCGAAAATCTGTTATTAGCATCAGGTTGTCATAAATGACACTGGGTGAAAATCCCTAAACTTTATAGGCCAAGAGACGACCCAACGTTGAGACCGAGTGGATATACATGAGTGCCTCAGTGCCGAATATCAGTAGGCCGCGTCTTCCACTATGTCGTGGTCAGTTGGAAGAGGGTGTGGCCTTATCCGCCCAAGTGAGGGGGCTGTAAGCTAGGCTGAGTTTGACCAGCTCGTGAATGGGTTCGCTATCGACATGTCGGGTAGATATTGGCTGACTACTGGCCAGGCGGATAGTGAGGTCTCTTCCACTTGCATGGTCGCGTGTCAGTGGGCGGTGATTTGCATGTAGAGTGTATTAGACCCCGGTGATAATTCCAGAGATGAACAGTACTGATATGTGAACTTATTGAGCAAGAGTTACATACTCATTCATTCATTCATTCGCTATCCACTCGAGCTGGTGCTACGCAACTATTTGTTACGTATACCTTCGCAATGGTCAGGATTTCAGTTGGGGCGCACGACTAACCTGAGATTAGGAGTTATCATATTGAGTTTAACTATCCAAATTAGGTATGGGACTGATTTGGATAGAAGTCCCTTATGATGGACCCCATAGCCTGCGATACTACGTACTATCATCCCGACTTCACACTCCAGCATGATCATTCTATTCGCACTGCATATTGCATTACATCTGCGGCATGTGGCATTTTGGGTTACTATGTTTCTGCATTTATATGGTCTAGATACGACTGACGGTATTCGTGAACTCATCAGAAATTGTATATTACATTGCATCCACGGCATCTGATATTTGGCTCTTTATGACTCCCCATTTTCATAGTTGATCTGTATTGTGTACTCTGACATTGTTTGACTCATGGACTTGTCAGTATTTTCGCTTACTCTGATATCGTATGATTCATGATCTTACCAGTATTTCTGACATTTTATGATTATGACGTTGTATTTGTGTGCTTGACACTTATCTTGCACACACTTTCACCACTCTCTAAGCTTTCTATAAGCTTATGCACGATAGATGCGTGCAGGTGGCGTTGGTCGTAGCGGCGTTGAGCTTGGAGCTTGCAGCTATCTTTTGGAGCTTTGATTTTATTTTGACATATGTATTTCCCTTTCAACATCATATTCAAAGTTTATATTAGTGGATATGTGATAATGATGTTACTTTTGCGATTTGGGTAAACTTGTGGTTATGCTTCTTACGAGATAAATGTACGTTGGAAAATCCTCTTTGTGGGATCTCAGGATCGGAACCTGGCATTTGGGGACTGAGAACCGAGAATGGGGTACTACGAAGGCTGTCGGCACCAGATTTGGCGATCGGGATTCCTGTGAATCCGATTTCCGGGTTTGGGGCGTGATAGTGTAGGTTATCGACAAGATACATGGATGACTCAAATATCACATATGCCCTCATTACGAATGAGGGGGATCCGTCTAATCTTCAAGAGACTCTTGATGAGCCTGATTTAGAAAAGTGAAGAGAAACTATGGATGATGAAATGGACTTCTTGTAGAAGAATGAGATGAGGGAGTTAGTGGAGCTTCCAGTTGGCCAAAAAGCAATCGGGTGCAAGTGGATCTTTAGGAAAAAAAAAAAAAACAAGATAGATACAAGGCAATGTTAGTAGCAAAGGATTACGCTTAGAGGGAAAGTATCGACTTCACTGCGATATTCGCGCCGATTGTAAAATAAGTATCTATCAAATTTATGTTGGCACTGGTTGCCCAATACAATTTCGAACTGAAACAAATATATGTGAATATTACATTCCTGCATGGGAAATTGAAAGAGCAGATCTACATGAAACAACCAAAAGGCTACAAAGTAAAAGGTGCAGAGAATAAGTTTTGCAGGTTAAAAAGGTCGTTGTATTTCCTGAAACAGTCGTCTAAGCTAAAAAGTTTGATTATTTCATGTTGAATCAAAAGTTTACTAGGAGTGAATATGATCATTATGTATATTACAAGACATCAAGTGATAGCAAGTTCATCATCCTAGTATTGTACGTTGATGACGTGTTGATCGCTAGTCATAACATATTTGAAATCGAAGGAGAAGACTCAATTATCAGGGACATTCGAGATGAAAGATTTAAGAGCTACAAAGAGGGTTCTTGACACATATATTCACAGAAATAGGAAAAGGAGTAGAATTTGATTATCTTAGAAAGATTAGCTTGACAAGGTATCGGTGAAGTATGGGATGGATAAGGCAAAACCGGTTAGCGTTTCCCGCACAGTTCACTTTAAGTTTCCTCATAACAATTTCCTAAAATATATGAAAAAAAGCAAGATATATCTCATGTGCCTTATTTGAATGCGGTTGGTAGTTTGATATATGTCATGGTCTGTACGAGACCGAATATTTCATATGCGGTGGGTGTTGTTAGTAGATACATGTCTAACCCCGAAAAGCAATACTATGGAGTAATGAAATGACTACTTCGATACATTCGATATATGCAGGACTATATCTTATCTTTTAAGAAAATAAGTGCCAAGTTAATTGGTTATGTAGATTTTGATTACGCGGTCTGTGTGGATTCTAGATAGTCAACTTTAGGATACTCCTTTGTGTTAGCGGGTGGATCAATCAGTTGGACATTAAAGCTTCAGTCTGTGATGGCTCTTTCCATAATCGAAGCTGAATATATGGCAGTGGCGTAGGCATTCAAGGAAGGTGTTTGGTTGAGAGAAATGATAAATCAGTTGGGACTTCATCAAGAGGCTGTGCAGGTTAATTATGACCGTGAAAGCGAGATTAATTTGGCTAAAAACTTATTTTTATCATTCACGTACTAAACACATTAATGCACCATTTTATCTGAAAGGTACTTAAGGAATGAGGCATGACCCTAGAGAAGATTCACACGAGCGTCAATCCGACAGACATGCTCAATAGGGTGATTCTTACAAAGAAGTTCAAGTTCTATACAACTTCTTTGGGCTTAGCGAAGATGTAAAGGAAGGCAAAGAAAAAAAAAAGCCTATGAAGAACGGCGATTAAAGACATGGTGGAGATTTTTTATTGATGTCTTAAATCTGTAAATTAACATGTCTATCTCTTGTAATTCTCTTACATGCTGCATATAGGAGTGTAATTGGGATCAAAGAGTAATCTAGGGCTTTCTAATTCATTCCTAGGCTTTCAAATAGCTTATAAGGGGAGATTCAAGGCTTGTTCAAATCAGGTATTCTCTCTATCTCTTGTAATTCCTGCTTTCATAGTGATTACTGTCGCTTTGTACCGCAGTTTTATCCCACAAGGGTTTTTCCACATTAAATTCGGAGTCTTTGTGATTAGGTCTCATGCACTTGTCCCTAAACGATCCCTAAGGCTAATTCTGGACGCTCCATTGCAATTGTACATTATTTTGCTAGGTACTTGTGGTATCATGGGACCCTGGGCATACGTGGTGCAAGACCTTAGTTGGGCCTACCTTCTAAATGTCTTGGCCAAAAATCAAGCCTATCCACTCTGCTCAGTCACAAAGTTTATTACGAGCATATTCAGCCTATTTTATATAATATGGCCTATTGAGTTTTATATCTACCTTGTTTTAAGATAACATATTAACATGAGCTGAAAATTTTGACTAATAAAGTAGATATCACATATACACTTTCACACACAGCTTTTGGTCAATCAAACACTTTGAAATAAGGTTTTACATCATAAGTTTCCTGTTATCCATCCCTAAGATCTGTGGGGCCTACCATGATGCTTGCGCAACATCCACTCCATCTAGTTCATTAGGATCAGATACCAGACATCGAGATAAATTTAAAACTTAGGTGAGCCATGCTATACGAGTGGTGATTGAACATGGCCACGGAAACCTTTTTGGTGCCATGATAACATTGGGTAAGGTTGATATTTGTTTTTTCCTTCGTCCTAGTAGGAATCACCTTATGAACATCCTGGTGACCTCAAAAATAAAATTTCACTGGTGTGCAGTCTCATTTCTACAGTTTTTTAAAACCTGGCCGACTTGAATTTGAGATCTGTATGTGAAACTGATGTACAGAATCGATGTCACAGGGATACTATAGTGACCTCACGGAGGTTTGGAGTTACAGGACCTGAACAGGATTACAGGAAAGTGGGGTCCGAGAAATGAAAGCGGACCCGGCAGGCTCTAGCATGCCAAAGTAAACTATGTGGGGCCCACATAGGTTGTACGTATCTTATCCACGCCGTCTATCCATTTTTTTCAGATTATTTTATGCTATGAAAATAAAATTGAACCATATCAAAAATTCAAATGGACCACACCACAGGAAAAAGTCAAGATACTAACATCCACATTTGAAACATTCCTAGATCCTACGGGGAAGTTTATTTGTCATCCAACCTGTTCATGAGATCATAAAGACATGAATGAAAGGAAAATACAAGTATCAGCTTGATTTAAAATTTTTGTGGCCACCAAGAAGTTTTCAACGGTAGGCATTCAATTCACACTATTTCCTATAGCGTGGTACAATTGAGATTTGGAAATACTTTAATTTTAAAATCACGCTCTGGCTCTAAAATGAGCTAGTAAAATGGATGGACGGATTGGATAAGACGTATGCATCACAGTGGGCCCCACATAGTTTTGGGTCTCAGTGGGCCGGGCCTGGTCTCAGTTCGGCGGGCCTGACAGGCCCGACCAATTCTAATTGATTATCTTACCGGGCCCGAGCCCAACCATTGACAGCCCTACGGGCGAAAAACCTTATCCACTGCCCGAGAAGCACCCAACGGAATGCTGCCACGTCAGCACCAAGTATCTAGCCAGAATCCAAGGGAAGCATTTGAGGCCACATCGTTTGAGACCATCTCTAATCCTTTAAAATAAAATCCGAACCGTTTGAATCCCAAACTTGGATAATCTTCTTTAAAAGGATTTCAAGAAGAAGGATTTTCTACTTTTGATCATCAGCCATGGCAGCTAATCTCACCTCAGCAACGGCTGTCATGACATCTCTCCCTCAATTCAATGGCTTGAAGCACCAACCATCCATAGTTCATACAAAGGCCAAGGTGAGCTTAGCCATCGCAATTTCAATTACTTTCGTTTAACAAAATGTAGCCCTCTCTGATCAGGCCCACCGCCTGATCAGAACGGCTTTAGGTGGGGCGGTGAATCCGGACGGTCCATTTAGTAATTCCAATTCCTGAATGACCAACGGTTGAAAATCGTACAAAATAGGTGAATCCAGACCGCCCATTTAGTGTGCTTGGATTTTCACTTTGGATAGGTGGGGCCTGGATGGACCATGTCCCAAAAATGAAGATTTTAGCCACTGATCTTGGAACTCTTTTCGTTGAACGTGGAGTGTTGTATCATTCATTTTAAACCGTCTATTTGTAGGCCACAAAATGAAAGGCTTTGATTCTAGACGAGGATTTTAGGGCATGGATGAAACAGATCAATGGTCTCGATTGCTGAACCATGGCCCACGCTTGTCAGAATTGAGAACCCAAGTGTGGAAACGGATTGGCTGCTCCCCCTGCCACCAGCCAGGTGGCTGATGGTCGGTGTTCTGTGGGCCCCACCATGATGTATGTGTTTCATCCATTCGGTTCATCCATTTTTACAGATCATTTTAGGGCTTTATACAAAAAATGATAGGGATATAAATCTCAAGTGGAACACACCACAGGAAAACAATAGTGATTGGATATCCACCATTAAAATTCTCCTGAGGCTCACTGTACTATTTATTTGACATCCAATCTGTTGATTAGGTCATATTGTAACAAAAAATAAATATCAGCTTGATCCAAAACTTTTATGCCCAAAAAGTTTTTAATGGTCGACGTCATTCAACACTGTTTCCTGTAATGTGATCCACTTGAAATTGGGATATACCTCATTTTTTTCTCTCATACCATAAAATGATCTAGAAAAATAGATGGACGGCATGGATGAAACACATACATCATGGTGGGGCCCACAGAGCACCGACCATCAGCCATCGGCTGGTGGCAGGGGGAGTAGCCAATCCGTTTCCCCCAAGTGTGTAGTGTGCCAAGATTTGGTCAATAACTCTACGATTCTTCTTTCAATCTAGACAGTCCATTTTGAGAAAAAAATTTAGTGTGGAGGTGCTGTAGTCTTTCATGATATTTCCATATGAGAACCTTCCACGGATTAGACCCACTAAATGGATGGTCTTCAAAAGCAGCCCCAGCTGCCACGCTTCAGTGGTCAGTTTGGTCCTAGCCACTAATCTGAACCTGGATGCAATCAGGGGCCCAGTCCTAGTATGATGTTTTGCTAAGCTCACGCGCCTGTACAGCACTGAGCATGTACTAACCAATATGGGACATAGATGGGCCACATTTATCAGATAATCACATCCGGAGTTTTCCCTCCTCATATATACTCACATCTTTTCATGAGATGGGCCACATTTATCAGATAATCACATCCGGAGTTTTCACTCCTCGTATACGCCGAGTAGGTGAGACAAATAGGATATGGTTAGAATGGCTTGAAAAAATGATACTTTGGAACCGTTAGCGATCCATGATAGGTCTAATGCAAATTGTTGATTGGACTTACTTTTATATAAATAATTTTAGTGGTCCATTTTATAGGCTAGACCTAACGCACGATGAAATGGATTAAACAGTCAGGTTGTCTCTCTCCTAAAGTGGCCAGAATAAATTTGTTTTAGCCGTCTATTTGTTTTGTAAAACAGACCACCTGAGAGAGTTAAACAGTGATTTTCAGGCCACAAGGTCAGAAACAATCTAGCCCACCTGATTGGAAGCTCAGGTCTTGCAGACGTATACCATATTGGATCAGGCATTTTTATGTAGATGGGTAAGGCTACTAATACATGTGTGGGCTTTAAATACAGAAAAGAAAGGCCTATGTACGTTAAAACCAATAGTTAATTATTTTTGCAAACTTCACCACCATTATCTAACCTATAATTACTGCCTGTTTGGATGCCACCCATTTTCATTTACTTTCATTTCTGTGTAACCAATTGGCATGGTAGTTAAAAGGGGACTGTGGGATGTATGGATGCATCACATGCGTGCGGGATCCAAATGCCAGCTTAAGTACACTAAATGAGGTTTTAACCTATGGCTTAGTGATAAATAAATTGCGTTTCAACACTAAGTCATGTGTTCAAGTCACCATATGGTGTGGGTGTGTGTTAAAAAATAAAATTTACATTTCCATCTAATGCTCCATGGGTCATAATGGTTTAAAATCAGACGGTGGTAACATATCCTTAGCAGTATGATTTTTAATGCTTCTTTGAATTTGTCAATGGCCATACACAGGCATTAGTTCAACCTCTGAGGTACAAGGGAAAGGGAGCTCTTGGTGCTCGCTGTGACTTCATCGGCTCACCTACCAATGTGGTAAGCATCTAATTCCACGTAGATATGATTAGCTCTTCCTCACGTCTTGCAAACCTCTACCTCTACATGTCTTGCACATGCCATATCCACTGGCGTAGCACAGACACTGATATGTGTCCAAGTCAGGTATTACTGGCTGTGAAATACCCTGTGTACTAAAGTATTAGAGATTCTTATATATTGATGGTTTGCTGATAGCACACATGTATAAGGTTATAAACACACCCTCACATGTTCTAATGTGGGACATGAGCGTGATCAGGTCCAAGCTATCTATCGCTTGGGTCCCACTGCATAGATGTCCTCATCAAAAAATCGTGGAAAGTCCACTAATCTAGTAGGCTATCCATGCGTTAGGATACACCTGATTGATGGCTTAATATTTAAATTTTCGATTTTTCAAGATCACCATACATCAAAATCATGGAGTTAAATAAATATAAACAAATGCGGCATTCATTAAATTGTTGCTGATGTTGAGAGTTTCAAAGAGTCTTATCCTCACCTTTTTGACCTTTTATGGCATTATCAAAATTGGTAAAGATGTAAAAACGTGAGAGAGACTTAAGAACTAAGACTTCCATACACATAACTCTTAAGAAACCCAACAATCATACTTTTAGGCATTTTCACGCTTGTTAGGAGTCCACCATATGATAAAAATGGCAACTTTCTAGATGTAATCATACACACTGGCTGTTAACTGGGTCCCATTGGTGTGTTCATACACTTAAGATTCAAGAGCTACATATGAATATAATTGATCTATGATGGCCTACTAAATAGAAAAGTCATATGATATGACCATTTATACCGAGTTTACAGTATTGGATAGCCAAATCAGTGTAGGATGGGTGTTTTCTGTTAGGTTTTCATGTAAGTTGAAAGGCGACCTGCCTACCATCTTCAGTGACATGCAAACACACCCAACGGAGATTTTAAAATCCGGATATGTCCAACCTAGTACTAACAACTACAATGCTATTCTATTGTGCATCCAAACACACTCAAAATGTTTTTTTTTTTTTTCCTTATGGCAGATAATGGTGATTTCGACAAGCGCCATGTTGTTTGCCGGGAGGTTTGGATTAGCCCCATCAGCTAACAGGAAGGCCACTGCTGGCCTGAAGCTTGAAGCGAGGGACTCTGGCCTACAGACTGGGGACCCAGCTGGTTTCACCTTGGCTGATACCTTGGCTTGTGCGTCGGTGGGCCACATCATTGGGGTTGGAGTTGTTCTGGGCCTCAAAAACACTGGTGTACTATAAAATGAACTACTAGTCTCTTTTTCATTTTAAAGATGTGGATGATTTCTCCTTGTGGCATCTGGGCCACCTCCTCCTTGGTTCACATGCCTTTTGTTTTGGATGTGTAGGTATGGCCACCCTGCAATTTGGGTATTCGACTTGTGGGGTCCAACATGGACCGATCCTCTTGTGTTTTAACATTCCATTTTTTAAGGTTTACAGTTGCATTAGGGAGAGAGATCTTGGGACATGGCCCATTCCATGTGTGAGATGAGCGGTCAGGAACATTGGATGAATGTCAAGTGGACCACTGCTGGGTCAAGAGAAAGTGACGTGCAGGGAAGGACGTGTAGAGGTCGAGCATGGTCTTCCTCTGGGATAACTACTACAAATCCAAGGAGCTTCCCGGACTCTCACAGAGATGCCTCGAATCCACGAGGAAAGATAGAAACTAGAAGTAATTCTATAAATTTAAAAATAAATTACTTAATAAATGTCTCATCTCTATCCCAATTACAGCATTAATATAGAAAATAAATTTAAAAAAAAAAAAAGTAAAATTCATAATTACCAAAAATAGTAAAATTCTAATCCTAATAAAAATCATAATTCTAATAAAACTCTTCTAAAGCTTAATTTCTAAAATAAAAATAAAAATAAAAATAATTTTTAAAAAAAATCCAAATAAACTTTTGCTAAAAGAGTCCAAATAATCTCGGATGGCCTGTTTCAGTAAAAACTGATAGGTTGTGCGCCCCATAATGATACCCGAATCAAAAGTTATGATCAATTTACGGTCCATGTTCTTTCAGCCAATCATGCTAGAAATGTATCCATGACACATTCTACATCGTAAAGCCGTCCAAGCACCATTTGTTTTGGTACCGTTTTCTTATAGCCATTTGGTTAAGATTGGCTGTTTAAATTTTAGGGAGATTTTTTTTACTCTGGCAGCACATGATGCTTGATATGCAGGCACTCAGTAATTCTACACGTGGCATGCATTAACTCAAAATTAAGTCCTAAATTACTATGTAACAGTCCTAACATATGTTTGTTGAACATTCCAAACCTGGTGGCCACTGTTCGCTGAAATGGGATATTTTTCATCCCAAAATTCCAATAAATGTCCACCAAACTGGTAGTTATTATATAATACAAGAAATCTAATTTTTGTCTCTTATACATCTAAACTGGGACCCACAATTTGGCCAGTTCAATTTGAATTGCTTGTATGCCACATGTTCAATTTTTCAGTGCCTGCATATCATCATCACATTGCCAGAGTATCAAAGTTTCCCTCTTAAAATTAATCTTCATGATAAAAGCCAGTAGTTGAGGGCCTACCAAGTGGATGGCTCAAGTTGCTTGATAGGCTGCTTTCCATAGGCAATTGCCATCGTCCATTTTAGGGAATTTATCAAATGTTTAGGATCATCTAATTAGAGTGATTATTTCATGATATATAGACCTGTAGACCAAACCGTGCTGGATTGATTGGTTGGTTGCTTATGTGCATGGATGCAATGCAACTAGTGACCCCTAGTACTAACTTTCAGTGCTATGGACTAACGCTTTTAAAACGTGGACGACTTTGATCCGAATCAGCGGCTTTTCCAACCAGCCCTACTAAAAAGGTGGCCATCTAAAATGATGGTAAAACCAAATGTGGAATCATCAAAGGCTAGAATTGTGTATTCAATTTGATTTTGAGTTCATGAATATCAATCTACGATGGTTCCATATTTTTTATTTGAGGTATATGCAACATGTACTATACAGCCTACAACCATGGCATACAGATGAGGAGATTCGACCTGCCTGTAACCCGAGGTTTCAGGAATCCCCTTTGCCTAGGGGTGCAACTCGAGCAGAGGTTGGGTTGAAGGTCAACCCAAGCCCAAACCAACCCCAGGAGTCAGCCCAAGGCTCTCAGCCCAAGTCTAGACCCAACCCATGATATTCAATACTCAACAAATTAAATTCGGTTTGGATTGGGTTTGGTCAAGTTGGTTTGGGTTAGGTTGGGTTAGGTAAGGTTAGATCAGGTTGAGTTGGATTAACACCATGTGAAGTTTTAAACATCAAGTAATACAATTAAAGTAACATAACATTAGCAAAATTAAGTCTACATTTTTAACTTTTTATTTTTAAATTAAATAAGAGCCATTGAAAAACCTCTCTTCATTGTTCCAAGTCATCAACTAGCAATAATGGTTGAAATCATCCATTTAGTGGAAGTTTCTTCCTATCACCGTATAGCATATGAAGTCCAAAATATGGATGGTTTTCGATCATCAGATCACTCAGCATGTAGGCCCCATTAGGCAGCAATATACCTTGGATCCTCAGTGGCCAGAAATGCAATGAACAATTCGAATAGAGTCATGAATAGCATGTAACGCCCCGGATTTTTGCCAACCTGGGATTAGATGTCCTTAGGCAATGGATCGATCCTAATACCTCATTAACTTGTCAGAACTGAATCCCAAAGTCTAAAGCCGCCTTTGAACTCATTTCCTTCACAAACCTCACCCTTCATCACCTTGATCTTCCAATTTTTCTAAGAACTTTCACCCTAGACACTATCTTAAACTAGCTAAGTAGTATAACTTTGATCACTTTATATACAAACTCCAAAGGCCTGAGTACCACCTCGACCAGAATTCACTTAGGACTAAATCCTTTAGAAATGAGACAAAGTAACTAAGTGCGAAACCAGATTAGCTACGAAATCCGTTTGAATCGCTTTAAATACGATCTGCAAGACCCAAAACTTGTAGAATCATTGACGCTAGGTTACCCTAAAGTTTAGAACCAAACTCATTTCCCGGCTACTCTCGGCAATGAAACGAAACTTCGTATTAGGTCTAGATCGCACATCAGAAGTCCGATTAACACGAAGTTAAGGAACTAGGACTGCCTCACTGGGCCTGACTATCATCTCAAAAATCAGGTCCAGCCGATGTCCCACGGCCATTCGTTTGGATCCGGAGCGAGGGAGTGTGAAAAACACTATTCCCATTCCAAAATAAATATCAGGAATAGTGATCTGGCACCATTCGTTTACGCGTCAGTATTGAGCAACCTGACCGTCAGAATCAGACCAAATTACACCCTCGGATTAAGAAAAATTTCAGGAACATTTACATGTACTTGGAATTTCGGATCGTGGCCCACTGACCGTTGAACTGAAAGTGGTCCGCCACGTGCGATCTGGGAATCCGATCGAGTCGAAAACGTAATCCCACATAGATCCATGTGTGGTGAGCTTAAGTCTGACGTTTGGCTCAAAGGGGGCCACCAAAAACACTCATTTGAGCTGGAAAAGTGACGAAATACCTATATAAGCAATAACCCTTGAACCTGAGCCTATTTTGGGAAAGGTTTTGGCTATAAAAGGAGCTTAGAACAGCCCCTCTCACAGCCATACGAATTTGGGATAAAACCCTAGAGAGAGAGAGAAAAGAGAGAGAAGAGCTTGGGATTTGTGGGAGATCTTCCTCCTACTGCTTTCATTCATCACACGGCCTACACCACTTCCTTCCAGGCATTTTTCTGGCGGTATCCACTCCGTTTGAAGGTGAGAAACCCTAACCCTAGGTCTGATTTGAAGTTGGAAGGTTGTAGGTTGTGTAAAGACTAACCGATTCCGCTCTTTAGGCTAGAAAACTCCCGTATACGGAAGCTCAACAACCCTTGCTGATTCGTTGTGATTTCAAGGGCAAAGGTGAGGACTTTAGGTGTATAGGTTACGGTTTTCAACGCTTTCAATGTCAGATAATGGTAGATTCATGATCTGCATGCAATTGCACATGTACAAAGTGCTTTCCGTTTTCTGTTTCGATTAGAATTGTAGAATTTGAAATTTCACATACTCTAGGTATTCGTATAAAATACCGTATACGTATTTTTATGGAAATGTATTTGACATGTTTATTTATCGTATGGATATACGATATATGGATAAAAGACTTATTTGGCGAAAGGATTCGCCGAAATACATGTTTTACTAATATACACTATGTATGTAGAAATCTTGTATTAAGGAGTGCATATACATGTATATTTTGGAAATGTGTTTGCCATGATTATGTGTCGTATGATTATATGACATATGGATAAATTACTTATTTGGCGAAAAGAATCGCCGTAATACATGTTTGTTTGTATACACTATGTATGTTGAAAATGCGTATTCTAGAAAATACCGTATACGTATAAATTTTGGAGATGTATTTATCATGATTATTTCTTTGTAGTAATATATTATACATAGATAAAATACTCACTTAGCTAAAGGATAGCCCTAATACATGTTTTTTAACATACACCATTATGTTGTAATAGTGTATTCTAAGTGTTGTGAAAAAATGAATGAGTATAGAATTCTCATTCGTGCTCGCCATGACTAATTGTCATGGATAATTGATTGTTGTATTGGCAATACCCCTTTGTGAAAGGATTTGCCCTAAATCACACCACGGCCAATACACACTATATATGCTAAAATGTGTGGCCCAAGTGTTTGTGGAAATGACTGAATGAATATGGAACTTGGTTTCCTGCTTGCCATGACTATCCGTCATGGGTGTATGCGTGTTATGATTAAGGTAACTCCCTAGTGAAAGGATTTGGCCTTATACCTCTGTGATCAACATATGTCATGTATGTTGATTCCTGTATTTTAAAGTGTTTGTTGAAATGTCTGAATGAGTAGTAGTTAGTAAATTGTAATGTTTAAGGGTGTTGAGATATGATTCTCAACTCCTTTAACTATGTGTATGATTTCCTTGAATAGCTATGTGATTAGGAATTGAGTATGTACAAACTCATGCTTGTGTTGTGCTTTATAACATGCTCAACTGCTTTTATGATTTTATTTATGTAATGCATATGTTAAATTCATGTTTACGTTGTACGATCCGTCATGGGTGATGGGGGAGTGGAGCAACGAATGCGTGCAACAGCCCTGGCAGCCCTAAACGGATATTATCAAACTTTGATTGTATGATCTGAACCTTGATCCATTACTGCTTTACTATTTGAAATTGATTATGTTTGGGGCTATGTTTATAGTCCAGACAATCGGTACCAGAATTGAATTCGTGGCTGTGATTCATTTGCCACGTGAGATGTGTTCGACGAAATCGAGTTGTACTTCGGTTGGCGATAGTGGTTGGCCACGCGAAGTGCTTATACACTTCATGTCGTTTAACTTGTTGTGCGCTCGAGCTAGCTGAGCTTGTCAGGCAACCCGATCTGTCTTATGTATATTCACCATGTTTGGACGCTACTGCTTGAACCTAAGGTACCAAACTTACCAGTGGAATCCCTTTTAACCATGGTACCTCGATCCGCTAAGACTCATGAGCCGGGCATGGTGGTATGGGACACCGTGGTTCGCATTGCTGTACGGCCACGCTGTAGTTACTACGTGCCTCCCCGTAGTGACCAGTGAGCAACCAAACTTGTGAGCCAATTTTGGTGGTATGGGACACTATATTCGTGCTGTCGGCCTACATTGATAAGGTGATGGGGGAGTGGTGCAACGTATGCGAGCAACAGCCCTGGCAGCCCTTTGTAGTGACCGCGAGCATATTCTGAAGTCGCAGTGCGCCTTAGGGTTCACCGCGATATATAGAGTATGAACTAGGCCTGTTTCTGTATAGTGATGAATCGTTTAAGGGGTGATGGGGGAGTGGTGCAACCTTTGTGCGTAACAGCCCTAGCAGCCTCTGCAGTGACCTAGAAAATACACCATCGTCTGATATTAACTAGGACTGACGACCCTAGAATGGATCATGTTTGGGAATGATACAAGGAGGTACCTTAGTTTCCCAATCCTGCTGTTTGAAATGGACTAATTAAAAACTCGGTAATCATGCTCATCATGCATCGCATGTGCCTGGAAGATGTGGAGCACTGTGGGATGTAAGCATGCCGCGAACGTGAGATGGTGTCGCATGAGGGAGTATGTCGGTGAGGACATCCATCATACCTGCATTCATACTTGCATTAATCAGAATAACTAGGAGTGTTTGATTTACTGTTTTATCATTACTGCTTGACTGTATTGATAACATAATAACTTATGCCTTATTGTTCCACTGAGTTAGCTACTCACTCCCACGTTACGGGACGGTGTTGTACACACCAACCAGATTTGTTGAGTTTCAGATGATGGCGATGCTTATGAAGCAGAGCCGGACTACTTCTATGGTGATGAGGAGGAGTTCTCCTATCATGTAACTCTCTGACGGGTCTCTGAAGACCTGGTACTGTATTGACGGGGCTTTGGTACTTGGGATAGAAGACATTACACTTACACATTTGGTATATTTTAGAACTGTACTTGAAATTATTTAACCTGGTAATGTTATCACACTCTGGAGACTCATCATAGTTTATATATTTTATCTATCTATCATAGTCTTCCGCTTGCAAATTTAACTGTCTCTGGAGTATGATATGCTGTTTTGGCTTAATCTCACTCATGTTCAATGCACGAATATAGTCAACATTCAATCATCATTCATTTTGTTGCATAAGTGATGTTCTGGAACTCGGGAGTTGAGTTTATGCTCGACCCCCGATTTTCAGGGCGTTACATAGCAACTCATGAATATTCAATGAAGAGCCTTGTTGGGTACCGTGGAATCACACAGAGATGAATCAAGCACCAATCGCATAATCAAATCCAATCACAAATATTCTGAATTGACGTGAAAAAATATTTACGGAAAAAACGATGGCACGAAGTGACAGTACGTAATGCTTTATGAAAGCAGAAAATTACAAGAAATAGATGTTATCCAATTCAAATAAGCCTCAAATCACCCCAATCTATTCTCTTGAAACCCTAGAACGTATTAAAAAGCTATAAAATACCCCAAATCCCGATTACACCGATATATATAGCATATACAAGAATCACAATCGAAATCGAAAATAAATCCCGCACTTATGCAATTCTACACTCGCGCTCGATGGCACCTTCGATGGAACTTCGATGACAGTTGTCAATAGCATTGAACCCCTTCGATGGCATCGAAAAAACACCAAAACATTCTAGTGACTGAACATGATTTTTTTTTGGATTTTTCCAATGGCATCAAGCAGTCTATCAATTTACAAATTTAAGACATGAACAACAATGTCTACCATGCCTTCAATTGCCATTCTTCATAGCTTCTTCTCCTCATCTCTAATTATGTCTTGCATCATAGCTCCACCATCACTTCTCGTGCACAGTCCGTCTTCCTTTTATGCATTCACCAAGCCTAGAAAAGTTGTATAGAACTTGAACTTCTCCGTGGAAACAATCTTAGTGAGCATGTCAACTGGATTCACGCTTATGTGAATCTTATTTAGAATCGCACCTCCTTCCTCAAGTACCTATCGGATAAAATGGTGACGAACATTAATATATTTAGTACGTGAGTGATAAACAAAGTTTTTAGCCAAATTGATCGCATTTTCGATGTCACAATTAACAGGCACGACCTCCTACTGAAGCCCTAATTGATTTATCATCCCTATCAACCAAAAACCTTTCTTAAATGCCTCCGTTATTGTCATATACTCAATTTCGATTGTGGAAAGAGCCACCATGGACTGAAGCTTCGACATCCAACTGATCACTCCACCCGATAGCACAAACGAGTAACCGGAAGTCAACCTTCTAATATCCACACTGCCCACGTAATCTGAATCAACAGCCTACTAACTTAACCCCTGATTTCTTAAAAGATAAGACGTATTCCTGCGTACCACGAATGTATAGAAGTAGTCATTTCACTGCCTTCCGGTGTTGTTTTTCGAGGTTAGACATGTATCTATTAACAACACCCACCGAATGTGAAATATCAGTCTTGTACAAACCATGGTACATTAAGCTATCAACCGCGCTTGAATAAAGCACATGAGATATCTCCTGCTATTCTTCATCAGTTTTAGGACACTGTTCAGAAGAAAGCTTTAAATGAGCCGCGTAGGGAATGCTAACCAGATTTGTCATGCCCATCCCATACTTCATTAATACATTCTCAAGGTATTAAGCCTAAGATAACCATAACCTGCTCATAGTCCCGTCTCTGTGTATATCAATGTCAAGAACCCTCCTTGCAGCCCACAGATCTTTCATCTTGAATGTCCTTGATAACTGAATCTTCAGTAAATCGATCTTAGACATGCTATGACTGGCGATTAACAAGTCATCAACATAAAACACCAGGATAATGAACTTCCCATCACTTAGTGTCTTGTAATAGGTATAGTGATAATCTTCACTCTTGGTATACCTCTAACTCACTATGAAAGAATCAAACTTTTTGTACCACTACCTAAGCGACTGTTTCAGGCAGTACAACGACCTCTTTAACCTACAAACATTGTTCTCTGCCTTTTTTATTTCGAAACCTTATGCTTGCTTCATGTAGATCTGCTCTTCCAATTTCCCATGCAGGAAGGCAGTCTTCACATCCATCTACTCTAACTCGAGATCGTATTGGGCAACCAGTGCCAACACGAATCTGATAGATACTTGCTTCACAAGCAGCACGAATATCGTAGTGAAGTCGACCCCTTCCCTCTGATCATATCCCTTCACTACTAATATTGCCTTGTACTTATCATGTTTCTTCTTGAAGATTCACTTGCACCTGATCGCTTTTTGGCCAAGGTAACTCCACTAGCTCCTACGTCTCTTTCTTGTATAAGGAGTCTATCTCATTATCCATCATGGCTTTTCACTTTTTTGCAGCCGGCTCATCAAGAGCCTCCTGAATAGTAAAAAAAATCACCATCATTTGTAATGAGGGCATATGCGATATTTGAGTCATCCATGTATCTCACCGGTAACTTACGATCTCACCACAGATTCCTTCTCACATGTGGCTTCTCCACATGCTCTCGTACCTCTATCTACGTGCCTGTATCAACCAGAGTCTTATCTCTATCTATTTGAACATCTACCACTAACTTTTTTGGTTCCTCGTGCTCATCCTTACAGAACAAGGATCCTTCGTCGAATTTGATGTCATGGCTAATGATGATTTTCTGTGTGACCCAATCATATATCATTTACCCCTTCACCCCACCACCATAGCCGACAAAGATGTATTTCTTAGTTATTCAGTCCAGCTTATCTCTCTCAAGCGACGGTACATGAGAGTAAGCATCGCAATCAAATACTTATTGTCCCGAGTAGTCTACCTGCTGACCACTCTACACTTCCTCTGAAATCTTGCACTCAATGGCCATAGAAGAGGACCGATTCACCGAGTAACAAACCGGATTAACAGCCTTAGTCCACGATTCTTTGCCCAACCCAACATTACTGATCATGCATCAAGCCCTCTCCAAGAGAGTCTGATTCATCTGCTCAATCACATCCTTCTTCTCTGGTGTGTGGCATACTGTGTTGTGCATCACGATCCCTTCATCTTTATCATACATATTGAATTCTCTGGAAGTGAATTCTCCACCATTATCTATCCTTAATACTTTCACCTTTCACCCTAATTATTTTTCCACCATGACATTCCACCGTTTAAAGTTGGTGAAAACATCAAATTTATTTTTCATAAAATAAACTAATACCTTCCTAGAATAGTCATTAACGAGCGTGACAAACCATGACGACACTCCATCAGAAATCATGTGCGATGGCCCCTATATATCAGAATGCATATAATCAGAAACACCATTATATATATGTTTTCCAAATTTAAAAGATAACATTGAATTTTTACTATATATAAAATGCTTGTATATACTAAATCAAAACTATTAAAATCTGAAATTAAACAACCGTAAGAAAGTACCTTCATGCCCTGCTCGCTCATGTGGCCCAAGCATGCATGCCACATATGTGCAAATGTGGAATCCACGACATACATTGCAGCTCCACCTGATGAAGTGATCCATATCAACTTATAATGATTTACATTCTGTGGTGCCCTTATGACCACGAGTGCCCCCTTTGAAACTTTAAGAACACGATCAAAACCGGTGAATTTGTACCCAAGTGCCTCGAGTGCTCCTAGAGATATTAAGCTCTTCCTTGTATCAGGAAGGTGTCTTACCTCGATTAAGATATGCTCAGTGTCATCAAACATCTTGATGCGCACTGATCCAACACCAACCACATTACATGTATTATCATTGACCTTAAATAACTGGCTATCATCGCACTCTCTATAACTAATGAACCAATTTTGATGAAGAGTCATGTGATATGATGTCCATGTATCCAAAATCCACTCATCCTTATGATCATCGTATAAGTGTCCTACCATGGACCTGAGAATACATCATAACCACTCGTACATTCATCAAACTCGACAATGTTAGCCTCCTTGGAAGAAGCCTCTGAATTCTATTTTCTTGCCATAGGATTTGTGCAATCCTTCTTCATGTGCTCGGACATCCCACAATTCCAGTACTTTAACTTTCCTTTGCCCTTGCCTTTGGATTTTGACCTTGATTGAGAAGACCCATTGTCTCGCTTAAAATTTTATCCCCTCGTAACTAATGCATCAGTAGAGGCACCCACATCACCGATTTTCTTTCTCATCGCCTTTCCTTGAAGGGTTAAGATAACAGTATTGATGTTAATGATCAATCTACCAGCGTACAACGATTCCTCGAATGATTCAATTAAGGCTACGAGAGAATTCAACAAGATGCATGCCTAATCATCATCTTTCATTGTTTCTTCCACGTCTAACAATTTGCAAATAATCTTGTTAAAGTTACTAACATGGGCCTCAACATCAGCCACCTATGTCATCTTTAGATTGAATAATTGAAGCTTCAAGTACAAACGATTCTAAAGAGATTTCTTTGCTTAGATGTCCTCTAATTTCACCCATGTACTTGCTGCAAGTTTCTCTCTCATGACATTGTAGAAGACCTCATCTATTAGGCACAATTGGATAGAGGTTCTCACTTTCTTATCCATCTTGTTTTATTCATCATCTCTCATAGATTTGGTTGCTTTTCAAGGAGTACATCATCAAATCCTTACTGAACTAGGAGATCGGTCATCTTAACCTTCCAGAGTTTAAAATTATTATTTCCAACATATTTCTCAACATTAAACTTAGGATTAGTAGCCATTGATACTACGCTTTCAAATTCAATATTCTTCCTAATTTTAAGCTCTAATACCACTTGTTGGGGATCGCGGAAGCACATAGAGAAGAATCAAGCACCAATCGCACAATCAAGTCTAATAAAAAAAACACTCCAAATTTAACGTGTAAAAACCCTTATGGGAAGAAACTATGGCACAAAGCGATAGTAATGCAGTATGAAAGTAGAAAATTACAAGAGATAGAGATTACCCGGTTCCAACAAGCCTCGAATCACCCCAAGTTTTGCTCTTGAAACTCTAGAACAAATTAGAAAGCTCTAAGATACCCCAAATCCCGATTACACCCATATATATAACATATCCAAGAATCACAATCGAAATCAAAAACAAATCCTACACTTACACAATTCTGCACACGTTGGATGGCACCTTCGATGGGACTTCGATGGCATCGACAAACTGTTATGGCATCGAACCCCTTCGATGGCATCAAGAAAACACTAAAACATTTTAGCAACTAAACATGAAATTTTAAAATTTTTCTGATGGCATCGAGCACCTGTTCGATGGCATCAAGCAATTTGTTGATGGCATCGATAAACCTGTTGATTTATAGATTTAAGACATCAACAACAAGCCCTTCTTGTGAGCGGGTGGAACATAAGTAAGAGATCCCAATGAACGGTACACTTATCAAAGATCCATGTCGTTCGTCAAGTCCTGTACAATTCAAACATGCTATGGACCAAGGATAATGGTGGTTTGCTTATCATTCTGGTCAAACTTGCATGAACCATATTTTCTATATAGGCCATGATATTAGCCATTATGTATATTCCACATGTATATACAATGTATATGAGGCTAGGTTGCTTGAGGCCTCAACCCAAGCTACATCAAGTCGAAGGTCGAGTTGAGGATTTTTCAAATCATGACATTGATGAACTCAAAACATCTAAAAAAATCAAGCACAAGAAATGAAGTTGGTATTAATATGTGATTTGAAATTTAATTCATCACCTTTACATCTATAAGATAAACACACTTAAAAACAATTTAAGATCATGAAAATATGTCAGTGACCTCAACCCAAAGTTCAGGTTAGGCCAATCGGTTTGGGTTGACCCAACCAAGTTCTACGAAGTCCATTCACTTGCCAACTCATTTTAGGTCGTGAGCCCAAACACAAGGGAGATCCAAAACTCAAGTAGGCCACACCAGAAGTGTCAAGCCCGTATCCTAGACCGTACCATTCCGTAAGCCTCCGTGGTCCTCCCAGTCGAATTTCAGCAACCCACGATCTGTTATCGGTGTTTGTGCGCGATCCTGAGTTGTGTCCCATATATCAGAGTCGGCTCGACTCAAAACTTGTACCCTTGCGACCACGCCATCGTCATGGTTCTGACGCATGTCTCGCGTACTGAGGCGATACCCGGGCCAGGAGATGTGGGTCGGCGTTCAGTTCGAGAAAAACATCGCGCGTTGCAATCCCAAGAGAAAATGTCTCATCGATCAATCAAGTACTCTATCTCATCCCCAAGTACACAACCTATCCCCTAAAGTTAACTCTCTCTCTCTCTCTCTCCACCCATCAAGTACACCCTTCCATCACTCACCATCCCTCTCTCCCATCACCTCTCTCTCTCTCTCTCTCATTCTCTCTCCATTTTCAAGCAACACCCATGAGAGCAAATGTCCTAACCTCCATGAGAGAAGATTTATGTGGCCCACTCCCTACCATCCAGTCCAACCCGTCAAAGCTGATCTCAACCATTGAATCACACCCATTGGAGCTCTAGATCGCATTGGCGGAAGAAGGAAGAGGAGATCGACGGTGGATGATTTTATTTATTGATTTTGATGATTAGAGGGCCCACTTATGGTGGGAGCCATCTTGATGTATAATTTGTATCAAGAGGGGCCCATAGTGGCGGGGCCCCTCCGCTACTCCAATCCTTCTCTCTCTCTCTCTCTCTCTCTCTCTCTCTCTCTCTCTCTCTCTCTCTCTCTTGATGTGTGGCCCACCAATGTTGCACGCGTTTCATCCATGTTGTGGGGCCAACCGTGATGTTTATGCCTTGCATCCACCGTCTAGATATGCTGGACATGGAGCGCACCATGATGTATGCATTTCATCCAGGCTGCCCACTATCCAGACCTTGGACGGTGGGACCAGCTCCAATGTGCGTGTTTTATCCACCGTCCACGTGGATGTGTGGACTCCACTGTGATGAACGAGATGTGGGACCCACCTATAATGAAAATCCGTCCAGGGGGCGGTGGGTCCCAGCAGCCTTAGCTACATTGACGTCAACAAGTTCTGCAACCCCACCATGACGTATGGTTTTTATCCATACCATCCATTTTTGGGGCGTGCGGACCCACTGCCACGTGGGCCCCTCTATGATGTATGTGCAAAATCTGGAAGTACGTGTTTCATCTATGTCATCCGTCTATCCAGATGGTGGGTACCATGCAGCTCTGAGCTTCCATTGACGTCACCAAGCTCTATGGGTCTGTACCAGGTATGTGTAATACCGTCCATCCATTGGCGCGTGTGAGGCCCACCCCACACATGCTGCACGTGTGGGATGGGACCCACCTTGATGAGCGACCTTACATCCTAGCTGTCCATCTATTTAAAAGCAGTGGACTCTACCATAATGTATGTATTTTATCTACAATCCGTCCATTTTTGGCTGCCGTGGGACCCACTCCACACGTGCTGCACGTGTGGAGGTGGGGCCCACAGATGTATGCATTGTCTATCTCACTGCCCATTCCTGGATGGTGATTGGTGAGAGGATGTATTGTACATCCCAGCTGTCCGTCCAGCATCTCATGGACACTGGATCAGGTAATATTTAAATAATATTATATATATTATATATTATATATATACATACATATGTATGTTTGTTATAGTGGGCACACGTGGGACCCACCCACATGTGTCACACATGTGGGGTGGGACCCACCTTACTGTATGTATCTTGCACCGTCCAGATCTGGACGATGCTGTGTGGAGCCCTCCTTGATGTATTGTTTTATCCCACCGTCCATCTCATGGACGTAGGACCCACCTTGTGTGGCAGTGGATTGGCTGGTGTCCACCAGCTATATAGCTGTTGTAGCTACATCCCAAGTTCTGCGGGTCCCACGCATGATATATGTGTTATCCACACCGTCCATATGCTAGATGGGTGGGCTCACTTTGATGTATTTTGTGGCCCATTCGAGAGGCACACTTTGATATACTTGTGGCCCATCTATAAGGCCCACCTTGATGTATTTTATGACCCATTCATCAGGCCCACTTTGATGTATTTTGTAGCTTATTCGAGAGGCCCACTTTGATGTATTTTGTGGCCCATTCGAGAGGCCCACTTTGATATACTTATGGCCCATCAAAATCCATCTGTGAGGCCCACCTTTATATATTTGTAGCCCATCTATGAGGCCCATTAGTGCGGCCCATTGATGTAGCCCACTTGATGTGTATGAGGCCCATTAGTGCGGCACATGTGATGCGGCCCATTGTGATGTATGTGGCCCACCGTGATGCGGCCCATTATGATGTGTATGAGGCCCGATGTGTTGTATATGAGACCCATATGATGAGGCCTGATGTGTTGTATAAGGCCCATGTGTAGGACCCACATGTTATGTATTTGAGGTCCATGAGCAGGGCCCACTTGTTGTGTATATGAGGTCATGGGTCTACTGTACGTTTGGCCCTATGTGGGCCACTCCTTGGGAGCAATGTTGGCTGAATATCCACATTAATGGGCAGTGATGCTTAAATGTCCACATTGTGACCTTCCCTTAGGCCTGGTTAAGCCCATTCTCATCATTCTCTAGTGGGTTAACCCAAATTATTGGGCCCCATTGATATTACTTGATCCATCATTGGCCATCCATCTATGGACCATGCCTTGCGTCGAGGCCGATTCTGATTGTCGAGGCCGATTCCGATTATCGAGGTTGATTCCGATTGTCGAGGTCGATTCCAATTGTCAAGGCCGATTATTGATGCCGATTATGAGTATGTAACAGCATAGCATCATGATACATGCCCATACGCATCATCTGTATATTTGTTATAAGATGTGGTTGACCATTGCATATTTCATTGGGCATGTTATTATGAGACTCCCTGATAGGTGGAGATTGTCTCACATAAGCACACAGTATGCGCAGGATTGATGCATGACTGGATTGTATGACTCATGCATTGTGTGTTATGATTACTATATGCCCTAGCGACATTAGGGTCGTAGCCTCCATAGTCATGTCTTGGATGGCCAGATGGGACACCGAAAATCTGTTACTAGCATCGGACCGTCATAGATGGCACTGTGTGAAAATCCCTAAACCCTCTTGGTACCATCGAGATCGAGTGGATACATGAGCGCCCGAGTGCCGAATACCAGGAGGCTGCATCTCCTACTGTGTCATGGTCGATTGGGAGGGGGTGTGGCCTTACCCTCCTGGGGGAGTAGGCAATGCGAGGCTGAGTCTGAACCGCTCGTAAATGGGTCCACTATCGACGAACTGGGCCGATATTGGTAGCGGATAGTGAGGTCTCTTCCACTTGCCCAGTTGTGAGCTTGATGGGGGAGCAAGCTGGTGTAGAGTATACTAGACCCCGGTGATGATCCTAGAGATGCGCAGTACTGATTTGTAGAGCAGGAGTTGCATACTCAGCATTATATTCATTCATTCATTCACTATCCACTCGAGCTGGTGGTACGCAACTAATTATTTTGTGTACTTTCGCAATGGCCAGGATTTCAGTTTGGGTGCGCGACTAACCTGAGATCAGGAGCTTACCACATTGAGTCTATCTATCCAAATTTAAGTATGAGACTGGTTTGGATAGAAGTCCTTTGTGATAGGCCCCATAGCCTGCGATACCACATACCATCATCCCGACTTCACACTGTAGCTTGGTCATTTCATTCGCACCACATATTGCAAATTGCATTACATCCTTGGCATATGGCATTTTGGGTTGCTATGTTTATACATTCATATGACTTAGATAAGGCTGATGGTATTCGTAGCTTTTCAGAATTGCATATGGTATTGCATCATCGGTATCTGATATTTGAATCATTAAGTCTCCGCATTGCATAACTGACCTATATTACTTTCTCAGTATATGACATTAGCTTGCTATGTCTTTTCATCGCATATTCTGGATAAGGTTGATGATATCTTTATGGACTTGTCAGTATTTCTGCTTACTCTGATATTGTATAGTTCGTGGACTTACCAGTATTTTCGTTTACTCTGATATTACATTCTGAGCACGCATATACTGTTCACATACTTACACCACCCTCTAAGCTTTCTATAAGCTTATGCACGATAGATGCATGCAGGTGACATTATGATGCAGCCGAGCCGAGGTAAGAGTGTGTGGTTGAGCTTCTAGAGTTTTCTTTGATATTTCTATATTGTATTTCCCTTTCAGCATTGTACTCAAATGATTATATTAGTAGATATGTGATGATGATGTTGCCTTTGTGATTTGGGTAAACTTATGGTCATGCTTATCTTCAAAGAAATTCATTTTGAAAATCCTCCTCGTAGGATCCCAAGATCGGAATCTAGTGTATGGACGCTGGGAGCTGAGAATGGGGTACTACGGAGGCTGTCGGCACCGGATTTGGCGATCGGTAATTTCGTGAGCCCGATTTTCGAGTTTGAGGCATGACAAGAAGAAGCAATGGATATTGAATGCCTACCGTTGCAAGTTTCTTAGGGGCCAAAGAGTTTTGGATCAGGCTAATCTTTACGTTTTCCCTTCATCCAGGTGGGAATCGCCTTATGAATACTTTGGATGGCTTATAAACATCATGGTAGGCCTTAAAAAGGTTTCAACGGAAGTCATGGTTTCTTGAGTCTGCTCTTGGAACATAATAAGAATGGAAAATTTTTTTGGGTATATGGTTAAATAGGATTATCCCCTTTTCATTTCAACTACATCACAAAGTCCTTCAAGATATCAGTGCACAACCCAAGATATGGCAATAGGCATATAATATCTAAATTACATCTTTTTTTCAAGATATTTTCTTAATTTACATCTTTTTATTTCTAAGGATAAAATCATAAACTATGTGATGAGGAATTCTCGACACCTGCTCCCCTAATGTGGCTCGCTAGGATTTCCTAAAAAAAATATAAACAACTGGATGAGCTCAAAAGAGCCCAGTAGAGACACCTCTCTACACAACAACAATTTTAAGGATAGCATCATAAATATCAAGTAAATGCACGTATCAAGTGAAGCAGCAAAATAAGACGAGCATGAATATTACAGAGAACCACTCTCCACATACTCCACATACTGCACATATACCATAAGCCAAACAATCAAGTGACACCACATGTCCTTGACAGTATGGCATCCACCCAAATCGGCTAATGAGGGATCCCAACTGGGCTCAACTAGGGAAAGCATGGGTTCTACCCCCTCCCAATTAGAGGTGGACATCGAGTCGAGTCGGACCGGATTGGTTCCAACTCGACTCGATCCAATTTTTCAAAGAACCTGACCCGAATTCAATCTGATCCGAGACATAGTCCAGTAGGGTTGACTCGATCCGATCCGAATCCTTGCTGGCCTGACCCGAACCGAGTCCTACTCGGTCAAGTAAACTGAGTCGAATCGAGTTGAGTCTGTCCAGTCGATTCGGACTAGGATGAGTCAAGCCGAGCCAAAGACTCTCGTGTTAGGAAGGAGACGAGGGAAATCAGGAGGGAGAGAGAGAGAGAGAGGGAGACAAAGGATGAGAGAAAGAAGGACCACATGTGGCACTGCTCGGGTAAGGATGGGTTAGGGTTCGTCGTTCGGGTAAAAGATGGGTAAAAGTAAAATTTTAAAAAAAAATTATACTACCCAACCGAATCGGATCGGATTCTGGATTGGATTGGCTATTAACCCGAACTTAACTTGATGTGCGGTCGGATCTGAGTAGGTCTACTCGATCCGACCCAATCCTGGCTTTCGGTTCGAGTCGGATCCTGCCCAGCTCTACTCCCAATGCACTCTTCTCATCAAACAGCCTGACTCCAAGTGGGCATGGGTCCTACCCCCTCCCAATGCCATCTTCTCATTAAACATAATATAACATAAGTGCCAACACATATCTATCCACCCATCACCAACATATATATCCATCTTCCATCACCACCACATATGATGCAAGTGCATAAATTATTAAGATACGTGTTACATTTTAAAAAGATTATGCTATGTTTAATGACATGAATTCAGATATTCAAACAATTAATCTTTCAAATACCCTTCTCATAAATAGGTTACCATCATTCTTGTATATATAAATTATATCCAAGAATCTATCCACCATCCATTTTAATCCAACAATAAGATAGAACACACATTCCTACTATGGGTTTGTCATCTTCATATAACAGTGAAACACATCCAGTGGGCTCGTTCCACTTGTTAGTACACTCATTTATACATCTTGTTTATCAATCACATGAGTCCTTGTGCCATGTAGTCAGTTGAACCTCTGAAAGCTAAAGACCAAAGACACAAGAGAATAAGAGCATCAATGAGCAAAGAACATGTAAATGAGGTGCCTTGGTGACCCTAGCCCTTAATCTAAAACAACCCTTGAACCTCTGGATGATCTTGGCTTAATAAGTAAACTTATTGTTTATCACTTAGCCTTAGAAACCTAATTGGAACATGATAAGTAGGGCTAAAAGAGGTGCAACACTACTGTGAAAACATACGCCCAAAATAGTAGTTTTCAAGTGTTGCTCGATCCAAGGATACTTAGAATTATATCCAAGTAGATAAAAAACTTAAAAAATTACTAACCTCATCTCGTTAGTATGGTGATAAATCTGGCCTTAGGTAACATATATAACAATCTAAAGCCTAAGACTATAACTCCTACTTTTGTAAAAGACAAATCCTTGAACTCTAAAGTAGAAACTCAACAAGGGTATGAGTTTGATCGTAAGAAGATTATCTTCAAAAATCAAAAACCCTGCTAAGAATTTTCTAAAGTGAAAACATTTGTCAACAACTAGAGATATCAAAGGAGAGAAATTAACAAACCTCTTCTTCTTGATAAAATTGTGGACTTGCTCGAAAATTTGTTGAAAGCCAACTTAAACAAGAAAGGAGTAAATAGGAAAAGAAGAAATTCTAACTCTCAAAGACAACAAAAGGAAAGAAGCTCTCTAAAGCCTATAACCATTATGAAGTAGGTTCCAAAGGTTAAATGTCTTATCATTCATACAGCTTTCGAAGCAAGTAGCCATTCACGATGGTACCTGGACAATGGATGTTCTAGATATATGACAAGTGATAAAGCCATTTTCTCACATATTAACCAAATTAATGGTGGCTCAGTTACATTCGAAGATGGTAGCAATTGTAAGATCATTGGTAAAGGTAATGTACATCTTCCTAACTTACTATATTTGAAAATTTTTATATGTTGAAGGATTGAAACATAACCATCTTAGTATATCTCAAATTTGTGAGAATAATCATAGTGTAAGATTTTCTGATCGTGGATGTAAGATAAATAATAAAGAAGGAAATGTGATATTAAATGGTTGCAAAACTTTTGAAAATTACTATAAAATTAATGAAACTTGCTCAACAAACCTTTCATGTTAAATGGTCTAAACAGACGAGATTGAATTATGGCATCAACGTCTTGGATAGTAAATTATAGAGATCTTTACAAGTTGAGCAAAAGAGATCATTTACAAGGCTTACCTAAGTTGAGAATGAAAGAAAATAAAGTATGTGATGCTTATCAAGTTGACAAGAAAATTAAGAGTTGTCACAAGAAGTGAACTCCTTAGCCACTACTAAACCTCTTGAACTTCTCCACATGAACTTGGTTGGACCAATAAAAATGGAGAGTAAAGGAGGAATGAAATATTTCTTAGTTGTAGTTGATGACTACACAAGATATTCTTGGGTAGCATTCTTAAGAGAAAAGTCGAATGCTTTTTGAGGAGGTCAAAAAACTTATTAAACACATTCAAACTGAAAAAGAGTTATTTGTAGTCTGAATAAGAAGTAATCATGGAACAGAATTCAAAAATAGAAATTTTGAGAAATACTGCAATGACAATAGTATATTGCATGAACTTTCAGGTCCTAAAACACCCTAGCAAAATGGAGTTGCTGAAAAGAAGAATAGGGTGTTACAGGAAATGGCAAGTGTCATATTAAATAGTATGAAAATGCCTAAATATTTATGGGTTGAAGCTATGAATACTACTTACTATATAATCAACTGTTTTTATATTAGAGATGGAAAAAATAAAATTGCATATGAAATATGGTTTGAGAAAAAGCCCAGTGTAAAATATTTTCATACTTTCGAAAGTTAGTGTTACATTTTGGGTGACCATGAAAATTTAGGAAAGTATGATACAAAAAGTAATGAAGACATATTCCTAAGATTTGTATTAAGTAGTCATGCATATCGTGTTTTAAATAAGAGAACTATGGTAATACAAGAATCTATAAATGTTGTAATTGATGATTGTTCAATCAATCCTAGTCTTCACCAAGATGATAGTGATGGTGATATCATTTTGATTAATCAAAGTGAACCATCATCCAAATCAAATATTACTGATTTAAGGTTGGTAAAAGATCATCCAACCAATTAAATTATTGGTAACCCTATTTCTGGTGTTCAAACTAGAAGGCAAATGGAAAATATTATCAATCGTGTTTGCTTTACTTCTCAAATTGAACCGACCAACATAAATGAAGTGTTGGCTTATGAAAGTTAGATTTTGGATATACAAGATAAACTGAATTAATTTATAAGAAATGATGTATAGTATATTATTCCTAGACTATCTGATAAAAATGTTATTGGAACCAGTGGATTTTTAAAAACAAATCAGATGAGTTTGAAAATATTATTAGAAACAAGGCACAACTGGTTGTGCAAGGTTATACTCAAATAGAAGGAATTGATTACAATGAAACATTTGCACTAGTTACTCGTCTTGAATCAATCATATTATTTATCTCTATTATTTTCTATAAGAATTTTAAAATATATCAAATGGACATTAAGAGTTCTTTTCTAAACGGTAACTTGAATAAGTGAGTATATGTTGAACAACTTAAAGGTTTTGAAGATCCCAAACTTGATGATCACATGTACCGCCTTAAGAAAGCTTTGTATGGTTTGAAACAAGCCCCTAGAGCATAGTACGAAAAGCTAACTAAATCTTTGCTCAGCAATGACTTTCGAATGAGAAGTGTAGATAAAACTTTGTTAAAAAATCTAATAATGATATCTTAATTGTTCAAATCTATGTTGATGATATTATTTATGGATCAACTTATACTAATCTATCGTCTAAGTTTTCAGAACTTATGAAGTTTGAATTCGAAACGAGTTTAGTTGGCAAGCTAACATATTTTCTTAGACTTCATGTAAAGCAACTTGAAGATGAAATTTTTATTTTCAAAACCAAGTATGCACAGAATTTGGTTAAAAGGTTTGGATTTGAAAATGGTAGAAAATTCAATACTCCCATGAGTACAACACTCATATTATTTAAGGATGAATCAAGGAAAAGTGTTGATCACTCTCATCTTTATCGAAGCATGATTGGAAGCTTGTTATATCTAACTGCTAGTAGATCAGATATTTCATATAGTGTTGGTATTTGTGCTAAATATCAATCTGATCCTAAAGAATCTCATCTATCAGCTGTCAAACGCATAATTAGATATATTGCAAGCACTGTTAATATTGGTATGTAGTATCCTCATGATACATAAATTCGAATAACATGATATACTGATGCAGATTAGGTAGGAAATATTGATGATAAAAAATCCATTAGTGGTGAATGTTTATACATTAGAAACTGTCTAGTCTCCTAGATGAGCAAAAAGTAAAACTTAATATCATTATCTACAGTAGAAGCAAAATATATTGTTGCATGAAATGATTGTACTCAGCTTATATGGATGAAGTGAATGTTGGCTAATTATAACATAAATCGAAATATAATAAACATGTATTGTGATAACACCAGTGCAATCAATATATCCAAAAATCTTATCCAACACTCTCGAACAAAACATAATGACATCAGATATCATTATATATAAGAGTTAGTTGAAGAAAAGACAATTGTGCTGGAATACATTTAGACTGAAAAGTACTTCACAGATATTCTAACCAAGCCACTCAACAGTGTTAAAATTTCAAATTTAAAGCATAATATTGGCTTATATTTTATACAATCATCTTCTTTAAGTGGATTTTTTAAAAAAGAAAATATATATATATATATGGGAAAAGGTACTATGCGCTCAAGCTGATGGGAACATCCCATGAGGTCGAGCTGTGTGGGCCCCACCGTGATGCGTTTCAAACATCTACCCCATCAGTCAGATGCACCATTCCATCATGGGCCTAGATCTCAAAAATTAAGTCAATTCGTGACTTGTGTGGGCCACACCACATACAGAAGTTGAGAGGGGTCGTGCACCATTAAACCATTCATAATCATTTTTTGGGCCCACCGAGATGTGGTTTGCAAATCTAGCCCATCCATTATGTGTGTCCCACTTGGATGAGGGTTCAGACCAAGTTTCAGTAGCATTCAAAACTCAGGTGGGCCCCACCAAGTGCTTTTATATGTTTTTGGCATGTCTTTACATGATTTTAGATGGTATGGCCCACCTGAGTTCTGTATACGGCTGATTTTTGGGATATCCCGTAATTTAAAGGGGACCCATCAAATGCATGGTGTTGATGGTCGACACGCATCACGGTGGGGCCCACACAGCTCGACCTTATGGGAGCTTATCGTGAGCTCGAGCGCATAGTACCTTTTCCATATATATATATATATATATATATATATATATATATATATATATAATATAAAAGTTTTTGGCTAACCAAAGAGTGACCAAAATATCCGATCAGCCAAACAAGAAGTCTGGTCAGCCGAATATCACGCTATCCCTCTTTTAAAGTGTGAAAATCACTTCTTTCCTCCGAATTTTTTCCTTTTTGTCTTGTCGATGCCTCCTTCGGTCACCCTTCCTCCATTACCTTGTTTGTAAGTATATTTTGGTCCATTTTTTTACTAATTTTAGTTTCTCATTTTATTCTCATTGTAATTCAACCATTTTTCTTTAGATTTGAGATCCATATGTTGGGTTATTTCAATTGGAGTTAATTTTCTTGAGATTATTGTGTTTCCTTCTTGATTAAAAGTAATGGAACATCAATCTAAATGTGTTGTGTGGAAAGTTCTAGCTGGTTCGTCATCTAGATCTCTTTCTTGATTAAAAGTAATGGAATATCGATCTAAACGTGTTGTGCGAAAAGTTCAAGCCGGTTCCTCATCTAAATCAGTTCCCCTAGAGATTTGGACCATCCGTCCACAAAAGGATGATCCCAAAAATATATGAGATTTTAGATCTAGAAGTATTATCATTGAACGATCAATTAATCATAATCATATTGCTGAGTATGGTTTACATGAGCTTCTGTCTAAGGTTAGTTGGGGAAAATTTTCAAATGGGGAGGAAATGCCTACCGATATATAGTCCAATGGATGTATTCCTCCATCTCATAACTTTCTTTAGAGAATGACATCTTCTTTAAAAAAAATAAAGAAAAATATTTCAATTACACCCTCCACCATTATGTTATTAATGAACATAAACTTGGCGGATGATGGAATTTCAATTCCTCCTCTGATGAAAAAGATGTCAAACTCTGAGAGAGAATCTATTACCCGAGTACTATATGATTTTGATGCAGATTGGAGATTTGGTAATGCCCTACCGATTGGGAAACTTTTTCCTAAGTACCGTGTTCTTCATCGCATTTTTACGTCTAATGTTTATCTTAGAGCCGGTAACAAAACCAATCTCACTCCATTTATGGTTCATATCCTTCTTGCATAGCAACTGGAGTCAAAATTTATCTTCTGACACTTATTTGTTAATCTATTATTCATTATTGGATGCACCCCAAACATAGTTCTCTTCCATTCAGTTATCTCATGACATCTCTCGCTTCATCTTTTTTAGTCCAAATTCCTTCCATTGAGGCACCAGAATCTAAGCTTCCTTTTGACTCTTATAATCTACATATGATGAATTTAACTCTTCTACCCGAGCAACATGGTGTACGTGGTGATAGGTAGAAAGAGGAAGAAGATGTTAACATGGATGCCATTTTTAATGAATTATAGGAAGAATCGGCTAAATATGAGGATTATTATGATTATTGTCCTTCTACTTTTAATGAACGTTTATCTGCTTTTGAGCATTGGGTGGATGCTTTGCATATTTCTTAGATAGCTCATGTTTTAAATCAACAGTTTAATATGAAGTACAGGAAAAACGCTTTCATCGTATGTGCAAGAGCTTAAAAAGTATTGATCATGAGATGCAAGCTCCATCTTGTTCTAAATTTGAATGATATTTTTTTTTTTGTTGATTTGAATATTTTGTTTAATATTTTCAAACTCATGACACTCTTGAAATTTTTGCTTAATATTTGAACTCTGATTTGTTTAATATTCCTTCTCTTGTTATATCTTTTTCTTGCTTCCTATATGTTTAATGTACTTCATCTTCCTTTGTCAACTTGTAACAAAAAGGGGAAGAGATGATCTCATAGATGGAGAGATGACTCATCTCATGTGGAAATAAGTTCTTTTTAGTATATTTTTCAGATGAGCAGACAGCATATTCTTCATGTTAAATTTGTGCTAAAAGTTCATTATTCGAGGCCTTCATTATTCTAAATATAGTTGTCAGATCTATGTAATCTTGAGTATTTGTAATGTGATAAGTGTGATGAGTAAAGAATGTGATTAATGTGTAATGTGTTATGTTATGTCACGAAATTGACAAAGGGAGAGATCATAAGTGCTAATGTTTTAAGCACACATGTAGATTATCAAATTTCATAGACAAAATATATATTGTATGAAACTTCAACTCACTTCAACATTTCAAGACTAGAGCACAACTCAACGTCTCAAAATTAGAAGGCTTGAAAGAATTTCAAGAGAAGAATCAACGGTATGCTAACCTACAGGACCTTAGGAAAGACTTTGGGTTAAAGTACATAATACTGGTTTTCTAAGTTATACCTTATTACTTTTTTACATTAAAAATCATGGGTGTTCGGCTAGTCCAACCCTGTCTTCAGCCAGCTGAACCATCTCAGTTCAACCTGAGATCAACCTAGGTCAAATTTCCAGCAATGCATGATTTTGAATTCCAGGATTCTTAGGCCAGTCGAACCTTGTCTCTGGCCAACTGAAGGAATCTCAGCCCAGCCGAATTATATCTCTAGCCAGCCTAAGTTTGGTTCAAATCAAATACCATGAAATTTGCTAGCCATTAAAAAAGAATCATGAAAATCTGACCAGCCAAAGGGATTCTTAGGCTGACCAAAGCTCTAAAACTTTTCATATAAATAGAGCTCATTTCTCACGATTTTAAGATAAGGAAAAAAAAGAAAGATAAAATACAAGAAATAAAAGTGAAAAATATTTATCTTTTTTAAGCTATTTTGCATTATCTTTTATATATTATTTTTATCTAATTCAATTCTCTTCTCAAGTCTGATTAAATTCAAATAGAGATTGGCCTATACTCAACTTAAGAATAGAGGATTGAATCTGCAACTTCTAGGGTTTTTGTTTTTTGCAAAATCATATATCTTTAAATCATTATTGATTATGCATACATTGATTTATCTTCATTTGAGGAAAGAAATGATCATTGCATCTACTGAAGCTGTATTTTCAAAGGCTTCACCAATATCTTCGCGTCTTCAAGAAGATACGTTTTCATTTGGTAAATTACTTTTACTTTGGGTTGATTGAGATTGCCCAGAAAACTCTTATCGGGTTGAGAAATGATTATTAGCCCGTTAAAATCACTTGAGGTTAGTTGTGATATCTTGTGAAAATCACAAACTATAAGAGGTTGTTAAGGTCAGTTTGTGAAAACCTTTATTATAGTGAAAAACCAATATTACATGGAGAAGTAATTTTGGAAGTGGAGTAGGTGTGTGTTAACACCAAACCACTATAATTCTATTTGTCTTATGGTGATTGATAATCTTTTCTTTATATTTATTATCTTCAAATATTGAAATTAAGAAAGTCGTGAAATAAGGTTGTCCTACCTAAGAAATCAGGCGAAGGTTGTCCTATGATTCAATATAAATCAATATTTCAATATTAATTGTTATTCTATATTTATTTTCTGAGATTGATTATTAAAAATTGGTTAAGTCGTATTCACCCCCGCCCTCTAGGACATCGATAGCTCACTATATGTGAAAGAAACATGGTCGCCTTGAATTTTCATTCAAGACGGTTGTGTAATGAAGAAATACAATGAAATAATAGTGAGAACGATCAAACCCTGGTTAAGATAACCGTTGAGGTCAAAATCTGGACCACCCTCCACTCAATGCTGCGAACTCAAAATAGACCTTGGTCCTGCACAGAAAGGTGAGCAAAGGAGACCCTGGCTTATACAGGGGACCCTATAATGCCTAAGTCAGGCTAAGGAATCTGGGTCTAAGTTGTGTGGTGTAGAGCAGGGTGCAAGATATTGCATACCTGTTGCAATGGGGTCCCCTGGTATTTATACATGTGGGTTGGGCGGATTAGATCCTTCAATCTCGGCATGATATACTCAATCAAGTGGATATTCCAATCATGGAAATACTCCACAATATTTGGATCGTGTAGTGCATCGTGTCTTAATGGAGCATATCTCCGAGCAAGATCTTCGGACACGTACGCATTTAGGTTAGTTCCTAGCTCGGTACTTGGAGTATCTTCATTCGGGCTCGGACCTAGTCCTATCCGAGTTTGCGGATGAGTACCTGTAGTCGAAATTCATAGTCAAGTCATCAGGATCGTAGTCTGTTAGGTGTGCTTATTGAAGGCTTAGCTCTTGGTCTATAGGTCAAGGATGAGGATAAGGACGAGGATGAGGACAAGAGCTCGGCTCAGCCAACCTTCTTCGGATGAGGAGGAGGACGAGGACGAGGATGAGGACGAGGACGAGAGCTCGGCTCGGCCAACCTTCTTCAGATGAGGTTGAGGATGAGAATGAGAGCTCGTCTTGCCCGGCCTAGGGTCGTAGTCCAGAGGTCCACTCACGCCTAACATGATGTTCTCCTTCCGAGGCCCTATTAATCGGTTTGGATGGTTTGGGCCGGCCCTGTTTAACCCTATCCATATTTCTCCATAACAGAAGCCCCCTACTCTCTTAGTCCGAGAATGCCTGAGGAAACGGGGCAACGCCTCCACGTCTCTACTCATGATGAAGGTTGGGATAATTGGAGTGTAATCATTATGAAGATTGCGCTTTGGGTTACGCGTTTAGTACGGCGGCCGCAAACCTTCAGACTTCGACCTCTGGACGAAGGACACGTTGCGACGATTACAATTTGCAATCGGCAGAGCAGAGAAAATGATGCCACGTGCCCATAAGGAGGGGAGAGGCTGCTGGCGTCATAAATAACATTTAATACCGATGAGCTCAGACCTGGGAACGCGGACTCGAGCTTATCAACTCCCTCCACGCGTCCCCTATTGTCAGTGCTGAACCGCCTCGGCTTCGGGGACAACTGTCCATAATGATGACGCTGAGCGATGGGAGGGTTATATAAACCCCCTCGCTCTCATTCATATTCTCCTTCTCCTGCGCTCCAGCTCTCTCGCTTTCTATTCTCCTTGCTCTTTTTGAATCGCCTTCTGTCGAAAAAAGGGTTTCCGTCAATTGGAGGAGGGATTTTGCTCAGAGTAAGTCGCCGGAGTAGAGGAAATTCCTGCCGGAGCGAATCGCCCTCAGCACAGTGAGTCTTCCACCATTTAATCTTTTCCTTTCATTATGTCGAGCAACTCTGATTAAGTTGAGGAGGTTCAAGGAGTGGGGGCCGACTCCGAGCCAAAAACCACCGACTCAGGGCCCGGGGACTCTGAAGGCCTCTTTGAGGCTATACTGCTAAACACATCGGCCAAGAAGACTGCCGGTCCGAGTGCCAAGAGCCGAGGCAAGAGACCGATGAGGGCACTTAGAGATCCCACAGGACGGTTGAAGGCCGGCCCATCAGGGGGCAGATCAAAGTCATTGGTTCCCGGGGGCTTGGTTCTAGTTAAGTCCGAGATGGCCCAGATCCGTGAAGACTACCAGATCCCGAACTCGGTGCACATCCGAGCTCCTTCTCCCATTGATTAAGCGGGTCTTCCTCCTGAGGGGGAGATTGCTATATTCAATGGTGCCCTTCAGTGCGGGTTCCAACTTATCATCCATCTGTTTGTGCATGAGCTTACTGCACAACTGAAAGTGGCCCCTGGCCAATTTGCCACGAATGCCTGGCGAATCCTCCTCTCCACATTCATCATTTGGCACTGGATGAAGAATCAGAGGCTGATGTTGGACGAGTTCTTGTATTTGTACATAGCTAAGTATGATAAGAACGAGCCGTCCTGGAATTATTTCTCTGCCAGACCCCCATGTATCCCGGGTTTGGTAACTCGACTCCCCATTTCCAACAAAGATTGGAAGGGGAAGTGGTTTTGGGCCTCGAGTGAGTGGGTGAGAAGCCTCGGCCTCTGAGCTGGGTAGACTGCGGGCCCGGGTCCCTACGAAGTCGCCAACCCGGGTCGGGCACTTTTCATTTTGTCACACTCTGTATGAATGACTTGTCTTTTTGTGTTCAAACTTGCGCTTTGCTTTTGCTTATAGACCAACCAAAAGGGGCTCCTGAGCTCACTCTTCTCCAGTAGAACCAAGTAGTCAGAGCCAGAGTGCTCGCTGAGGACCAATGCATTTGGTTCGAACTCATCAACGGGGAGAACCTAGTGTCGTCTGGTTTCTACAGACTTCAGCCTACTCCCTTTGCTCTGGGTAAGCGGGGTAAGGGTCCTCGGAGACTGTCCGTTGTTCTTTTGTAGATTTCGCTTAGGCTGATTTTATTTCTTTTCGGGTAAGAATGGAAGCAGGCGGCTTGAAAAGGAAGAGGCTGGTGGTACCACGCCCTTTGATGAGCGTGGTCCTCGCTAATGAGTCAAGGACCAAGGTGACGCCGAAGAAAATGAAGACTGCCGAAGCCGAGCCTGCCCCGGATGAAGCTGCGCCCACACCAGCCGAAGCCATGCCCATCCTAGCCCTGACCCCTACCCCCGAAGCACAAGCCCCGGAGGTCCTCATCGAAGCCGAGCCTATCAACATCTCGACTCTGACTCCAAAGGGGCAAGCCTCCGAGGTTTCACCCACATTCCCTACCAGCCCTTGTCGGATAGGGGGAGAAGTTGTCGGGGAGACTCTTGATGTTGACACCCCCGCTCATTCCATAGCTCGCCTCACTGCTGTCGAGGTTGAATTCTTAGCCAGCAGAACTGATGCCTTGGTCGGATACGCTACCACACCCAAGGTTGTAGCTTAAGCCTCCGAGGCTAGCGAAGTCAGACGAGCTGTCGAGCCCACTCCTCTAAAGATCTTCCCTCCTGGTTACCACATGGCTTTGATGAATGATTGGGCGGCCAAACATGTACCAGAGCCAAGCATAGCCAACACCACCTCCCGCAACTACACCAAGTTCATGAATGACTACGCAGCAGTCTGCTACCAGTCGCTGCCGATGATGGTGAAGGTTAAGGAAAGGTTGAAGGAGATGGACCGACTCGAGGCGGAGAAGGCCGAGCTTGAGGCAGAGAAGGCTGAGCTCGGAAGGCTTCCAGAGGTTCAGCTTTCGAATGGGAGGAGCTGAAGAGGGCTGTGGATGAGGGCCGAGCGAGGGAACCGGTGCTCCAGGGTGAGGTCAATCAACTCCAAGCTCGCTTGGATGTGACCGAGCCCGAAGTTGTGCACCTGTGGGAGGTCGTTGAGCGTGTGAAGGCCTCCTTTGAATGCATAGAGGGAAGAGCGCGCAGCTTGCAGAAAACCTCGCTAGGGCGAAGCGCGAAGCGACCGAGGGGTTGGTTCAACAGAGGTCTGTTCTCGAGGCCTGGGCTACTACAGAGCTAGAGAAGCAGCGAGGGGAGCTCGAGACTTTGGCGACCTCACAAGCTGTTGTGATAGTAGCAGCTTACAAGGAGTCATTGGAGAGGGCCAGAGAGTTAAACAAACTGTATCTCTTCGACTACAACACTAGCTTTGACATCTGAGGTCCAAAAGCTCCACCCAGGCATCGACCTCGACACTCTTGCTGCAGACGAGGCTGAGGACGCTGAACCATCTGTAGTTGAGAATGCCCCCCTCCCGTCATCAAAGCCACCCCTGACGCTCAGCCCCCTAGCTCAGCGGCTGGTCCCTCTGCTCGGAGGGAGTGAGATACTTTATTTTTTTTATCTTACTTGGGATGTTTGTGGATGATAATTTTTTAGGTGAATGATGATTTTTTTAACCCTTGGTTGAGGGCATAGTTTTATGTGTTGATTGTTGTATGATGATTTATTGATGTTGAAAGCCTACCCCTTGAGGGGTCAACTCTCCATGAATGGCGTGCAACACTTGGTCGTTTTGTAGATTTTTAACATATGATGAGCCGACCCCTCCTTTAAGGGATCGGTTCACCTACGGGTTTCATCTCTGCATATGAGAGGTGATCCTTTTATAGTTTTTCATGGATTAATGAGCTGACCCCTTCTTTAAGGGATCAGTCCATTGAGATCACCTCTGCTTATGAGAGATGACTCTTTTGTTGTAGATAGACTGAATGGGCAGGCCATGTAGAAGGAAAGATGCTTTTATTCAAAGCCTTAATAGGTTAGTAGATCCGAGCTGTACATTTATTAAGGGCCTTAAATGGCCAGTAGTCGTTCTTCATGGATAGTAGATCTTCAAGTGCTCGGCATTACAGGGATGAGGGAGCGAACGTCCTTCAAGATCTTCCAAGTGGTAGGAGTCTGGCTTTGTTGATCTGACCACGTGATAAGGCCCTTCCCAGTTCGGACCGAGCGTCCTAACCCCCAATTCTGCTGTACTCTGAGAGACACGGCGGAGGACCAGGTCCCCTGGATGAAACCCCCTCGTCCTGACCCTAGAATTGTAGAATCGCGCCACTTGCTGGTGTCAAGCTGCGACTCAGAGTCTGGCGACGTCTCTAGCTTCTTCAAGTAAGTCCAGGCTTACTGCAATCTACTCGGCATTCTGATCCTCCTAATAGTTTTTTACTCAAGCCATGGGGAGGCCCATCACAACTGGGATGATCGCCTCTGAGTCATAAGATAGAGAAAATGGGGTCTTCCCGGTAGATGATTGAGCCGTAGTCCTGTAGGCCCAAAGGACAAACGAGAGCTCCTCGACCCAGTTACCTTTGGCTTTCTCTAACATTGTCTTGAGGTGGTGCTTGATGATCTTGTTCATAGCTTCTACCTACACATTGGACTGCAAGTGACGAGGTGAGGAGTATGCATTTGAAATGTCGAGCCCCCTACACATACCTCAGAATCTGTCATTATCAAACTTCTTCCTATTGTCGGATACAATGGTGTGCGGGATTCCGAATTGACAGATGATGTTTTTCTAGATGAAGTCAATCACCTTCTACTCTGTAATCTTTGTTACGGGTTTGGCTTCAGCCCACTTGGTGAAGTAGTCGACCGCTACGATAGCGAATTTGACCTATCCTTTCCCAGTGGGCAGAGGCCCGATGATGTCGATCCCCCACTGAGCATACGGCCACAGCCCACTCATAGGGGTCATCTCTTCCACAGGCTACCTCGGCATGGCAGCGAACCTCTGACATTTGTCGCACCTCCGGACATAGTTCCTGGAGTCTTCTCGAAGGGTCGGCCAGAAGTTCCCCTGACGAAGTATCTTCAGATCTATGACACGGCCACCGGAGTGATTTTCACAGATTCCCTCGTGAATCTCTTGGATCACGTAGTCTGCTTCGTTGGGTCAGAGACACCTGAGGTAACTATGAATGCCCCTTTTGTAAAAGATCCCGTCCAAGACTATGTATCGTGCAGCTCTGACCGTCAGACGTTGGGCCTTTAATTTGTCTCAAGGGACTTCACCAGATGTGAGGTAGTTGTAGATCGGGTCCATCCAACTCAGAGTGGTCTCCATTGGATTGACCATTTCTTAATTAGCTTAGTTAATGCTAGGACTATCCAAAAATTCCACAGGAATGATCCTGGGAATCTTTCCTTCCACGGTTGAGGCTAGCTTTGCAAGGGCGTTGACCCAAGAGTTCTCTGTCCTTGGAATCTGATTGATAATGCAGCTCTAGAACTTCTCTATCAGTTTTCAGGCCTTAGTAAGATAAGCCACCATTCTAGTCTCTTTAGTCTCATACTTGGTGGAGATGTGGTTCACAACGAGTTGAGAATTGCATCGTACCTCGAGAGACTAAACCCCCAGACTAGCTACCAATCTGAGTCCAGCCAGTAAGGCCTCATACTCTACTTCGTTGTTAGAGGCTTTGAAGCTGAACCTGATAGCACATTGGATGGAGGTCGAATTAAGCGCGACCAGGACAATCCTTGCCCTGGCGCATTTGGAATTGGATGACCCGTCCACAAAAGAATCAATTTGTGCTCGCTATCTGACTTTGCGTCCTGGATATGTGGGAGAGCTGGCGGGGCCCCGGGAACTGCCTCCACACCCACGTCTGTCACCTCTACATTCGGAGTAGTGAATTCTGCTATGAAATCGGCCACAACTTGGCCCTTGATTGCAGTTCTCGGATGATATTGGATGTTGAACTCCTTAGGTTCTGTCTCCCACTTGGTCTCGACCTGACACCTCAAGCTTTTGAAGGACTTACCTGAGGGGGAGTCAGTCAGGACAACAATAGTATGCGCCTGGAAGTACGGAAGTAGCCTCCACGCCGAGAAGACTAAGCTGAGTGCTAATTTCTCCATACTCAGGTACCTGGTCTCGACGGGTATCATTGCCCCTCACATAGTAGACAAGGTGCTACCTACCCCCCACATCCCTGATAAGTGCAGAGCCGACGGCCAAGGCAGAGACCGTCAAGTATAGGAATAAGGGCTTGCCCTCTTCTGGCTTGGATAGCAGGGTGATGAGCTCAGGTACTGTTTCAGCTGCAGGAATGCCTATTCGCACTACGGGGTCCACTCGTCCTTCTTATGACCCTTCAACTGTTAGAAGAAGGGGAGGCACTTACTTGTAGCTCTGGATATGAATCGATCGAGTGCCGCCACCCGACCGGTGAGGCATTGGATTTCCTTAGTGGTCCAAGGTGAGGTCATGTCAAGCAGTGCCTTGATCTTCTCAGGATTTACCTCGATGTCCCTCTGTCTGACTTAAAACCCCCAGACTCTAAAGGCGCACTTAACGGGATTCGACTTTATATGGTACTCCTAAAGAATCGAGAAAGTTTCGCCAAGGTCCGCAATGTGGCCGGACGCCTTAACACTCTTCACCAACATGTCGTCATCATAAACCTCCATGGTCTGACCAATTTACTTGGTAAACATTTGGTTCACAAGCCTTTGATATGTTACCCCGGCATTCTTCAGGCCAAAGGGCATGACCCGGTAACAGTAGAGACCTTTATCTGTGATGAAGGTGATCTTCTGCCTGTCTGGAGGATGCATTGCAATCTAATTGTACCCGGAGTAAGTGTCTAAGAAGGAGGGCTACTCGTGTCCAGCCGTGTTGTCCACCAACTGGTCGATCGGAGGCAAGGGGAAGCTATCCTTGGCGTAGGCTATGTTCAGGTCCGAGTAGTCTACACAAACCCACCACTTCCCATCAGCTTTCTTCACAAGGACCACGTTTGTGATCCAGTCTGGATAATGTACTTCCTTGATGAATCCGACGCTGAGGAGGTTCGACACTTCTTTGCTATAGCCGAGTATCTTTCGGGGTCGAACGCACTCCTCTTCTGCTTCACTGGTCTACGATCTGGGTCCACATTCAGCTTGTGGAACATTAGCTCAGGAGAGATGCCCGGCATGTCTTCGTGTGACCAAGCGAAGATGCCCTTATGCTGGTGTAAGAAAACCAACATCTGAGACCGCTGCTCGGAATTCAGCGACGATCCGAGCTGAACAGTTATGCTCGGGTCGGCCTCCTCGAGCGGGACGGTCACTAAATCCTCCGTGGAGGAGTCTTCTGTAGGAGCTCTAGGGTCGAGGACATTTACGGTGAGGGCCTGCTTCACTAAACCCTTTCTTACCGCCACGGAATAACATCTCCGGGCTTCGTGCTGATCCCCTCGGAGGTATCCGACTCCTCCCTCGGCGGGGAACTTCATCCTGAGATGATAAGTATACACGACCACCCTCATTGTGTTAAGGGAAGGTCGGCCCAATATGACATTGTGCACTGACGGCACGTTCACGACAAGGAAGTCCACCAGAAGCAAAACCTGATGTTGCCCTTCTCCTGTTGTCACAGGGAGGGAGATGGCTCTCTCGGAGATTACTTCATCTCTAACAAAGCCGTGTAGGGGAGTCTTCACAAGTCGGAGGCATGACCTGTCAATCCTCATTCTTTCGAACGCCTTGGAGTAGATAATGTCGATCGAACTTCCAGTGTCGACCAAGATGCGGTAAACCTTATGGTTAGTTATAGTCATAGACGCCACCAGGGCATCGTCGTGCAGATGTTGAATTCCGCGCGCGTCGTCCTTAGTGAAGGTCAAGTTGCAGGGGCTCACTCGGAGTTCTTTCCTCAGCCTTTCGGCCAAGTGGACGTAATGCTCTGGGTCTGAGCTCCGAGAATAAACTTTGCGAGTCCTATTCGAGTCGCCTCCACCAGACAAACCACCATAGATGGTGCGGATCTCAGTGGGTTCCTCCATGGTCTTACTCGGCTGTTTTTCTCTCCTCTCGGGCCTCCTACTCGGTCGGCGATCACGAGAGGTCCTTTCGTCTGGCCTCCTACTGGATTGTGGGGCCCACCTTGATTTCGTGTGTTGAGATCCACACCGTCCATGCATGTGTGATCCACACAATGTATGGGTCTTATTCACGCCAACCATCCAGCGCCTAAGGCCTGGACGCTAGAACAAAAAGAAGAAGCAAACAAAAAAAAAAGAAAAAAAAAAAGAAAGAAAAGAGATATATATTTATATATACATATATTATATCATGTAATATTATATGATGGGCCCCACTTGGGACCCACCTTTAGTGCATGTATCCCGTAATTAGCACCGTCCATCTGGACGGTGGCCTGTTATAATGCATGTGTGCATCCTCACCGTCCAGACAGTTGGGGCGGTGGGACCACATGATATATGTATTATATCAGTCGTTCATCCATGTGGGGCCACCGTGATATATGTGTTTCATTCACGACATCCATCGGTTCTACACCCAAGCCGTCCATCTGCTTTGACAACGTGGGATGCCCGCCATGATGTATCTACTTCATCCACACCGTCCAGATCGTGCTGGACGATGTTTGGACATGTTGATTTACATGTCCAATGTTTGGACAGTGCTGATTTACATGGACAATGTTTGCCGTGGGCTTCACCCCGGTGTATGTTGTACCCACGCTTCCCATCTGGTGGGGGGCCCATTTCCTGCCTATGTGGGGCCCACTTATTACATATTTGAGGCCTACGGATGCAGCCCACCTTGATATATTTGTGGCCCGTCCATGAGGCCCTACCTTGAAGTATTTATGGCTCATCCATGGGGCGTAATCGAATGTATTTGTGGCCCATTAGTGCGGCCCATTGATATAACCCACTTGATGTGTATAAGGCCCATTAGTGCAGCCCATTGATGCGGCCCACTTGGTGTATATGAGGCCCATATGATGAGGCCCGACTTGATGTACACGAGGCCCATTATAATGTGTATTAGGCCCTTATCGTGCCGCCCATTGTGACATGTATTAGGCCCATGACGCATGGCCCATTTGATGTATTCGAGACCCAGATACGTGGCCCATTTGATGCATACGAGACCCATGTGTAGGGCCCACCTATTGTGTATTTGAGGCCCATGGGTTGTGGCCCATTGTGACGTATTTGAGGCCAATGGACGAGGCTCGATGTGATGTATGTGTGGCCGTTACGTTGCGTATGAATCCCTTATGTGGGCCACTCCTTGGGAGCGATGTTGGTTAAATGTCCACATTGATGAGCGATGGTAGTTGAATATCCACATTGTGACCTTCCCTTAAGCCTCGTTTGGCCGATTATCAAGGCCAATTCCGAGTGTCGATTTCGATTGCCAAGGTCGATTGTCGAGACCTATATGATGTAGATGTGACCCGTAGTTGGGGCCCATTGTGATGAATTCGTGGCCTATAGGCAAGGCCCATTGTGATATGTATTAGGCCCATAATGCATGACCCATTTGATGTATTCGAGACCCATGTGTAGGGCCCACATGTCATATATTTGAGGCCCATGGGCAAAGCCCATTGTGATGTGTTCATGGCCCATGGGTAAGGCTCATTACGATGTATTCATATATGGCCTATCGGGCAAGGCCCATTGTGATATGTATTAGGCCCATGAGCAGGGTCCACTTGTTGTGTATATGTGGCCCTTGAGTAAGGCCCATCGTGTTGTATATTAGGCCTTTGTGTGAGGTCGTAGGCCCACTATATGTTTGGCTCTATGTGGTCATTCCTTGGGAGCAATGTTGGTTAAATGTCCACATTGTCGAGGCCGGTTGTTGATGCCGGTTATTGATACCGATTATGAGTATGTGACAACATAGCATCATGATACATGCCCATACGCATCATCTGCATGTTTGTTATGAGATGTGGTTGATCATTGCATATGTCATTGAGCATATTGTCATGAGACTCCCTGATAGGCGGAGGTTATCTCACTCGAGATGTGGTATGACTCATGCATCTTGCATTGTGTACTGTGATTACTGTACGCCCTAGCGACATCAGGGCCTAGGCCTCCACAGGCATATCATGGATGGCCAGATGGGACACCAGAAATCTGTTCTACATGGGGTGCTATATATATCCCTAGGTGAAAGTCCCTAAACCCTCTTGGTTCCAGAGGTTGCTCCAACGTCTAGACCGAGTGGATGCATGAGCACATGAGGGTCGCATACCGTTAGGCCGCGTCTCCCACTGTGTCGTGGTCGGTTGGAAGGAGGTACGGCCTTACCTGCCCGAGAGGAGAGGGCAATGCTAGGCTGAGTCTGACCAGCTCGAGGAATGGGTCCGCTATCGATGAGCTGGGCCCGGTATTGGCAGACGGATAGTGAGGTCTCTTCCACTCACCTTGTTGCGTGCGATGAGGCGGCAATATGGTTTGGAGTGTAATAGACCCCGATGATTTTTTAGAGAGAAACCGTACTGATATGTGGACTTATTGAGTAGGAGTTGCATACTCATGCATTCATTTCATTCACTATCCACTCGGGCTGGTGGTGCGCAACTAATTGTTGTGTACCTTCACATGGCAAGGATTTCGGTTGGGCGCGCGACTAACCTGAGATCAGGAGTTTACCACATTGAGTCTGACTATCCAAATTTAGGTATGGGACTGGTTTGGATAGAAGTTCTTTGTGATAGACCCCATAGCTTGTGATACTACGTACTATCATCCCGACTTCACTCCAGCTTGGTCATTTCACTCGCACTGCATATTGCATTACATCCGCGACATATGGCATTTTGGGTTGTTATGTTTCAGCACTTATATAGCCTAGACGGACTTAGCATGATTTGCATATTGCCTTACATCCTCAACACATAGTATTTGGCTTACTGTCTTCGCATTGCATAACTGATCTATATTACTTCTTCGGTATATTGGTTATTATATTTTTTGCATCGCATAGCCTTGGTACGGCTGATAGCATTCATGAATTTATAGATTGCCAGTATTTCCGCTTACTCTGATATCGTATGATTCATGATCTTGCCTGTATTACCGATGTTATATGATTTATGGCATTGTATTGCACTCTTGACACTTACCTTGTGCACACACTTTCACCACCCACTAAGCTTTCTATAAGCTTATGCACGATAGATGCGTGCGGGTGACGTTAGGTTGCAACAGTGTTGAGTTTGGAGCATGCAGCGGTCTTCTGGAGCTTGATTTTGATTTATGTATTTCCCTTTCAGCATTGTACTCAAATGATTGTATTAGTGGATATGTGATGATGATGTTGCCTTTGTGAATTGGGTAATCTTATGGTTATGCTTATTACAAGTTAAATATACATTAAAAAAATCCTCCTTGTAGGATCCCAGGATCGGAATCTGGCATATGCTAGGAGCCAAGAATGGGGTACTACGGAGGCTGTCGGCACCGGATTCGGCGATCGGGATTCCTGTGAATCCGATTTTCAAGTTTGGGGCGTGACATGGATGGCTGAGGCTCTTTGTTCCTCAGCCTCTTCCCCTTAGATGACTGTTGGCAACCTGGACATTCTTACGAGAGTTGGAGAACTCCTCGGCATTGGTGTATTTCTAAGCTCAACTAATATGCTCAGCCAAAGTAGTCAATGAGTTCTTCCCAATTGAGAAGACGAACTTCCCCTCCCTGAGTTCGTTAAACATGGTCGTCGTAATCATCCATTAACAGCGCCTCTTCGTTGAAGCGGGCGATGAAGTCCTTCAATGACTCCTTATTCCCCCGTTTGAAGGTGAACAGATGGTTAGTCGACTTCTGACTCTTCTTACCAGAGATGAACTGGGTAAGGAATAATTATTGAGCTCTACGAAGGAGCCAATCAACTTTGGCTTAAGCTGTCGATACCAACTCCGAGCAGACCCAAAGAGAGTTATTGAGAAGGCTCTACACATCATTGCATCCATGGCTGAATGGATCTGCATCCACAAACGATAGGATTTCATGTGTTCTGATGGCTCCCCAGACTTAGAGAATTGGATGACGAGAGGCATCCTGAACTTCGGCGGCATCACCTCATTCATGATTTTTTAGGTGAAGGGAGGCTCGGTCTCTTCCATCATCGCCTGCACCGCATTTGGGATGGACATAGGTTATTGATTCTTCTGCAACGTCTTGATTTGGTCGCGGAGTTCCTTAAGCTCAGCCTCCCAAGGATTTTGGTTCTCAGCCACTACTTCTTGGGGAGCCTCTGCCGCCTCAGACGCTCTGCCCTGTCTTCTTCTCTCCATCCAATGCGGAGGTCAGTGGGGGCCAGAGCTGAAGTCGCAGACACATAGGATAGTTCCGCATCCAGAGCAAGTTTCAGGACTCGGGCAGACCGATTCTGGGAGACTGCATTCTACGTAGGGTTGGGAGCTTGTGCAACTACTCGTGAGACATCCTAACCTAAGAACTAACTTGTTGTGGTAGTTCCTCGGGTACTGGAGTCGCTTCCACCATGTTAAGAGGTGGTTGTCAATCCTGTTGCGCTTTCATCCAACCGATTTCATCCCTCAACATCTGGACTTCATTTTGCAATGCCTTGTATTTTCCTCCTCGGCTCCGAGTCCGCTGGGATGGCCCTATCGGAGCTGATTCGGTATGCAATATCAAAGATGATTGATGTGGCCCGCTCGGTTCGGGCTCTACTGTTGTCACTTTCTTCTTCCGTTTAGCCATTTTCCTGGTAAAGCTGTTTAACTTTTTTTCAGGATTCCCACAGACGGCGCCAAAAAATGTTGAGGTCAAAATCTAGACCACCCTCCACTTAATGCTGCGAACTCGAAACGGACCCTGGTCCTGCACAGAAAGGTGAACAAAGGAGACCCTGGCTTAAACAGGGGACCCTCCGATGCCTAAGTCAGGCTAAGAAATGTGGGTCTAAGTTACATGGTGTAGAGAGAGGGTACAAGATATTGCGTACCTGTTGCAATGGGGTCCCCTGGTATTTATACCTGTGGGTCAAGGGGATCGTGTCCGTCAATCTTGGCATGATCTACTCAATCAAGCGGATATTGCAATCGTGGAGATACTACATAACCTTTGGATCGTGTAGCACATCATGTCTTAATGGAGCGTATCCCCGGGCGAGATCTTCAGACACGTACGCATTTAGGCTGGTTCCCAGCTCGGTACTCAAAGTATCTTCATCCGGGCTCGGACCTAGTCCTATCCGAGTTCGCGATTGAGTACCTGTAGTTGGAATTCATAGTCAAGTCATCGGGTTCAGAGTCTGTTAGGCGTGCTTATTCAAGGCTTAGCTCTCGGTCTCTAGGTCGAGGATGAGGACGAGGATGAAGACAAGGACAAGAGCTTAGCTCGGCCAACCTTCTTCGGATGAGGATGAGGATGAGAGCTCAGCTCGACCAGCCTTCTTCGGATGAGGATGAGAATGAGGACGAGAGATCGTCTTGCCTGGCCTAGGGTGACATGATATTCTCCTTTCGGGCCCTATTAATTGGTTTGGATGGTTCAGGCCGGTCCTATTTGACCCTATCCAGATTTCCCCATAACAATAACCATTTTAAAAGAGTGAAAAAGATTAATTGTAACAGATGCGTTAAATATAAAATGGTTGCATGAAAAAAGGTCACCCATACATACCTAGTTTAGAATGCTTATAGAGTTTGATCGAATTTAAGTAGGTGTAGTGAATTTGTTATAAGGCCACCGAAAGTGTATGGCAGTTAACCGCTTTAATGATCAAACAAAATAAGTACTCCTAGGGTGATTGCATAGCAAAGGTCATCATAGGTCTAGACAGTAGGAGGATCCCCATAAGGCTGCGAAGCACTGGGGGACTCTTTTCCAAATTTACTCATGATGTTATTATCAATCTAATGTAAATGATTGTGATTGGTTGTCTGTAATGTCACAGAAAGCATATGGACAATCACAACGCTTTCCTCAAACCCTCATGATATACGCGAGTTATCTCTTTTCCAAATGGTAAGCTAACGATGATACTATGGCAGTCGATGAGTCCTGACCATAATCTTTCCTGAGCAGAGGGGTGGGTGTCTACTCGCTTTGGCATTTGGTTGCGCACAACCTCTACTAAAGAGGAGCATTTGTAGACACCCCACTCAAGCTAGCAACTTGATAAGACATGTATGATCTTTAAGTACACATTACCTAAACCCCTAAGCCTTAAGCCATTCCTTTAGCCTTAGTTAAGCTTGAACCATTAGCTAAGCCTCAGCCTTACCTAAGCCATTAACCTCACCCAAGCCTTAGCCACTTTCCAAGTCAAACTAAGCCTAAGTTAAAACCCCAAAATTTAGCTAAATCCCAGACAAATTCAAACCAAATGCAAGCCAAATGTGGAAAAAATATAAATAAAATCTGAGTACTCACTAGAGATTAGGAGACCAACTGAGCCACCTAACCAAATTTCAAGACAAACTGAGGGGGTGATGGTACAGAAGTACCACCGGCGATACTCGAAGTATCACTCCAATCTACAACAAGGTAAGACCAACTAGTTATTGCTCTCTTGTACCAGAGAGTTGTATTAAGACTAACAAAACCTCAAAATTACCTCTTATTTACCCTTTTACCACCCCTCTCAACCAATGAAGGAGTGTCATGTGGCACCTCCTCTCCTCTCCACCCATCACAAGCCTACACTTCACCCTTTGCCCCTCAAAATCTCCATAATTACTAGAATGCCATCTAAGGGGCTATAAATACCCCCTCCTTTCCTCATTTCAACACACCAAGAATTCCTCATTCTCTTAAGAAATAGAGAGTGAGAGAAAGAAAGAAAGAAAGAAAGTGAGTGAGTGAGAGTGAGAGGGTAAGCTTGAGCTTTCAATCCCTTATCCCTTCTAATCTCCTCTTCAACCTCCTCCAATGGTCTCTTATCCTCCTAGTCTTTTAAAGCCAACCCTTTGAGCGTAGGCTCATCCAGGCAACGAGTTTGAAGCCATAGTGCGCACATCACATTCTAGCCGCTTCTAGTTACAAGCCAATGATCGGGTCATTATCATTTGCATCCATACTTCATTAATTGCATCATCACTTCCCTTCTCAACCCCTTTCTTCTCCAAGTTCCTATTGATCTATGATTTGTGACTTGCTGGAATCCTAGATTCTATCACATTAGAAATTCATGGTAACCTAATCCACCCACATGTCATTTTAGCATCATCACATCTCATCTTACCCCCTCATTTCTCTTCTAAGCACTCTTTGAACATATGTTCTATGAATCCCATATTCTACCACATAAGAAATTCAAGTTTGCCCAGTCCTATTTTTTGGCACTTTCTCATTTAACGTAAAATCATCATATCCCTTAAAATCAACTAACCACATGAAGTAGAGATCTCACACTTGTGCAAGCAAAGAGGGTGCTTAATACATTCCCTCTTCGTAACTGAGGCCCCTTACTGCGAATCTCGGGTCAAAAATTAGGAGTCACCTTAAAGTAAGAGAGTCTCCAAATTCTTTAGCTTTTATAGATTCTGCAATGTCTAGCTAACTGCAGGATTTTGAGCAAAATTGGTTAGTGGTAACTCCAAGTCAACTATATTTAGTACAAAGTCAACCAACATGTCCAAAAGAAAGACAAAAGTGAATGGGTGCTATTTCTAGCATTCGCAGCAGTAAATGGATCATGCGATGAATGTCGTGCATGGGTAAAAGCTCACTTAGTACGAAATCACAAGTTGGATCGATGTTGCATTCTATCATAGCATACATGATTCCATGTTCATGACTTTACTCCACGAATCAAACTATGCTCAACACTATGGGAACTGGCTTTGCTTCTTCGGGTTTATCATCTATCATTGGGTTAAGAGTAATGGGCTTTCCTTTATATATAAAGCTATACATATTCTTGTGGACCCTGTGAGTCACATCCCTATTGTATATTCATAGATGTCCCAATAATATATGTGTGACCATCATTGGAATGAATATCACACCAAAATGGTCCTCTGTAATAACTTAAAGAGAAGTTCACTAAGCACAAATGTATCATTCACTTGTGCAATCTTGTATCTTGGGATGCTTGAGAGGTTTTAAGTTTAAGTTGTCCAACCATGTTTTTAATGCCACTTTTACACTATTGCTTCCATCAATAATGACCTTAACAACCTCCACCACATAATACTTGTGTATGGAAGATATTGGTTCTCAACCAGTCTTCTTAGGCCTCTTTTGGTACTATTAAGATCCTATTTACTACCAATGATAATTATTTTTGTTAAGGCTATCTAGGCCTTTTACTGGTTCTTGATCATCATCCTATAGATTGTTTCTATGTTCACTTTTTACTTTGTTTACAATGAAGTCTTCTTTTTACCATTCACCCTCTTATCCCTTGTAAAACTAAAGATTACGAGAGGGACACTCTATTATGTAATGTTCATGACTACCAAACTTGAAGCAATTGGTCAACCTTCCCTGAGTTATTGAAATCGACTCTCTATTTGTGTCACCAATTTGGAAAAGAGGATTAAAGGCAGAGTTCTGACCAATTTTGTAATCCTGAGAAAAGTTACTGTGGGATGCGGCTGATTGCAGTTGTGCTTTGGAGTGACTAATAGTAGGATGGGTGGATAAATAGCCCCCGACTTAAGGACTATTGGGTCTTATCACCAAATTTTGCTTATGAACTTTTTAGGCCATTTAATACATTGTATTTACACTATTGAGCTGAACGGTTAACAGTTCTCTTGAATATTGAACTATGATCCATTGTAATAACATGTAATTTATTGCCTTCCAGTCTCATTAAGCAACAGCCAATAAACTAAGGCATAATAATGTCATGTCCATTCCTCCATGCATGAGTGGGCTTCACATTTATCGGTTAAACAACTACAACTTTTAATTATTCTTACTCTTATACTAACTTTGTTGTAAACATCTAACAAAATCATTGGTCTTTAGAGCTTTATTATTGTCCATTTGTTTTGCCAGCTCATTTTAAGACATGAACCCTAATATGAGACAATCCAAATCTCAAGTAAACCACGCCATAAAAATAGTGGGGAAAATGATGCCCACATTGAAACTTTCCTACAATTTATTATGATGCTTATTATTCATGCGATCAGTTTATAAGGCTATGATAATCGGGTTAAAGGTAGAACTCAAATATCAGCTTCATCCAAAACTTATGTGGCCGAAAAAGTTTTCAATGGTTAGCATTCAACCCCACTATTTCTTATGGTGTGGTCCACTTGAGTTTTGGATTTGCCTCATGTTTGGGCTCATACCCTAAAATAAGTTGGTGAAATAGATGAACCAAGTTGATATAAGACATAATACAATAGGCGCCACAAAGCTTAGGGCTGCAAGTTCCATCTCCTTTTTCTCGACTATTAAGTACCTTCAACAAAACTTTCGCTCCTCATTTTCTTAAGGAAAAAACAAAAAGAGGAATAAGTAGAAGCATGCCTTACGTTATGATAGGTCGGGAAAGATGGAGAAAGGAGAAATCAGTCAAAGATATGAATAGGTGGTGCACCAACCAATCCAGAGAGAGAGGGTCATTAGCTATTGTACATATCACCATAAATTCTATGACTTGCTCGCAACTTATGGGTAAGTGAATGATTTTTTTCTTTTATCATTTGCTTGAAAGTTTTAAATAGTGTAACTTATTTAGCGATGCTGCATAGCTTAGTGTAACCTTATATATATGGTGTGCACTATGTCCCACAACCTCACATATAAGTTTGGTAGTGTACTTAAAAAGCAAATTTTTGTATACTACTCAAACTCCACGGGAGAGCATATTAGGTGAGACCTCGGATCCATCGAGGTGGGAGGGACCCCTAATCGCAGGGCCCACTGTGATGTATTTGACTACATCCACACTATCCATCCTTATTGAAAGCTCCTTTTAGGTCATGATCCAAAAAATGAAACAATTCCAAATCTCGGGTGGACCATAATACAAGAAACAATTGTAATCAATAATTAAAAACTTCTCGTGGGCCACAAAAGTTTTGGATTAAGTTGATATTTGCGTGGTCACTTCATCCAGATATTTGTGACCTTATCAACAGGTTAGATGGAAAATTAACATTTTGGTTGCCCCATGAAGTTTTTAGTGGTGGGGATTTAATACTACCTTTTCCTGTGGCATGGTTCAAATAAGATTTGGATCTGCTTCATTTTTGGGATCATGCCTTAAAATGTAAGACCCGTATCCTAGTTCATACTGTTCCGTCGACTTCACGATCCTTCCCGTCGAATTCCGGCAACCTGCGACGTTAATCAACATTTGCGAACGATCCTAAGTCATATCCCGTATATTTGAGTCGGCTTAACCCAGGACCTGTATCTTAGCGACCGCGCCGTCGCCGCGATTCCAACGCTGCGTCTCATGCGCCAATCCGACGCTTAGATCATAAGATGTGGACCATACATTATAATAACCATGGACTGCACATTGAGGGACCCACCCATCCCATGTGGCACAAATCCCTAGGTAATTTTGAGGGTAATGGATGACATCACCCTAGCTATAGCCACCCTAGCCTAGCTATAGCCACCCTAGTCTAAGTTATAGCCACCCTACCCCCTAGCCTTCTTACAAGTACTTATAACTAGCCACCCTACCCTTAGCCCTCTTACAATCATTTGTTACAAGCCACCCTCTCTTACAAATAATCATGGCCTACCTAAGCTACTCTCTCCCTCTCTTTACTACACCCTCTCTCCCTCATTTCTCATCACTTTTCCCAAGCAAGAGGAGAGGCTCTCGTCCAAGCTTTCCCATGGAGAGAAAAGAGTGATTTTGGTGGCCCACCTTTCCCATCCCTTTAACCATCATCCTAACCATTCAAACATCATCTTCCACCATCAAAGTGAGACACTAAGAGATTGGCTTTTCGACGGACCAAGAGATCAACCGGTGGGTGCTTTGATAGGGTAGTTTTCATGCTTTCTTAGATGGGCCAAGTGATGCATACCGATCAATGGTATGGATCTCACTTGGGACCCTAAGATATGGCCAATGGCCCACTATGATTATCTTTTGATGTATGATGGAATGCAAGGGAGGGCCCATAGTGTCGGGGTCCCTCCATCACACGTGTGTCCCACTTTCTCTCTCTCTCTCTCTCTCTCTCTCTCTCTCTCTCTCTTCCATTTTCCTTGATTGTGATGATGTGGTTGTGTGGCCCACTTGAATGGACCCCACCATGAGGCTTGTATCATAGCCAAGCCATTTATAAGTGGGGCCCACCTTATATGTAATGTACCCATACCACCCATCATTTAGTGGCCACTTAAACAGGGCCCACCTTGTAGTATGTTAGACTGTCTAGCGTCCAAGGACGCTGGACGTGTTTGTAAAAACACCAAAATTTGCTTGGTTTCTAAGTTCATGGGGTGACCCACTTGTTTAGGCCCCACCTTAATGATTGAATTCAATCCAAGCCGTCCATCCCCTTTCCTACCTCATTTTAGGCGTTGAGCTGAAAAATGATGTTAATCTGACTCTCAGGCGGACCATACCTTTGGAAATAGTAATTTTCACCGTTGAAAACTTCCCTGATCTTTCTGTACATTGAAAAATATCCAATATTGGGCTTGATGGATGGATTATGAGCTATGGGATCCATTGGGCGGGTCTGATTCATCAGATGCGGGCCCTACACCGGAAAAACCATGGAAAAACATGTTTTTAAAGAAAAAAATAATAATAATAATAAAATCACACAAAGAAGTAAGCTCTTCTTTCGCCGTGTCGAGGCGGGCGGGCGGACGACGCGTGGTTCCAGGTTCGGCCCTCAGTGGGCCCCACCATGATGTGTTTATTTTATCCACACCGTCCATTTATTGGGCCACACCCTGAAGTGGGCTCCCTCTAAAGATGAGGCTGATCTAAAGCTTAGGTGGCCCACATCACAGGAAACAGTGTGAATGAAAGTTTACCATTGAAACTCTTTTTGGGACTGCAGAAGTGTTGGATCAAGCTGAAATTTGTTTTTCCCCTTCTTTCTGGCCAGTGTGACCTTATGAACGGATTGGATGGAAGGTAAACATTATGGTGGGCCTCACATGGAGCCCATAGTGATGTACGTGTTTTACCCCTCCCACCGTCCAGCGGACGGTGAAGCCCACATTGCTGTACGTGTTTTGCTCCCACCGTCCAGCAGACGGTGGAGCCTCTGTGATTTGCGTGCGGGTGTGTGCATATGTGTGTATGTGTACACGTGTGTGTGCGCGTGCGTGTGTGAGTGTGCACGTGTGTGTGCATGTGTGTGTGAGTGTGTGTTGTGTGCGTGTGTGTGTGGTGTGTGTATATATGTGTGTGTGTATATATATATTATATTATATATATTATATTGTATGTATTATGTATTATATTATATAATATATATCTATTGGTGGGCCTTAGGAATTTTAATAGTGGAAATCATCATCACCGCTTGTATTTTGGTGTAGCCCACCTTGGTATACATGTAAGGCCCATATGATTAGGCCGTCTTAATGTGATGAAGGCCCATGGGTTATGGCCCATTGCAATGTACATAAGGCCCATTAATGTGGCTCACTTGATTTATAAAAGGCCCATATGAGGTGGCCCATTTGATGTATCTAAGGCCCATGGGTCGAGGTCCAATGGGTTGTCCTTAGGGTCCATTGCAATGTGTGATTCCCCATGGTTTGTGTAATAACATTTTATGGCGGGCCGTGCCTTAGGAGCAATGTTGGTTTGACATCCACATTGTAGAATAATGTTGGTTTAATGTCCGCATTATAAATCTCCATAGGGCCCATTGATAGGCCCATACCGATTATGTGTAAGCCGTCTAGGCCCATCTTCGGCGTAAGGATAGTCCATTACTTTGTGACATGCTTAGTACATTTTCATGATTCATGCGCATACGCATCATATGTATGCTTGATATAGGGAATGTTTGATCATAGCATAAACCATTGGGCTGAGACATTTACGGGACTCCTTATGAGATAGAGTGCTCCACATGATCGCGTGAGATTGTTGCATGATTGTATGGTGTGACTCATGCATCTCGCATATGTGTGACTTGATCACTGCACGCCCTAGCGACATCAGGGCCGTGGCCTCCATAGACACATCGTGGATGGTCGTAGCGGATACCGAAAATATTGGCTTTAGCACTATGGGCACTTAGGATGTCCTTGGGTGAAAGTCCCAGAACCTTTTTGGTACCAGGAGATGCTCCAACGTCTAGACCGAGTGGATACACGAGCGCCCTAGTGTCGAATACCAGTAGACTGCGTCTCCCATTGTGTCGTGGTCGGTTGGAAGGGGGTGTGGCCTTATCCTCCTGAGTGAGGGGGCTATAAGCTAGGCTGAGTTTGACCAGCTCACAAATGTGTCCGCTATCGACGAGCCGGGTAAGTATTGGCAGACTACTGGTCAGGCGGATAGTGTGGTCTCTTCCACTTGCTTGATTGTGCAGCTAGGGAGGAGGCAGTCAGTGTAAGGTGTATTAGACTCCGGTGATATCCAAAGAGGAACTGTACTGATATGTGTACTTGATGAGTACTGACATGCTTGCTTTGCATCTCGCATATGACATTTGGCTACATAGGCCTCACATCGCATAGCTTTGGTATAGCTGATAGCATTCATGGACTTACCTGTATACTTTCGCATTATTCTGATATTGTATACTTGGCACTTGCCTTATGCACACACTTACACCACCCTCTAAGCTTTTGTAAGCTTATGCACGACCGTTGCGTGCAGGTGCCATTGGACAGCAGCAGCGCTGAGGCAGGAACGCGTACCAAACTATTTTGGAGCTTTTTGATCACTTTGTATTTCCCTTTCTGCATTGTACTTAAAAGTTTTTGATATAGTGGATATGTGGTGATGTTGTTTTGTGACTTGGTTATGCTTGTGGTTATGCTCCATTACATTATAAAAAAAAAATTCATACTGAAAATCCTCCTTGTAGGATCCCAGGATCGGAATCTGGCGTATGAGCGCTAGAAGCCGAGAATGGGGTACTACGGAGGCTGTCGGCGCCGGATTCGACGATAGGGAATTTTGTGAGCCCGGTTTCCGAGTTTGGGGCGTGACATAAAATGAGCTTTCAAAATGGTTGGACAGCATGGATTTAAGGCACACAAACTCATAGTCAGGGTCCCACCCACCTCTGAGTGGGAAGCATATGTTGCACTATATGCTTGTTATTTTCAAGGAAAAGGGCATCTTTTAAGGTTATTTGACTTTTGATATAAAATGGTGGTGACTCATCCTTTCCCACATGCTTAGCAATGACGTAAACCCATCCCACCATCCAAATAGTGGTCCAATTGTCCATGGAGTATGCCTCTATATTTGTCCGCCTCTATTTAATTTGTCCATACCATAAAATCTTAACCAATTGTATAGGGTAGCGGATTGTGTCTAGTCCTAACCTGGACATAAAGCAGGTACATCATGATGAATCGATTTTATCAATTTAGTTCATCCATTTTTTCCATATCATTTAGGTATAAGCCCAAAAATAAGGTTGATTCTAGGCTAAATTAATCACACCACACAAAGTAGCGATGACAATGACACCCATTATTGAAAATTTCCACCCATTATTGAAATTTTCTAAAGTTTATACATGATGTTTATTTTCCAGCTAACTTGTTCATAAGGTCACATTGACTTGAATGAAGAGAAAATAAAAAATGTTAGCTTGATTCAAAAACTTGTGTGGCCGCCGAGAAGTTTGTTCTTAAATAGGTGGTCCACTTGAGCCTTAAATCCACGTCATTTTTATGCTCATACCCCTAAATGATCTTTTTTTTAAAAAAAGGATAAACGGTGTGGATAAAATTCATACATCATGCTACCCTGCATAGCTGTTACCTGGACAATTTTGTCTAGGAGGGGAAGTTGCAATTCACTTTCATGAAAAAGGGCCTCTACATGTATGGTTGTAGACACATTGAGCATCTTAAATGGTTTAAACTCACATTTAAACAAAAATAAACCTAATGGATTTCGAAAGAGGGGTTTTGAAACCCTAATATGTCAACACATTACGGCCCCAAAAATTAGTGAAATCGATTCTCTCTATCCAAAGAACTGTTGAAGATAAAAAAATTTAGGGGTTTGATCAGCCCTGTGAGAAGATTATATCGTTGAAGTTTCATGGGCATTGGAGCCCAAAAAAGGAGAACTTTGATATTTCCCATTTGAAGTCCGTACGGCTGTGAATGTGAAAATTTGTATTTTTTTAGTTGATTTAAAGCTACATATAGGTATTTCTTCTACTCTTTATCTCACTTAGGTTGCGTTTGGATACCTATAAGTTTTTTAAGTTGTAAGTAAATTACAGGTAACCTACTTACAAGTAAAAGAAAGTTACACGTAATCTTATTTGGGTGTAAGCTGTAACTTACTTACAGGTAACTTATTTTTTATGTTTGGATAACCTGCAAGTTAGTTGCAGGTAAGATGTTTTGTATTCACACTAACCTGAGTTTGGAGTATAGAATTGTTTAAAAATCAAATTGTCATATAGAAAAGTTTGTATAAAAGTATGTAATTTTATTGAGCCCATTTAGATGACTAGTTTGACTAATTCTTAAGCTAAACTAATCATTAGATGAGAAACATTGTTTTTATTATAAAATATAAGTTTGAATAAAAGCTTTCAAACGCCATACTAATCGGAAAATTGTAAAATTTATTCCAAAAGTTGTATGTTCACATGGTATGGCCTACCCGAGCTTTTTATCAGGCTTTATTTTTAATGTATTCTCTTCATCCTAGAGATTACACTTGATTAATGTGTTTAATGAAATATGCATACTATGATGGCACAAACACACACCTATGGTTAATATCACATTCTTACTATTGAATGTGGTGCGGTCCATCTGGGTCATAAATTTAATTAATTTTTAACATTATGGCTAACATTAACACGCATGATAGAACCAAATAAATGGAGTTAATTTTACATATATAATATACTGGGTCTTATATACTTTCTGGAGGATTTGAGTTTCCTCGCAAGCAAGTGGAGAGTAGTGGCAACAACGCTTTTTACGGGCACCAACCTCAAATCCCACCAGTGAACTACTTCCAATATTCTACCCACCAACAAACTACTTCCCTTCTTTTACATTGACACAAATCTCAAGGCACTAACGATAATTTATGAGCCAAAGGTGGGGAAGAAAAGAATTTAAAAAATATATATATATCTTTCACGTACATATTGTCTTTGCGTTCTTTCCCTATATATGGATGTTCTACATTTTACCTTTAGAGGTCCTTTAACAATTATAAGGCATGTTTGGATGCCAATGAATTTTTAAGTTATGGCTTACAAGTAAATCATAAGTAAGTAGCATATAAGTGAGAGTCACTTGCAAGAATTTGTGCTTGGATGTAAGGTATAAGTTTCTTATGGGTAAACTAATTTTTCTTTTTGGATAACATGTAAATCAGTTATAAATAAAAATTTGTAAATTTACATTAAATATAACTTCAAGTATTAAATAGTTCAAAATTTTGGTTGACATTTATGTATACATTTGTGTGTGTTTCTATACACAATTATAAATAATATAATATAATATATGTCTACATGTATACAAGTACATCTACACACGTATGTCATGTCTAGACATATATGTATGTATGTATGTATATATATGTGTGTGTGTGTGTATTCATACATACATACGTTCATATATGTATGCAATTGCATGGATATTTATATGTGTGTGTGTATGTGTGTGTGTGTGGAGTAACAGTCTCCTGCGAACCAGACCGCAAAGAATTTATATGCGAGCCTTCATGTAAGCTGTAAGATGAGGAGAGCAACTAGGATTCAGTTGCATTGAGAGGGAGAGAGTCTTCAAAAAAAAAAAGACTCTCTCCTACACTCACGGATAGACTCTTGGAATTGCAAGCCGATTTCACGCAAAATCCTTTCGTTGGAAGATCCTGCGCAAGGATTATGTGTGGGGCCCACTATGATGTTTGTGATAAATCCAACCCATCCATCCATTTTTCGAAATCATTTTTGGACATGCGACCAAAAATGAGGAGGATCCAAAACTTAAATGGGCCACATGAGAGGAAACAGTGGGGATTTAGTGACCACCGTTGAAACATTCATATGGACACAAAAGTTTTGTATCGATTTAAGTTCCCGTTGTTTTCATTTCATCTTAGTGAAAATGACCTTATAAACAGTTTGGATGGAATATAAACATCAAGGTGGAGCCTAGGAAGGTTTCAACGGTAAGCATTCATTTCCCTAATGTTTCATCTCACATGGTCCACTTGAGTTTTGGATCCTCTTCAGTTTGGGTATAATGTCCTAAAATGATATCTAAAAACGAATGGATTGGTTGGATTTCACACAAACATTATAGTGGGCCCTACACAGAATCCTTATGCAGGATCTCCATGGGAATGGCTTTAGCAGGAAATCTAAGTCCCCTGGAATTGGGAAACGGATTGGCTACTCCCCTGCCACCGGCCAATGGCAGGTGGTCGGTGCTATGTGGGCCCCACCATGATGTACGTGTTTCATCTATGTCGTTCATCTATTTTTATAGATAGTTTTAAGGTATGAGACCAAAAATGGGGTATATCCCAATCTCAAGTGGACCACATTATCGGAAACAGTGTTGAATGGACGTCGACCATTAAAAAAATTTTGTTGGCCATAAAAGTTTTGGATTAAGCTGATCTTTGTTTTTTTTCCCTTCATATGGGTCTGTATGACCTAATCAACAGATTGGATGTCAAATAAACAGTACAGTGGGGCCTAGGATGATTTTAATGGTGGATATCCAATCAGTATTGGTTGAATTCCTGTGGTGTGGTCCATTTGAGATTTATATTCCTCTCATTTTTTAGATCAAGCCCTAAAATGATCTTTAAAAATGGATGAACGGAATGGATGAAATACACACATCATGGTGGGGCCCACAGAGCACCAACCGCCGCCATTGGCTAGTGGTCGGGGAGTAGCCTATCTGTTTTCCATAATAAGAGTAACACTGGACACGGATTAGATATTGAGAATGACTGACGTCACTAAGCTCTGTGGGCCCCACCATGATGTATGTGTTGTATCCATACCGTCCATCTATTTGGAGAGATCATTATATGGCATGAAACAAAGAATGAGGTAGATCTAAAGCTCAAGTGAACCCCACCACAGAAAACATTGGGGGCAGTGACACTCACCGTTGAAACATTTCTAGTGCCCACCATGATGTATTTTTGAGATCCAAACTGTTCATAAGTTAACATAGAGATAGAGGAAGTGAAAAAACAAATATAATCTTGATCAGAAACTTTTATGGCCCCTATAAACGGTTTGCATGGAATATAAACAATAAGATGGAACGTAGGAAAGTTTCAACGGTAGGCATTCATTTCCCCACTGTTTCATCTCGTATGGCCCATTTAAGTTTTGGATCCTCTTCGTTTTTGGTCGCATGCCTTAAAATGAGCTAGAAAAAAGGATGGACATGTTGGATTTATTACCAACATCATAGTGGGCCCCACCCAAAATCCTTCCACAGGAACTTCCTGCCAAAGGCTTTCACAGGAAATTCGCCATTTACATGAGAGCAGAAGAAATCGAATTGCCTATTGAGTTACTCCATACACTCTTATCGTACTGAGTAAACTCTGTTGGGCCCACCGTGAATGTAAGTGGTTTATCCAAACCATTCATCTGTTTTCCCAGCTCATTTAAGTGGTTGAAACCAAAATTGAAGCACATACAAAGATCAAGTGTACCATAGCACAGGAAACAATAGGAATAATGATTTCCACAGTTGAAACCTTGCTAGACCCCACAGTGATGTTTATTTATCATCCAACCTGTTCATGAGATTAAAAAAACATGGATGAAGGGAAAAAAACAAATATAATCTTAATCCAAAACTTAAGGGGCCCTAAAGAAATTTTCAATGGTAGATGTTCAATTCACACTGTTTCCGTGGTGTGGTCCATTTGATATTTTGATATGCTTCATTTTTGGGCTTAAGCCATAAAATTATCTGGTAATATGAATGGAAGGAGTGGATAAAATATATAAATCACGGTGGACCCCACGAAGTTTTCTCGGTACACTTAGTGTACTCAGTTACTCACTACACAATTTGCTTCCCTTTTCAAATATATAAATCACGGTGCGCCCTACCATGATGTATGTGTTTCATCCATTCCGTTCATCCATTTTTAAAGATCATTTTAGGGCTTGATCTAAAAAATAAGAGGAATATAAATCTCAGATGGACCACACCATAGGAAACCAATATTGATTGGATATCCACCATTAAAATCATCCTAGGCCCCTCTGTACTATTTATTTGACATCCAATCTATTGATTAGGTCATATAGACCCATACGAAGGGAAAAAACAAATATCAGCTTAATCCAAAACTTTTATGGCCCCGAAAAAATTTTAATGGTCGACGTCCATTCAACACTATTTCCTGTAGTATGGTCCACTTGAGATTGGGATATACCCCATTTTTGGTCTCATACCATAAAATGATCTAGAAAAACAAATGGACGGCATAGATGAAACACATACATCATGGTGAGGCCCACATAGGACCGAACACCAGCCATCGGCCGGTGGCAGGGGAGTAGCCAATCCGTTTCCCAATTCCAAGCGACGCGGATTTCCTGCTAAATCCTTTCCCATGAAGATCCTGTGCAAGGATTATGTGTGGGGCCCACTGTGATGTTTGTGTGAAATCCAACTAGTCCATTCATTTTTAGATATCATTTTAGGACATTATATCAAAAATGAGGAGGATCTAAAACTCAAGTGGGCCATACGAGATGAAACATTGGGGAAAGGAATGTTTACCGTTGAAGCCTTCCTAGGCTCCACCTTGATGTTTATATTCCATCCAAACCGTTTATAAGGTCATTTTCACTGAGATGAAATGAAAACACCAAGAACTTAAACCAATACAAAACTTTTGTAGCCATATGAATGTTTTAATGGTGGTCACTAAATCCCCATTGTTTCCTCTCGCGTGACCCATTTATGTTTTGGATCCTCCTCATTTTTGGTCGCAGGTCCTAAAATGATTTCTAAAAATTAATGGACGGGTTGGATTTATCACAAACATCATAGTAGGCCCCACACATAATCCTTGCGCAGGATCTTCCAACGAAAATGTCATGCCCCAGACTAGGTAATCGGACTCACAAGGAACCCGATACCCGGTTCTAGCCGCAACAGCCTCCGTAGTACCTCATTCTCGGCTCCTGAGGCAGGTTCCGATCCTGGAATCCTACAAGGAGGATTTTCATAACAGTATAATCATTTCCAATACGAGAATACCCAAGATCACAGCAAGTATATCTGAGAATAACAAAGGCACACATCATAAAATCCACTAAGAATTTGAACTATTACAAGCTTTCATAAGGTCCAAATAGGACATACATAAGATAATAGAAGAATGAGAGAAAATTCTGCAACACTGGGGTCCTCAAGCTCAACTCTACTCCAAGCTCTGTCGCTACGACGCCTATCTAGGATCTCCTACACGCATCAATCGTGCATAAGCTTATAGAAGCTTAGAGGGTGGTGAAAGTGTGTGATAATAGTGCGCATAAGAGTAGGAGAAGGTATAGGAAGGGAAACATGCTCAATGACAATATTATCAGCCTTACCGAGGCTTATCATGAATACGATGCAATGAGTACTGGGCACCTTACCAAGGTGATGCATAAAGGAGCTTAAGCAGCCAATGTGAATGCAATGTGAAGTAATACTAGTGCTCATAACCAATCCACATATCAAGTACATTTCCAATCATAAGGAAATCACCGGAGTCCATTACACTGTTGGATGACTACCGTTCTACAAACCCCACACAATTAAACGAGCATAAGAGACCTCACTACCCGCCTGTGAACAACCAATCACCAACAGGGCCTAACGGTAGCAGACCCATTTACGAGCTAGTCAGACTCAGCCTAGCAATGCCTCCTTACATCAGGCGAGTAAGGCCACACCCCTACCCAACCGACTGCACGACAGTGGGAGTCATGGCCTAACGATATAAGGCCCTCGTGTGCTCATAGTTTTCACTCGGTCACGGCGTTGAGGCAGATCCTTAGTACCATAGAAGTTTTGGAAATTCACCAATGGGCATCCTATGCACCCGGTATGCTCAAGTAATATTTCCTGTGTCCACACATATGGCCATCCACGAACGTCCCTGTGGAGGCAAGGCCCTGGTGAAACAAGGGCGGTATCATCATGAAATGCGATGTCAATACACGAGTCATACATACAGATCATGCACAAGCTTTAGGCATTGAATGTGCACAAGGAAAGAAACTTCATCCCCCTATGACCACCACACAATGCAATCAATTCATATAGATAATGCATATGGGTCACAATGATGTAAGTGCGCTACCTGTAGAATATATTTCTCCTTTCCAAGTAGGGACAATGTCTAAATGCATAGACAGGTACTCTAATGAGAAGCGAAGTCCTCTAGTGGAAGCCCAATACTTTGAGATGGCCCACAAACTAAGAGAGTCATAAACCCAAGGAAGAAGCGATCATAATCAAGGGCCCAAGGTGGACCTTCAACCACCTATAGGAACCCTATGGGCCTACCTTAGCACCTCCAAGGAGGACATCCAACCTCAACTGGGTCTCAAAAGGTAGCCCGCTGCACATATAAAGAAAAGTCCAAGGCCCAAGCAATCCATGGCCTGGTGGGCCATACACTAAGCCCAATGCATAAGCAACATAGTTGGCCCTCAAGCAAGGTTTGGGCCCAACCATAAAGGTCATGGGTCCACTCATTGTCATGGGCCTAATGGGCAGCCCATTATACCAACATATGGGTAATGCTTATATTCAACATAAGTTGGGCCTCACATCTTGGCCCAAGTATGGATTTATTTTAGTGGGCAAGCAAGGGCCCAACTACTTGAGTATTTGGTCCATAAAACCCATCACAATGGCATGATAAATATAGGCCCCAAGGGTCCAACGGGCCTATCCAAAAACCCAACCAAGGCTATAAGGCCTAACAATTAACTAAAAGACTAGTCTAACAAGAATCCAATTGGAATGGGCCTCAAATATGTGCTAATTAAGACCAAAATCTAATTAAAAATAGGGCAAGATATGTGTAATAATATCCTCAAATTTAGTGGACCTTGCTGCCCCAAAACATTTATTTATAGGTGGCAACAATGGGCCTATTGCTGAAATTCCAACCCTCCCACAATCTGCCATTATTGGAAATTCAAAAATTAATTAAATTATATGTTTATTTTAGTTTATGGTGGCTCATACATGTCACAGGGGGGTTCACCAGATGAAGGGAGTGAATTTAACAGATAAATCAGATGGGCCATGTTACTGTTCTGGACGTCCAGCAGCAGCCCAATAGGCCTAGTGTCCATGTGTAGGCAGCTCTATGGGCCTGGATATTTGGCCTAGAAACTCATCCAATGGGCTCCAATTGGAAGCTACTGAAGGGGAGGATGATAAAGTCCCCTATGGACCCCACATGGATGAATGGTGGGATATAAAGTACATTAAGGTGGGGCCCAAAAAGTGGCCGAACGGCCAGCCAAGGCTGGACGCCCCAGCCCAGGGGTCACTCCAGGCCTCACCACGGACGGTACAGGGGCCCGTTGGCCCTGAAATTTTGTAGGTTAGTACTTCCATGGGTGAGCCACAGCTCCACAAAATTTCATGATTTTTAGATACTCAGAGTTTTTTAATTTATTTAAAGAAAACAGTCTGTCCAGAAAATCTAGTTGTCCTGGACGTCCCAATGTGGTGGGCCGGTCCAACCCTTTCCATAGTGTGCACAGGGGTTCGTTGGCCCTAAAAATTGGTAGGTGGGTTCTACCATAGGTGGGCCAGCTCTCTGTAAATTTTCATAATTTTTGGATACCCAGAAGTATTTTAATTAAATTCGAAATTACAGTCTGTCCTGGGTGAAATGTTGCTGGAATTATAACTGTCCCTATGTTTGGGACGACATGGGGTGGGCCTGGACTCACCTAAACCCTTGGAAAATTGGGAGAAAAGGTAGCCTTACATCTGGACAATAAGTGGGGTTCACTGGGGTGGCCCACTTATTCCAGAAACTCAGGTAAAAATGCTAATTTCAAACTTGCAGTGTTGCAGAACTGTCCAGAAATTACTGGACAGTTAGCCCACTTTGGCCCATCTCATGGGCCTCAATCATGGGAAAAATGGTATGGGCCCCATTCCACATCAAAGTGGGGTCCATGCACTATAAAATTCTCAAAGAAATTTGGGAGAAAAGGCAAACAGATCCAAACATTAGCTCAAAAGTCATGCTCCAACTGGGCCTGAAATCTGGACAACAACATATGTTGTCTATATTTTGGCCCATATAAATTAATCCAAGGGTTTATTACCCTGGTCCATCAAGTGGGGTCCACCTTGATGGGTTAGCAAAATTTCAGATCCATTAGTGCATTAAAATCTCCATGAAAAATCAAGTTTGGAGGCCACCCAACCCATGCATCCATAGTGAGCTTGAACGTCCAATAAGGTGGGCTTGGATGTCCCACCTCCCTGATGGATCTGAGATGTTGCTGACCTTCTTAGTGGGCCACACATCATTAGAGATAAATAGAAGAAAAGGGAGGAAAATGGAGGGAGAAGGAGAGTGATCCGGCCATTGGTGGAAGGTCTCGCCACTAATGGACCTTCCACACTACAATCTATGTCATCCACAATGTACATATGTTACATACAAGCTACTATACATCAAGAAAAGTTGTTGGAGGGTGGGGTCACTTTTCCCCACTATGCATGCAAAGGCCTAGATGGCCTATGAAATGCTAGAATGAAGAGAAAGTACATCATGGTGGGTCCATGGAGTATGGCCCACCATGGAAGGAATGAGTAAAATCTAGGCTGATGGCCTTCATCCTAGGAGCATGTAGGGCCTCCACCATGGATTGGCGGGCCCTACATGCTTCCATACATGTAGAAAAAGGAAAGGGAGAAAGGGAAGAAGAAGATGCACCCACCTCTTGGTTCTTCAAGCTTCTACAATCATCATGTGCCTCAAGCTTCAAGGATCATGAATTTATGGCCAAGATGGGATTGTAATGGTGAGATGGAGGGGAAATAAGGAAGAAAAGGGGCTGGAGAATTTAGGGATTTTTGGAGGAAGGTTGCTAGCAATGGAGGGAAGAAATGAGAAGGAGGGAGAGATAAGGAGAGAGAGACCATGATGGTTTTGTAAGAAAAATAATCATTGCCATAGGGAGGAGTTTACAAAGTTGTAAGTTAAACTAGGTCTCTTGGTGGTGTTTGAGGTTAGTGGTATTAGTTATGGATCTTTATGTAGTGTGTGGGTAGTGTACCTTGGAACTTGTGCCAAGGGTGGTGGTGGTCCACATGCATTCCACCAAAGTGGGCCACATGATTAAGGGTCATATAATGAAATGTACACAACTTTTGATCTACATATCGGATGGACGCACAAGACGCGTTGTTAGAACGGCAACGACGATGCTAACAAGATGGCATAAGTCTCGGGTAAATCCAAGTCGGGTCAACGTGATCAGACTCAAGGATGACCGCAAATGCTATCCAAGGGTCGCGGGTAAAAGGGATTCTACCGGTAAGACCGCGGGACCATGAGAAATGAAATCCATACCTACACACACATGCACACATAAGAACTCGAGTCATGTCTTATAGAAAAGCCTTTACGTGAAATTCAATTGTGATTCCAAGAGTCTCTCTGTGAGTGTAGGAGAGAATTTTTTTTAGGACTCCCTCTCTCAATGTCGTTGAATCCCAGCGCTCTCCTCATCTTATATATATATATATATATATATATATATATATATATATATATATATATATATATATATATATATATATGCATATGCATTTATATAAAAGCTTGTAAACTTACACAGATATTATGTGTGTATGTATATGCATAGATATGTGTAGACGTGTATATGTATATATGTGTGTATGTATGCTTGTGTATATAGATGTACATGCACATGCATATACATAAACATACATATATACATATTTATAAATACGTATTCATATATAAGTATTTACACACACACACACACACACACACACACATATATATATATATAAAGAGAGAAATGTTAACCTGTGTGCCTTCTTATGTCAGCACTCATGTGCACCTTCGCACACGTGTCATGGGCACAGAATCTGTATGGTCCACATGATGCAACACCCCTTAAAACCTCACAGGCCCAACTTTCAGCCCGATACATAACTCTGGTGGGCCATGGAAAAAGGACATTACAGTTTTGGATCAGGTTGAAAATTGGGCTTCTGAAGTTTCAAGGGGTGTCGCATCACGTGGACCATTCAGATTTTATGCCCGTGACACATGTGCAAAAGTACTAATGTAAGAAGGTGTGCAGGTGAGCATTTCTGTACACACACATATACATAAATGCCTATAAATATATAAATATATCGTGAATGTGTATATACATGCATGAATACACACACAAACACATATATATGTATGCATGACTATACGCTTGTGTACACATACATACATATGCCTATACATAAATACCTATAAATATATAAATATATCATGTATGTGTGTGTGTGTGTGTGTGTGTGTGTGTATATATGCATGAATACACAAACAAACACATATGTATGTATGTATGACCATATGCATACACACACACACACGCATACACACATACATACATATATGTGCGCATATTTATATATGTATTATACACACACATATATATGTATGACTATATATATATATATATATATATATATATATATATATGGAAATGGTACTATAAGGTCGACCTCATGGAAACTTCTCATTAAGTCGAGTTGTGTGGGCCCCACCATGATGTGTGTCGAACTCAGGTGAGCCATACCATTTAAAACCATGCTTAAAGCATATAAAAGCACTTGGTGGGTCCTGCTTGTGTTTTGGATGCGGCTGAAACTTGGTGTGACACCTTATACGACCCATATCCTAGTCCGTACTGTTACGTAGGCTTCCACGGTCCTCCCGGTCGAATTCTAGCAACCCACGATCTGTTATCGACATTTACGCACAACCCTGAGTCATATTCCATATTTCAGAATTAGCTCAACCCCAGACTTGTACCCTAGTGACCACACCGTCGCCGCGGTTCCAATGCCACGTCTCGCACGCCAAGGCGATACACAGGCCAGGAGATGTGGGCCCGCGTTCAGTTCGAGGAAACGTAGTGTGTTTGCAATCCCAAGAGAATCTCTACAACATATCAAATCAATCCAATCAATCACCTCACATGTCAAGTACATGTCTCATCCCCAAAAGCAACCCCAAAGTCAAAGCTACACATCCCTTACATGCCAAGTACACATCACTCACCCATCACCCATCACTCACTCACCCACCCACCCACCCATCCCTCTCTCTCTTTACATCCTATTCTCTCTCTCTCTCATTTCTTCATTTTTCAAGCAAACCCCATGAGAGCATCCAATGTCCAAGCTCTCCAAGGGGAGAAGCTAGTGTGGCCCACCTCCCTACCACCCAATCCAACCATCTAATCTCCATCATCCACCATCAAGGAGCAAGCTAAGGAGTCTAGGAGTCCAAGGAGCTAAAGAAGAAGGCCATTAGGTGGGTGATCATGATTTTTTATTTAAGGCTCACATTCGATGGGACCCATTTGAAGTATACATGGTAAGAAAGGGAGGGCCCATAGTAGCGGGGTCCCTCCCTGTGAAACCCAGCCCTAGTTTTCATGTGTGCATGTGTGAGTGTGAGTATGCATCTTGTTCATTTTAGTCCCACGATCCTACCGGTCAAATTCCGGTGACCCGCGACCCTCGGATTGTGTTTGTGGTTATCCTTGGGTCTGGTCACGTAGACCCGACTCGGATCGACCCTAGACCTATGTCATCTTGTTCGTATCGTCGTTTCAGTTCCAACAACATGTCTTGTGTGTTCATCCGACTTATAGATCAAAAGTTATGAGCATTTCATCATGTGGCCCACTTTTTGTACAAAAAAACATATGGATCACTTCCATGACACAGCTTTCTATGCACACCACCCACACACACTACACAATTGCATGGAATTGACACCACCCAAACCTAGTCTAAGTATAACAACTTTGTTATTGTCACCATAGGCCATCATTTGCTTTCTTACAACATAATCATTACCTCCCTACACATCCTCTCTCTCTCTCTCTCTCTCTCTCTCTCTCTCTCTCTCTCATTCTCTCATTTCTCATTTCCTCTTCCCTTTGCAAAACCTTCAGCTCCTTCTTCCCTCCATTCTAGCCCCTTCTCCCTAAAATACCTCTTCATCAACCCCTTCTCACTTAATCCTAGCCATTGATCCATGTTGCTTGGAGCTTCTAGATGATGGTGATGTAAGTTTCAAGGTTGATCTAGGTGGGTGACTATTAATTACTGATTTATTTTCACTTTTAATCTTCATATTTCTTCTTATGTGGATCATATGGGACCCACCAATCCATGGTGGGGATCCCATTTGACCCCATGGATGTGGCCTTTGGGCCCATCCTACATGCAAGTCATGATACATGATGGGGCCATTCTCCATGGACCTCATCATGATGTATTTCATGATCATCTCCATCTCAAGGTCATCTATACCTTAAAGATCATGTTGGGATAACATCTCAACCATTTATTGTAGATATAAACCATGCATGTGATAGTTTTATGGTTGCATGTGTAATCAAGGTAGTTGTATGGGTGTGATTGAATCTTAGGAGGGCCCATTAGTGGTGGGGCCCTACCCCCATGGCCGATCCTTCATTTTTCTGATGTTAGCATTCTGATCATGCATGTGTGGCCCACCTTATGGACCAACCAAAAATCCAGGCCATTCATGGAGGTTGGACGTCCATGGTGGTCCATCCTTAGACATGTGGCCCCAAATCCACCTAAATGGGGCACATGCAAGGGATTTTTTATGATGAGAAAGGTCTGGATATTTGTGGGGCCCACTGGGGTGGTTCACAACATGATTTTTTGGGAGTTAAATCCCTTCTTATATGATGTTTATATTCAATTTCTTTCAAGTACAGGTTGCTATCCAAATCTGTCGGAACAGATTTTGGGCCAACTTGGGGCTAGGATTTGGAGCTTTTGGTGGGGAATTGTATATCAAGTGAAATATGATTTTTGAAGATGGGTATCCTACCTATAAACATGCCAAATTCTAACCCCAATTGACCTCATTTGGATCCCCAAAAGGGTGGGCCAATATGGGTACTTGCCGAAATTTCTACTGTAATTCCAGAAAGGTTGTAATTTGGAAATATAAAATTATAAAATAGTTTCTGATCAGGTGAGCCAATTTGGTGGACTCCACCTTGTACTACATATATGAGAGAAGGTTTAAATTTAATTTTCCTAATTTTTGGACATCTAGGGCCCACCCCATTGGGTGCCTAATCATGGTCTATCCAAAATTCTGCATTTAGAAGAATTTCTAGACAGTCTATAATTCTGAATTTAATTAAAATAGTTCTAGGTATCAAAAAATTATAAAAATTTATAGGGAAGTTACTCACCCATGTTAGGACTTACCTACCAACTTTTAAGGCCAATGGACCTCTGTACACACCATGACAATGGCCGAACTAGCCCACCATGTTAGGATGTCTAGGTCAGTCCAATTTTCTGGACAGACTGATATCTAAAAATTAATTAAAATACTTTTAGTTATCCAAAAATTACAAAATTTTGTAGAGATGTGGCCCACCCATGGAAGGACCACCCTGCAAATTTTCAGGGCCATCGGACCCCTGTACCGACCGTGGTGTGGCCTGCAATTTGGATCAGTTTTGGGCCAAATACCCAGTCCCGTAGGACTAACCACCATTGGACGCCCCTACCTTGGGTTGTTGGGCCTGCGTTCCAACAGCATGACCCACTTAAAGTAAGTATTATATATCTCATTTCTTATCTGGTGGGGCCCGCTGTGATATGTGTGGGTCATCATGGGTCAGTAACCCATCTAGATTAAATAAATTTCTGGACTCCAGCAGGCCCAGGAAATGGGTGGGCTGGAATTCCAGCAAGGGGCCCAAATTTGCTACATAGTTGATTATTTTGGAGCTGTTGTGGCCCACCAGATTTAAGGGAGTGTTGCACACACACTCTTTGCCTTCTCTCCTTAGACATTTTTTAGCTTAATTAGTGCCTCTTAAGGCCGACCTTTGTGGTGATATTGTGGGCTAGCCTTAACCAGATTTTTAGGTAGTTTTATAGGCCCAATGGGCTGAAACCTCTTCCTTGAGCCCAAGATTGTGCAAGGGCTGACCTTATTGAATTGTGATCCCAATGGGCTGTCTATAAGCTAATCATGTGTATTATGGGCCTTAACGCCCTCATGAAGTACTTAATTATGTGCTGACTTACAAGGCCCACATTGATGCATATTGTGAAGGGTCTTGCTAAGTCTTTGGGCTGATATGGCAAGGCCCACACTGTCGGTTTAGGTCTTGCCCATGTGTATTTTTGGTTTGCGGGCTGCCCTCTAAGTCCACCATAATGCATGAATTGAATGGCTTTTGTTTTTGGGCTATTTCCTTAAGGCCTGTTATGTGATATTATATATATGTATGGCTGCCCTTTTGTGTTGGTAATTAGGCCTTGTGGACTAAGTCCTTTTGGATAGGCTCATTGATCTTGGGCCTATACTTTCCCATCTATTGTGATGGGCTTAGGGGCAAGAATATGTAAGAAGTTGGGCCCTTGGCCGCCCATTAAAATTGACCCTATACTTGGGCTAAAAAGTGAGGCCCAACTCACATGTGTTAAATGTGAGAATTGTCCATGTAAATGAACTACCGGGCTGTCCATGAAGCCTATAACAACATATGGGTTTATGACTCTTATGGTTAGGCTCAAACCTCACTTGAGGGCCCACTATATGGTCTATGAGATTGGGCTTGGTGTAAGGCCCATTAGACTATACATTGCTTAAGCCTTAGACCTTACATTATATGCGTAGTGGGCTACCTTTTGGGACCCAGTTGAGGTTAGATGTCCTCCTTGGTGGCCCTAAGGTAGGCTCATAGAGGCCCTTATAGGTGGTTGAAGGTCCACCTTGGGCCTAGCTAGGACCGTTCCTTATTAAGATCATGACTCTCTCTTAGCTTGTGGGTCATCCCAAAGTACTGAGATTTTTCTTCTCCTTAGGACACCTGTCTATGTGCTTAGACCTTGACCCTCCTTAGGATGGAGGATTCCATATTTCATAGGTAGCACACTTACATTTTGTGACCTATATGCATCATCTGTATGAATTGGTTGCATTGTGTGGTGGTCATTGAGGGATGAAGTTTCTCCCCTTAGGCACATTGTGTGCCTGCAGCTAGTGTATGATCTATGTATGTGACTCATGCATTGGCATAGCATTTCATGATGATACCGCCCTTGCTTCATCAGGGCCTCGCCTCCACAGGGATATTCGTGGATGGCCGTGTGAGTGGACACTAGAAATATTACTTGAGCATACCGGGTGCATAGGATGCCCATGGGTGAAATTCCAAAACCTTTCATGGTACCAATGATCTGCTCCAACGCCATGACCGAGTAGAAATTATGAGTGCATGAGGGCCTTATACCGTTAGGCCGCGACTCCCACTATTGTGTAGGCGGTTGGATAGAGGTATGGCCTTACCTGCCTGGTGTGAGGAGGCATTGTTAGGCTGAGTCTAACTAGCTCGTAAATGGGTCCGCTACCTTCACACGTTGTTGGTGATTGGCTATCCACATGTGGGTAGTGAGGTCTCTTACGCTCATTTGACTGTGCGGGGTCTGTAGAGCGGCAGTCATTCAACAGTGTAATGGACCCCGGTGATTTCCTTATGATTGGAAATGTACTTGATATGTGGTTTGGATGTGAGTACTGGCATTACTTGCATCGCATTAGCATTGGCTATGTAAGTTCCTTCATGCATTGCCTTGGTATGGCATCCAGTACTCATTGCATCGTATTTATGATAAGCCTTGGTAAGGCTAGTGATATTTTCATTGAGCACGTTTCTTTCCTTGTACATCCTGCTATTCTTCTATGCACCTTTATCATACACTTTCACCACCTTCTAAGCTTCTATAAGCTTATGCACAATTGATGTGTGCAAGAGACCCTAGGCAGGCGTCATAGCAGCAGAGCGTAGAGTTGAGTTGAGTTTGAGGACTCTAGTGTTGCTGACTTTTCTCTCTTTTCCCATTATCTTATGTATGTCCTTTCGGACCTAATGTAAGCTTGTAAAAGTTCAAATTCATAGTAGATTTTGTGATGTGTGCCTTGTTATTCTTAGATATACTTACCATGATATTGAGTATGCTCGTATTGGAAATGATTACACTGTTATGGAAATCCTCCTTGTAGGATCCCAAGATCGGAACCTGCCTTAGGAGCCGAGAATGAGGTACTACGGAGGCTGTTGCGGCCAGAACCGGCCATCGGGTTCCTTGTGAGTCCGGTTAGCGAGTCTGGGGCGTGACACTCCCCTTCATCACGTTTCTCCCTCTCTCTTTCTATCTCTATTTCATTTTTATGGTATTGATGAGGTGTGTGGCCCACCTAATGGGTTCAACCAAAATCCAGACCATCCAAATTTTTTTGGGGCATCCAATTGGTGGAGTCCACCTCACTGTTCATTGATGGACAGGTCTGGATGAAGGAAACCACAAAAATTAGCTTTACCCAAAGCTGGTGGGTCCCACACGTGTGGACCCACCTTGATGTACGTGTGACATGCACACCTTCCATCCATCTTGTTGTCCAGATGGTGGAAACCCACCGTGATATTTTTTTTATGCACATTGTGCATCCTGGGAGCCCAACATGATGTATATATTTTATACATTACACTGTCCACACACACATGGATCCGACTTTGATGTATGTATCCGATCCACACCGCCCACCCTTTTTCTCAGTTCATTTTAGGCGTTGAGCCAAAAAATGAAGCCAATCCGAATCTCTGGTGAGCCATAATATAGAAAATAGTGGTTTTGGGTGATTTAAACTGTTAAGGTCCGCTGTGATGTTTCTATATATCGAAAAATACTGTATATTGGACTCGTTAGATTTATTACGAGCCGGGGGGACCAATAGTCAGTGTGGATTTTACTAATGTGGGCCCCGCCTATAAAATATTTTTAGAAATAAAAAAAAGGGGGGAAGTAAGATGTCGATTTGTTCTTTATCGATGTCTGCAGAGGGCCATTCTGACAAGTAGCGTCTAGCGTCACAGCAGGGTGGGACGGTAAGCCCCACTGTGATGTATGTTGAACATCTACACCGTGCATTTGATGGGTCCCCTTTAATCAGCGGGTCACCCCAAAAATCTGCCGTTCACGGCGCTTAGGTGGCCCACACCATCTTAAATCATGTGAAGACATGCTTAACATATAAAAGCACTTGCTGTGAGGGCCACTGTGATGTTAGGGTCTTGTCCACACCGTCCAGATGGCTGGACGGTGGGACCCACCATTGATGTATTTATTCTATATCCATGCTGTCTATCAGGTGGACCACTGCAGAAATCAGTGGAGATTGAATGTCCACCATTGAAGCCCTTTTTGGGCCATAGAAGTTTTGGACCTATATGAAATTTGTTTTTCCTCTTAGTCCAGGTCTCTGTGACCTTATGTACAGATGGGATGGAAAATAAAAGTTATGGTGGGCCCCACGTGGGACCCACTGATAAAAGTGTTTTACCCACACCGTCCCCATGTGTGGACCCACCTCGTGAAGTGTGACGGCTGGTGTACCTCACTCTAGCTATACAGCTACTGTAGTGATGTCAACAAGTTCCGTGGGACCCATGCAGTTGGCAGCTGCTGTGAGGTCAACAAGTTTTCTGGGTCCCATTCCATGTCGGCCATCTGTTTTTCAACTGGATCGTCCACCCATGTGAACCCTACCATGATGTATGTTTTGTATGCACACCGTCCAGCACAGTGGTGCCCATTATGTATGTGTTTCATTTCCACACCGTCCAAACGGTGGGACCCACCTTACATATGGGTTGTATATCCAGTCCGTCCATCAAATGGACGCCCCCTGGAACCACCAAGATGTATGTGTTTTATCCCAACCGTCCGTCCACTTGCTGGGACATAGACCCCATCCACGTGGGGCTCCCTGATGTATGTGTCTTTCCCATGTTGTACATGGGCTGGGACGTGGGGCCCATGTGATGGATATTCGTACCATCCATCCCCAACAAATGGGACCCACCTTAGTGTATATATTCTATATCCACCATCCATCTAGTTTGTCGAACGGTGGACTCCACTTTGATGTATGTGTTTTATACTATCCATCCATCTGCCCCAGGACGGTGGTAACTCACCTCATGTATATTCACGCCGTCCATCTGTTTTCTGGGGTGGGACCCTTCTTAATGTATGTATTGTATTTCAGCACCGTCCATCTGGACGTGCTGTGGGGCCAACTGCGATGTATATGTATGACCTACAACATCCTACTGTGTATTCGCAGGGCCCACCATATTGTACGTATTTCATCTATGTCGTCCACTTATGCGGCCCACCTTGATGTGTGTATAGCAAGCACACTGTCCATTTGTTGGGGCCCATTTGTATGTGTAAGGCCCACCTTGATGTGTTGTATAAAAGGCCATTGGCACGGCCCACTTGGTAAGGCCGAATGAGATGTTTATTAGGCCCATGGATGCGGCCCATTTGATGTATATAAGGCCCATTGGTGTGGCCCATTGATACAACCCATTTTGATGTATATAAGGCCCGTTGTGATGTATTTGGGGCCATGGGTTAAGGCCCATTGTGATGTATTTGGGGCCCATGGGTTAAGACCCATTGCGATGTATTTAGAGCTCATGGGTAGAGGCCCATTGTGATATATTTAAGGCCCATGGGATGTGGCCCATGATGATGTATATTAGGCCTTTGTGTGAGACCGTGGGCCCACTGTATGTTTGGCCCTATGTGGGCCACTTCTTGGGAACAATGTTGGTTGAATGACCACATTGATGGGGCAATGTTAGTTTAATGTCACATTATGACCTTCTCTTAGGCCTTGTTCGGCTGATTGTCGAGGCCAATTCCTATTGTCGATACCAATTCCAAGTGTCGAGGCCGATTGTTGAGGCCGATTATCGATCAATTCCGATTATCGTGGCCGATTGTCCATTAGCGATCGAGGCTGATATCGTGACCGATTGTCGATTCCGATTGTCATGGCCGATTGCCGATTCCGATTATCAAGGCCGATTATTGATCGATTCTGATTGTTGTGGCTGATTGCCGGTTCCGATAATCGAGGCCGATTATTGATCGATTCCGATTGTCATGGCCGATTGCCGATTCCGATTATCGAGGCCGATTATCGATTGATTCCGATTATTGTGGCCGATTGCCGATTCCTATCATCGAGGCCGATTATTGATCGATTCTGATTATTGTGGCCAATTGCTGATTCCAATTATCGAGGCCAATTATCGATCGATTTCGATTGTTATGGCCAATTGTCGATTCCGATTATCGAGGCCGATTATTGATCGATTCTGATTATTGTGGTCGATTACCAATTCCGATTATCGAGGCCGATTGTTGAGGCCCAATGTGATTTATATGCGGCCTGTATTTGAGGCTCATTATGATGTGCATTCGGCCCGTGTTTGAGGCCCAATGTGATGTATATGCAGCTCGTATTTGAGGCCCATTGCGATGTGCATGCGGCCTGTGTTTGAGGCCCAATGTGATGTATATACGGCCCGTATTTGAGGCCCGTTATGATGTGTATTCAGCCCGTGTTTAAGGCCCAATGTGATGTATATGAGGCCTATATGATGAGGCCCATTATGATGCATTTGAGGGCCAGGCGATGGAGCCCATTGTGATGTATGTTAGGCGCATGTGAAAAGCCCATCGTGATTTGTATTTGGCCCTTGTGTGAGGTCATGGGTCCACTATATATTAGGCTCTATGTGGGTCATTCCTTGGGGGCAATGTTGGTTAAATATCCAAATTGTCGAGGTCGATTGTCAATACCGGTTATTGATACCGATTTATGAGTATGTGATAACATAGCATCATGTACATGCCCATACGTACCATCTGCATGTTTATTATGAGATGTGGTTGACCATTGCATATGTCATTGGACAGGTTGTTATGAGACTCCCTGATAGGCGGAGATTGTCTCGCATGAGTGCATGGTATGCGCAGGATTGATGCATGACTGGATTGTATGACTCATGCATTTTGCATTGTGTGTTGTGATTACTGTATGCCCTAGCGACATCAGGGTCGTAGCCTCCACGGGCATGTCGTGGATGGCTAGATGGGACACCGGAAATGTTGATTTGAACATCCGGGCACTTTGGATGTCCGTGGGTGAAAGTCCCTAAACCTCCAAGGCTAGGAGACACCCTAACATCGAGACCGAGTGGATACATGAGCCCCCGAGTGTCGAATACCAGAAGGTCGCGTCTCTCACTATATTGTAGTCGATTGGGAGGGGGTGTGGCCTTACTTGGTCGAGCGTAGGGGGCATAACTAAGTTGAGTTTGACTAGCTCGTGAATAGGTCCACTATCGACGTGCCAAGTAGATATTGGCTGACTACTTGTTAGGCGGATAGTGAGGTTTCTTCCACTTGTATGGTAGCGCGTCAGTGGGCGACGATTTACATGTAGAGTGTACTAGACCCCGATGATGATCCTAGAGATGAACAATACTGATATGTAGATTTATTAGCCAGGAGTTGCATACTCATTCATTCATTCATTCACTATCCACTCGGGTTGGTGGTGCACAACTATTTGTTACATGTGCCTTCACAATGGCTAGGATTTCGGTTGGGGCGCGCGACTAACTTAAGATCAGGAGTTTACCACATTGAGTTTGACTATCCAAATTTAGGTACGACACTAGTTTGAATAGAAGTCCCTTGTGATGGACCCCATAGCCTGCGATACTACGTACTATCATTCCGACTTCACACTCTAGCATGGTCATTCCATTCACACCGACATCTGCGATATATGGCATTTTGGGTTACTGTGTTCTGCATTTATATGGTCTAGATACGGCTGATGCTATTCATGAACTCATCAGGAATTGCATATTGCATTGCATCCTAGACATATGATATTTGGCTCTTTATGACTCCTCATTTGTATAGCTGATCTGTATTGCGTATTCTGATATTGATTGACTTATGGACTTGTCAATATTTTCCCTTACTCTGATATCGTATGATTCATGATTTTACAAGTATTTCCGATAGTGTATGATTCTGACATTGTATTGAATATTAGCACTTACCTTGTGCACACACTTACACCACCTTCTAAGCTTTCTATAAGCTTATACTAGATGCGTGCAGGTAATGTTAGGTTGCAGCAGCGGTGTTGAGCATGGAGCGTGCAACTGTCTTCTGGAGCTTTGATTTTATTTTGACATATGTATTTCCCTTTCGGTATTGTATTCAAAGTTTATATTAGTAGATATGTGATAATGATGTTGCTTTTGTGATTTGGGTAAACTTGTGGTTATGCTCCTTACGAGATAAATGTATGTTGGAAAAAAAATCTTCCTTGTAGGATTCCAGGATCGGAACCTGACATATGAGCGCTGGGAGTCGATAATGGGGTACTATGGAAGCTGTCGGCACCGGATTCGGCGATCGAGATTCCTGTGAATTTGATTTCCGGGTTTGGGGCGTGACACCCCTCATCCAAGTGGGACACACACAATGGATGGGCTGGATTTGTGAACTACATCTAGGTGGGCCCAATAAATGATTATGAATGCTTTAATGGGAAGGCAACCCCTCTCGACTATTGTATGTGGTGTGGCCCACTCAAGTCATGAATTGACTTGATTTTTAAGCCCATGGTCCACTATGGAATGGTGCATCTGATTAATGGGGTAGATGTTTGACACACATCAAGGTGGGGCCCACACATCTTGACCTCACGGGAAGTTCCCATTAGGTTAATAAATAAATATATAAATATATATATATATATAGGGAAATGGTTCCATGCGATTGATCTCATGGAAACTTCCCATGAGGTCGAGCTGTGTGGGCCCACTGTGATGCGTGTCGAAAATCTACCCCATCAGTCAGATGCACCATTCCATGGTGGGCCTCGGGATTAAAAATCAAATCAATCCATGACTTGTGTGGGCCACACCACATACAAAAGTTGAGAGGAGTTACCCTCCCATTAAAACATTCATAATCATTTGTTGGTCCCACCGAGATGTGGTTCACAAATCTACCCCATCCATAATGTGTGTCCCACTTGGATGAGGGGTCAGACCAAGTTTCGGACGCATCCAAGCTTTAGGTGGGCTCCACCAAGTGCTTTTATATGTTTTAAGCATGTCTTCACATGATTTTAGATGGTATGGCCCACCTGAGTTGAGTTCTGTATACAACTAATTTTTGGGATATCCCATAATTTAAAGGAGACCCATCAAATGCATGGTGTTAATGTTCGACACATCATGGCGGGGCCTACACAGCTCAACCTCATGAGAAGTTCCCATGAGGTCGACCACATAGAATCATTTCCCATATATATATATATACATATATATATACATATACATATATATATATATATATATATATATATATATATATATATATATATATATATATATATATATATATATTCTAAGTCTCCTACATTGGTCTACATGAAACCTCGGCTATTGTCTTAACATGTGGATGGTTAAAGTAAGTCCCATTATAATGTTTTAATGAAATCCACATCAATCATCAAGTGAATCATTACATTTTAACTGTAATGTATAAAAATCAATCGTATTCATGATTTAGACAGGCCATTCAAATGGAAACAATTTGAATGTGATGTTTACCCTCGAAATTCTTAGAAGTGATCATTCACTCTTGATTTATTTTAGAGACCACTATGATAATTATATAAAATGCAAGACTCAAATTTAGCTATATTTATAACTTAAATTGCCCACACAAAGAAAAACAGTTTAGAGAGTAGATGTTACCTTGTACATTGTTTTTGATTTTGTGATCCACGTAAATTAACCTATGTCTCGAGTTACTCATAATGCTCTTATCGTACTAAGTAAACTTTATTGGATGCATTAAGAATGAATGTGGTTTATCCATGTTGTCCATCTAGTTTTCCAGCTCGTTTTAAGGGTTGATTTCAAAATTATAGCATATTCGAAGCACAAGTGGACCACACTACAGGAAATGGTGGGAATATTGATTTCCACCATTGGGCCCACAGTTTTATTTGTCACCTAACCTATTCATAAGATTAAGTAGATATGGATGAAGGGAAAACACAAATATTAGCTTGATCTAAAACTTTTGTTGCTATTAAGAAATTTTATACGGTAGGTAGACGTTCAATTCATATTGTCCATTTGAGCTTTGGATGCGTGTCATTTTTGTGCTAGAGCCCTAAATTTATATGGTAAAATGAATGGATATGGTGGATAAAATACATAAATCATGGTGGGCTCCATGGAGTTTAAAGCATATGGTGATGATTTCCTAGCTTCGTAGTGGGCCCCATCTAGCTTCTTAACATAGGAACTTCGAGCGAAAGGTTTTAGATTTATTTGGAGGAAGATCAGATCCTTGTCATTTCAACTCCTGGTGAGGAAGATAAGATTTGAAGAAAGTTGAGAAACTGAGTCAGAAATCCCAACTTTTTCCTTCAAGAAACCCTTTTCCTTCTCTTAAAATCGTCGAATTCTCATTTTCTAAACCCGATGTACGCCTCTCTCTGCACCATCCATCTGGTGAGACGGACACTTGATTGGTCACAGTTCAAGAGAGCACAAAGGTGCGTTTCCCCCTCTTCTATTCTTTTTGAAAAATTAGAATGTCGGCGTATAAGTCACTTAGGTTGCGTTTGGATACCTGTAAGTTTTTTAAGTTATAAGTAAGTCACAGGTAACCTACTTACAGGTGAAAGAAAGTTACAGGTAATTCTATTTGAGTGTAAGTTGTAATTTACTTATATGTAACTTAGTTTCTATATTTTGATAACTTGTAACTTAGTTATAGTTAAGATATTGTCTATTCACACCAACTTAAATCTGAAGTAAGGAATTGTTTAAAAATCAAATTGACACATAGAAAATGTTGAATAAAAATATGTAATTTTATTGAACCCATTTCGATGAATAGTTGGACTGATTTTTAAACTAAACTAATCATTAGGTGGGTCCTAAAAGTATGTCAGCGTATTAAAAAACAAGTAAAAGTGGGCCCACTTATATGTAACTTAAAAATTTCTTGGGGGCCACAAGTTTAAAATTAAATTAAGATTTATTTTTCCCTTCATCTAGGTCTTTACGTCCTCATCATGAGGTAGGATATCAAATAAACATTATAGTGGGCTCTAGAGGGTTTTTAATCATGAATACCTAAGATTGAGATCTATCTCTGTTTGCTCATTTTGGAATCAAGCCCTAAAATGATATGAAAAAAATTGATGAATAACAGGGATAAAATACATGCAACATGGTGGGGCCCACAAAGCACCAACAAGGTGTGTGGGATCCCAAATTATGGAACCCATTGTGATATATTTTTCTCACATCCACATCGTTCATCCGTGTTGAAAGCTCATTTTAGGACATGATCTAAAAAAATAAGAAGACCTGAATCTCATGTGGACCATAGTATAGGAAGCAATAGTAATTGACCATTAAAAACTTCTTGTGGGCACAAAAGTTTTTGGATCAAGATGATATTTGTTTGGTATTTCTGTCCTAAGTCTTGGTTACCTTATCAACGGAAGCGGATTGTGTATTGAGTAAACTCTTTAAGGCTCACCATGATTTATGTATTATATCCACTCCGTCCATCCATTTTACCATATAATTTTAAGTCTTGATCCAAAAAATGAAGAATATCCAAAGATCAAATGGACCACACCACACAAAATAATATGAATTGAACTTCTACCGTTGAAAAATTCTTGGGGGCCATAGAAGTTTTGGATCAAGCTTATGTTTGATTTTTCCCTTCATCTATGTTTGTATGATCTTATGAATAGATTTGGATGACAAATAAACATCACCGTGGGGCATAGCAAGGTTTCAATGGTGGAAATCATTATTCTCACGTTTTGTTTGGTGTGGTATGATCCACTTGAGCTCTGGATTTGCTTCAATTTTGATCTCAGCCCTTTAAATGAGCTGAAAAAAATGGATGGACAGCATGAATAAACCATATACATTCACCATGGGCATGACTGAGTTTACTCGGTACCATAAGGGCCTGTTTGGCCGGGCCAATTAAGAGGGATTAGGAGGGATGGGATGGATTTTAAGGTAACCATCGTGGTGGTGTCAGTGGATTGGTTTAAAATCCATGGGATTACTATATCCTGGGACAAGTTCACCAAGTCTATTTGGCATGCTCGGCATATCCCGGGACTATACATTCCAATCTCTTTCAACCAACCACGCCCAAAGGATGATTGGACGGGATTAGGAGGGATGGGATCAATTTTAAGGTAATGACGGTGATGTCCGTAGATTGGTTTAAGATGTACGGGTTTGCTATATCCCCGGACTAGTTCATCGGGTGTATTTGGCTCGTTTGGCATATCTTACCGTCCCATCCCTCGTAATTCCATAGCCAAACACGCCCTAATAGCATACCGAGTAACGCCGTGCGCAGTCCGCTTTCCTTGTCAACATGGCAAATAAATATTTGAGCGGACCCGTGATGTTTTTAATGGTAGGAATTTAGTTAAGATTTTTTCTTGTGGTGTGGCCCATTTGAGATTTAGATCAGCTTCATTTTTTTTATCATTCCTAAAATAAGCTTTCAATACGAATGGACGGTGTGGATGCAAGGAAAGTACATCACTGTGGGGCCCGCAGTTAGGCATCCGAAACCGCACCGCCGTTCCGCACTCACGCAAAAAGAGAAAAATGAAGGACAGGAAAGAAGAAAAAAGAAAAAAGAAAAAAGAAAAACGAGTAGGGTTAGGGCTTACCTTGCCAGAGCAGAGAGAGGGGAGGAGACGCTGAGAGTGGGAGAATGAGACGCTAAGAGAGTGAGAAGGAGACGCTGAGAGAGAGGAAGGAGACGCTGAGAGAGGGAGAAGGAGACGCTGAGAGAGAGAGAAGGTGACGTTGGGTCAGAGCAGGTAGGTGCACTTTCAATGCAGCTGCGTTTCCACCTCCCTTTCCCAGTTTCGAAATGGATAGCCGTTTCCTGTAACAAAGTAATCTGTGACTTGAAAAACACTAATTCCTCTGTTACATTTCTTGCAATCTTACCTGATAGAAAGTTACAGGTTGAGACTTTGTTACCTGTAACTTTTCTCCCCCAAACACAAACTGTAAGAAAGTCACCTGTAACTTTCTTACATTTTACATATGTTACAGGCATCCAAACGGCCCCTAATACGATTTAATTTATTTTTATTGATTTATGATTTTTTTTTTTTTCATTTTTGGAGGACGGTTCTATGCAAGAATTCCCGATTTTTGCCTTAAAAACCCTCATGAACTGATTTTTCTAGGAAATATCAACTCCTGTTGGAGAATCATGGATATGAGATTTTCACGCAAAAACCTAATTAACTGATTTATGCATGGGGAAAAAACTGAAATAGGAAAGACTTTGGGTTCAGAATTCAATACCAGATTTATGAATGAAGAAAAGGAGATAAAGAAAGAGCGATCGTTGAGTGAAACTCAACAGCCCTCTACCCATATGCTAGAGTTATCCTCAACTCCCCCTTTCTATATTTCTCCCATAAAGAAACAATCAGCAACAACTTGTATTCAATATCGTGAAAACAGTGTCTATATGTATGGTCTGTAGCCTTATCTATAGAGTAAGGATTGCAAGGTTTCTTTACTTGATCTGATCTCTAGAAAAGAAACAAAATTCTAAAGAGGCAACTTCCTAACAAACTAATAATAAAAAAAGGATACTTCTAAAATAGTAAAACACATATTAAAAGCAAACAAGGAAAGAAGACTTGCGTGCTTAAGTGGGTCCCTTTCCGGGCCTCTTCTTATGCACATGTGTGGAGCATGCATGTTTTGGATGGTGTGTGATTGCATCAATTCCTGGCTTGTAAGAACTCAGCTTTGTTGAGTAGATGGCAATGCGTTCCTCATAAAGCTCTTGGCTGATATATTTACAATCATCGGTTGAAATTCATGTGCTGTCTGATCTTGATTGACCATTGGCATCAATTCCCTCCGTGACAAATTGAAATTATATATTTATATGGTCATCAAACACATCTTTGATGACTTTCTCGAACTGGCGCAGTACTTTGGGTATTTGGATGGTTTGTTTCTTTTGTGATCTCATCTTTTTTAGGTATTTGGATGGTTTGTTTCTTTTGTGATCTCATCTTTGTAATGTCCAAGGTAAACTGTAAGGTTTTCCATGCCAAAAATAGAGTCAATCTTCATTTCGCTTCTTGAGAACATGATAAGGACCTTCCTTTAAGGAATGGAGCTTGGTATAAGTTCTCGCTGGAAACCTCTAAGGCTTGAGCTGCACGATGATGTTATACCCTTCTTGAAATTGTGTAAGGTGTCAACTAACATTTGCATGCCTCTTGTAATTTTCATTATTAAGGGTTATTGTCTGCTTGACTTCCTCATGTACTTGACATGTTGTGGAAAATGCCTGAACATCCTGGTTGGGTCTAGTCACAATAGGAAGTGGAAGTAAATTGATAGGTTGTCAAGGTTTAATTCCAATCACAATCTTGAAAGGAGAGAATCCCTAAGTGCGGTTCACGGAATTGCTAGAGGCAAACTCTGGTTGAGACAACATAAGGTCCCATTAATTGATGTAATCACCAACTAAGCATCAAATAAGATTCCCAAGGCTCTGGTTTACAACGTTGGTTTGTCCATATGTCATTGGATGGTTGGCACCTGAGAACTTTATTTTAGTTCCCATCTTATACCACAAAGTTTACTAAAAGTAACCAAGGTATTCAACAAGTAATGGTAATGGCCAACATAATGGCCAATTGTGGTATCGTACGTTATGAGGTGTTATAGCCCCCATAATGGTAATTTTTTTAACAAAAAAGAAAAGAAAAAATTTTTTAAATGGAAAAGTTGAGACTATTCTAGGTATGTGTTCTTTTATGGTGGGGACACCCTGCGTCTTAAAAAAAAAATGTGTTCTTTTATGGTTTTCACCATGTTTATGATGGTATAACTGGATAACATGTTATTTTTTGGTAAGAATGCTGTCTTGGGATACTCGATAATTTTATTAACCTGAGAAGCTTAAACTGACTTCAAAATTCCTATATTCAAATTTCTAAATATCTAATATTAATGATTTAATATAAGCAAGATTATATGAGCATGAATCTAATAGTGAGACAATTATGCATTTATAATTTCTATAAGCCTTTAGGCATAAACAACCATAGTATAGCTGTATAGGTCCATAAAATGTTAATGCATGAAGTAAAAAGTCAACTCTCATAAGTCATAAGTGAATCAGTGATACAATGATGTCAAAGGACAAACATAAATATAAAAACATTATTTACTAATCATATCACAACTAGTTTGTAATGTAATGATATGATTAGTAAATAATGTTTTTATATTTATGTTTGTCCTTTGACATCATTATATCACTTACTACTTATGAGAGTTGACTTTATACTTCTGTAGGGCTTTAGAGATCACCACGAATAGAAATGGAGAAAAGTAATCCCCCTGATGAAGTCCCTGTAGGGCTTTGGAGATCACCACGAATAGAAATGGAGAAAAGTAATCCCCCTGATGAAGTCCCTGTAGGGCTTTGGAGATCACCACGAATAGAAATGGAGAAAAGTAATCCCCCTGATGAAGTCCCATTTCTTGCGGGTGTTAAATTTTTGAAACGCATTGGATTGTGTAGGCTAGATAAGGGTTTAGGATTAGGATGTGGACTTTTTGCTAAACTGCAAACATATGAGAATTGGGCTCAGCTCTAGGTAGAGACAGATTTAGGGAACGGTTCAAGGATTTGGGTTTAGGTGTAGTATTGGCTTTTAAAAGGGGCTGGAATAGGTTGTCTTTTAGAAAGAAGGTTAGGGAACAGTTTGGGTAAGAAATAGGGCTGGAAAGTCTCGGATGAGCTCTGGTAGGTGCTCAAAGTGCATGGTTGGGGAATGTGTAGGATAATTTTGGGGCTGGTTTCAGGTCTGTCGCTGCAAAAGCTGTTTCAAGAACTAGAGACAATTGCAAAAGCTACAGAAAAGTCTGCAAAACTGTAGAAAAGAAATTCATAGAAAACTGCTGCAGTCTCTGAAATTAAATAGCTGTAACAGGGTTGCAGGATGGTGTAGATTTAGTTTTCAGGGTTATGAAAGGGGAAGCGGATTGCCTGGTGAGCTGATGTTGTGGGATTTGATTGGGCTACATGTTGTCAGATGGGGCCCATGCAAAGCGTGTTTGAAAGTTGTTTAGTTGAGTACATATTCGATCAGGCCCCATCACTGACAGTGACATGTGGCCTGATCAAATCCCACACATAGGTCACACAATTCGCTTCTTAGGAAAGGCGTAGGGGTCATGCAATCCGCTTTCAAGGAAGGGCGTAGGGGTAGACTCAGGTGAGAGATCGGGTTTATGTTCAAAATTAGGGGGGGAAAAATCTAAGAAAACATCCGCAGACTGCTGAACTTGTTCTGATACCAGATTTAATCAATGGGGGGCCAAAAAAAAAAAAAACCCCTGAAATGGGAAAGACTGGGGGCTGAAAATTCAATACTAGATTTATGAATGAAAAAGGAAAAGAAAAAGAGACTGGGGGTAAAACTCAACAGCCCTCTAACTATATGCTGGAGTTCTCCTCAACTCCCCCTTCCAATACTTCTTCCATGAAGAAACAATCCGCAAAAACTTGTACTCAATATCATGAAAAGAATATCTACACTACTGGTCTGTATCCTTACTTGTAGAGTAAGGATTACAACTTTTGCTTCGTCTAATCTAGACAAAGGAAACAAAATCCTAAAGGGACAAGTTCACAAAAAAGTAATAATAAAAAAGGAAACTTCTAAAATAGTGAAATGCAGATTAGCATGTGTGGAGTGTGCACTTTTTGGATGGTGCGCGATTGCATAACTGATTTTTTTTTTCTAGGAAATATCAACTCCTATTAAGGAAATGTGGATAGGAGATTTTCACCCGAAAATGCTAATTTGCTGATTTTTCTAGGAAATATCAACACCTGTTCAAGAATCGCAGGTATGTCAGAAGAGGTGAGGAATTGGGCTGAATTGCAGCCCGACGTGCTTTCTCTGATTTTCCAAAAGCTCGGTGCATTTGAAGTCCTTTTCACAGTGCAATGTGTCTGTTCTTCATGGAAGCGACTTTCCCACGAGCCTCAGCTGTGGCGATGCATAGACATGCGGAGTCCTTGGGATTTATACAACGACGAGGATGGTTTGGAGAAGATGGCGAGGAATGCTGTAGACAGGAGCAAGGGACAGTTGGTCGAGTTCTCTGTGGAATACTTTGGAACTGACAAGCTCTTACAGTACGTCATTGAACGGTGAGTTTTTTGGATCTCTTGCACTAAATATGGCATGATTTTGTTGCTGTTAGAGTTCTGATTGATCTATACTATATAATGTGAATGGGTTTTGGACATTTTTGCCCCTGCAATTAGTCATAGGGACGGAAAAAAGCTTTGTTTTTTTTTTTTTTTTTGAAAGGTAAAAGCTTTGGTTTTTTCATTATTATAGTTGAAGAAATTATGCATGCGGTGCACCATTTAAAGTCGTCCCCCCTTTTTTGAGAGGCACCGTTAAAAGTCATACTTATCATGTGCTTCCTCCTAATTCTGACATGTGGTAATATGTTGTAGCGATTTGGGCTGTTCATCTAGTCACACTACTGTGGATTAGATATTCTCTAAGAAGTGTACAAATTAGAAACCTCAGTCACTTGATCAGTGGGCTTATTAAATAAAATGTGGCCATTGTTTATATCTGTGCTATATATAATGAGAATTGCCAGGGCCAAAACATGCATCTAGTCATCGAAAACCATTAGACCGTGGCACCATGCTCCATAAAAGGACATGAGAAAGCGCATTCTGTTGTTAAGGTGAAGCTCCATCCTAAGTCACACCAAAAGAAGTGGTTTGCTACAATACATCTAGATTATTTAATAGGATACACAGGGACTATAACTTTTTTATATTAGTCATGCATGGTGATCCAAACCATTGGTTTGGGGAGATACATAGTTGATGGTGGTTTTCCTAAAAAATATTCAAGATTAGAAGATCTCGAGCTTTTGGTAAACGATTGGGGAGATGGTCAATATTCAAAGGAAGATAGTAAAATGCATCAAGGGTTGATACATTTCAATTTGAGCTTTTTTGGGCATTCCCCATCCCCTTTGAAACCGATCATATATGTGGTTTGGATCATTATCAAATATGTATGTGTGAGGGCATGTGCGTGCGTGTGATCAAGTGCAAACCTTGGCACCATAGTTATAGTGCACACAGTGTTTTAAATAGCGGTAGCGTGATGCGTAGCGCTCAGCTCTCTATAGCGTGTAGCTTAAGCTACACGATATTTCTATTTTTTAATTTAAAAATAGGACAAATATAATAAATATTGGCAAAAAGGAAAAGAAAAATATGAAAATGCCTAAAAGATGATTCATTTGATCAATTATAAGCATGTTCAAATGATTTGTTAGTTATCATTTATCAAAAACCAATCCACATATATAAGCCAAATCAAATAATTATCACATCAACAATTTTCTAAGCAAACCACTTTAATTAATAATGTCTAATTGAATCCATAAGTCACAATTATGAAAAGAAATAAAAATCACATAGATTAAAAGTATCAGTACAATACAAGTGTCACATTCCTCAACATTACATACAAAAAAAAATATTAAAAAAATAAAATAGTAAAAAAATACATTGTAGCTTACGTTACATATGCTACGCGCTACGTAGTGCTACTGTAGCTTATGCTACGTACGCTACGCGCTACGTAGCACTATAGCCACGCTACGCTACGTAACATACGCTACCGCTACGCTACGGGTGCTATTTGAAACATCGAGTGCGCATGAGTGATGTTGGCCCCATTGTGATGCATGACATTCATTCTTACTATCATGCACAGCTTCCCATGTTCAGCTATGGGCAAAAAATTAGGCTAATCCATGACTCAGGTGGGCCACATGAGAGGAACAGTTGGGAGGGGGGACTTCCGCTATTGATTTTCTTTGGGCCTCATCCAAGTTTCATAACCACTTGATTTTTAGGTTTGCCATCATCTGGGTAAATGTTTCATATGATTGAATGACATATAGACAATAGTGTGGGGCCTCCATGGGTATCAAGGGTGGCATCCCCTCTCACGTATTCCTGCTTATGTAGCCCAACTAAGTTATGGATTTGGCCTATTTTTGGTTCCTTCCTAGCTAAAGATGGGAAGGTGTGCATGATGTTTGGAGTGGATGTAAAGTCAACACATCATGTGGGGCCTACAACACTTGCTTTTACCACAATTGTGGTGAAAATGTTTGCACTTGATAATTTATCTATGCACTGCGTGCATGTGTATGTGTGCGCACATGCGTGCACAAGTTATCTTCCATCAAGTGGATATTTCCCAACATGTCATGTGCATTTGACATCAAACTCGTTCAATGGGTTGGCCCAACCATGTGGATCTTGTGTAAAATCAACTCATTGGGTGGACCCCACTTGTATTTCGTTATTTATCAGTGTGCAATAAAGATGTGGACCTCAAAAGCCCAATTCGCGAGTCCTACGGCCCGTCTGGTGGGTCCTATTTGTTTAGTTGTGCTTAAAATTTTAGAAGATTGCGATCCCTTGTCTGGTTTTGGTTTGCTTCTTTAAGGTCTTTTTTTAGTTAATATTTTGAAGGATCTTTAAGGGGTTATTTAGTCATTAATGGTTTCTGTCTTTGAAAATTTTTAATAGAATATATTAATATCTTTAGGGATCTTTAATAAGATACAGTAGTAGCTTTGGAAATCATAATAGGATAAAGCAGGGATAAGCATGGTAGGATAAAAGAAAGTGAGAGATTTAGGTCTACATTTATTGTATTTCTTTTTTCTTTAAATTTACAATAAATGAGGATGTGAGTGTGCGTGTGTGCGCATGCATGTATATATGTAGTCAGGGGGTTGGTGTTGAGGCCGTTCCTTTTTGCATAGATAATGGATGAGTTAATGAGGCATTTTCAAGAAGAGATCCCATGGTGCATGTTGTTTGCAAATTACATGATTTTGATTAACAAGATGAGGGAGGGTGTAAACACAATGCTAGATTTGGAGGGATGCTTTATAAAGGGTTTAAATTAATTGGACTAAAGTAGAGTATGTGGAGTGCAATTTTAGTAACAATATGAGTGGAAGCTAGATAAGATTTCTGACCAAGAAGTATCTTAAGAGGACCACTTTTGATATCTTGGGTTGATAACTCATGAGAGCGGAGAGACTGCGAAGGATGTTGCCCCTAGAATTCAAGCTGGGTGGAAGAAACGGAGATGTGCCTTTGGAGTTTTATTTGATCGTAGTTTATCAGTCAAACCGAAGGGGAAATTTTATAGGGTAGTTATAAGACCAGCCATTCTTTATGGGGTGAGAATGTTGGGCAGTTAAGGAACAACATTTTCATAAGATGATTGTAGCTGAAATGTGGATGTTGAGATGGATGAGTGGCTAAATGAGAAATGATAGAATTAGAAATGAAATGAATGCATTTGAGGGAACTTAGGAGTAGCACCAATACGTGATAAGATGAGGGAAAGTAGACTTATAGATGGTTTGGTCATGTGCATTGGAGAATAAGAACCATACCAATTAGGAGTGAGTTGGTGCAAGCTAGAGGTGCTAAAAGAGTAGTGGAAAGGCCCAAAAGTACATGGATGGAGGTTGTAAGAAAAAAATTGATGTCCTTGTTCTAATTGAAGTTATGGCCCTTGACAAGGTGGGTGGTGGACCAGGATCATGTGGTCGACCCCAATTTGTTGGGATAAGACACCCTTAAAAAAATGGGATAATGCTTAGATGATGATGATGAGATTTTGAGAGGCTTGGTTTCGAATGGGAATAGAATCAAGGTAACACACTGTTTCGTGATTTCTTTTTCCATCAATGACAACTACCACGATAAGGTTTGGTGTGATGTGGTGTTGATAGATGTGTGTGATGTATTACTCGGAAGGCCATAACATTACATTTGGAACCCTATGATACATGGAAAAGAAAATTCATACATGATTGAGAATGATGGAAAGACATCCATATTGCATCCTAAGCCAACCAATGGAGTGTATCGGACATCAGGGTTAGTCGTGAAACAAGGCAAAGGGAAGTCATTGATGGAGTCATATTGCTTCTAACCGGTGGGGAATGATGCCAAGAATGAATGATCACAAGAAACATGTCATGAAGATGTGGCATCGGGAGCCAATTTTGTTGGTCACACAGCCTGTCCGATGGGCCTCATATGTTGAGTTGTGCTTAGAGATTTTTGTGGTTCTAGCTTGATTTTGAGGTCTTTATTTAATAAAAAATTTGAAAGATCTTTAAGGGAATATTTAGTCATTAACATTTTTTTTTTTCTATTTTGAGAGATTTGTGTCTTATTGAATCTTTAATATAATATACTAATATCTTTTTTTTTTTTTGAAAGGTTAGAATATATTTATATCTTAGGGGATCATATATTCATATCTTGGGAGGTCAAAATAAGGGAATTTTACAAAAAGAAAAGAAAAAACTATGTAATTAAATTTAATGTGGACTTTAACATTACGGTACTTTTTTAAAAAAGGTTTTCAAAAAGCTTTCTTATTAATCGATATGATTATCATTCCACTACCTTCCGTAATGGCCGTTGTGCGAGCAATTGGCTCAATGGCTCATGTGGGCCCTGTCTTGATGTTTATGTAAAATCCACCTGGACCACCTGGTGCGTCATCCCATGTTAGGCATAGGTCCCAAAAATCAGCTTCATCCGTGATTTAGGTGGACCACACAATTGGAAACAGTGTACAGGGCAACACCCGGCCTCCAAACTATTTCCATCAGTGTGGCCCATGCGAATAACAGATGGGTCTTAAATAAACATAACGGTGGGCTCCTTTAAAACCAAGAGCGGTGTCCCATGCAATTCCATTTTGTTCTGAGTACTCTCTATGTACAGTTAGAGGGGGACGTCAGGATTTGATTTTTGTCGGGGCCAACTATGATACGTATGCGAAATCCACTCTGGCCCATTAGATGCATAATCCTAGTTTACGCCTAGAGCCAAAAGATCAGACTGACTTCAAGTGGGCCACAACAAAGAAAACAGTTAGTAGACAGATGTCAGCCCTTGATTTTTATGGGGCCCATTGATGATTATATGAAATCCACTCCAACCATTAGATGTCATAAGAAAATTTATGCCTAGGGCCTAAAAATTAGGCCCACCTGTGATTCAGGTGGGCCATACTAAGGGAAATAGATTAGAGGGCGATCTTTTCCTTGTACACTGTTTCCAATAATGTGGTTCATCTGTATTATGGATGGAGGTGATTTTTGGGCCCTAACATGATGTGACACACCTGGTGGTCGTGGTGGGTTTTACATAAACACCACAGTGGGACCCACCCGTTTGCTCGCCTGCTTGCCCAATTGGCCATTACAGAAATGTAACGGATGTTAGTGGAATGATAATTATATCGATTAATGAGGTAGCTTGTTGAAAGCCTTTTTGAAAAAGGTATCGGAATGTAAATGACCTATGAATTGGGTAGTTTTTTTTTTTTTTCCTTTCTTTCTTTCTTTTTGTAAAATTCTCATAAAAGAAAACTATAATGATCAACTCATGATAATTTCTCATGATTTCCTATGAGCATGGTTTTCCATGGATTCAATTTTGGGGGTTTTGTTTGGATAACGAGTTTTTTTTTTTTTTTTTTAAATTAAAAAAAAAAAAAAGAAGCTCTGGCGTAAGTCACCTTTTATCTTGTGCATGAGAACTTGAATATGATTTTTGGATAATGATTTCTTTTTGAAATTCAATGTTTACTTAGCTATCTATCCAAACAAATATGAAATGTATCATCACAGGAAAAGCCACCGATTTGAGGGAGGGGAGGGAATTGTGACCTTTCAAAGGAAAAAAGGGAGGGAATTGTGTCATGTGTGCGAGAAATCTGTTCTCATCCATCCCGCATCAATAGGGCTAATTTTTGCACAAGCTGATCCTTATGGTGGGGCCAACCTAGTGGAAAGGTTGGACTTGGATGTTGCATGCATTATTGGAAGTTATTTGCTGGGTAGATGATAACTTATGGTCCAACTGGTTGGACTTGAGACTTTACACACACACACACACACACACAATCAGATGCCCCAGTTTCCTTCTTTGCTCTAAGACATGGTAGGAGTGGGAATGGTTGGTATTGTCCAGTACCCTCTCACTATCTAGTAATCTCTCTCTTATATATATATATATATATATATATATATTCTTTGTTTTTGTAAGTATGTTCTCTTGTAATCCTTTGTTTCCCACAAAAATCCTCATTCCCTTCAAATTACACCGAGTACTGGCCACTGTTCATTGTCCATACATTGCTGGATATATGTATGTGAGGTTTACTGGACCTTGGATTACTCTGGTACACTACTTTCTACAATACATGGTTCACTAGGTGTAGGATCATGTGGGTTGCTCTAGTACATAGTGCCAAGTATTCATGTTATAGTTGTTATCTCCAAAATTGATCTTGTAATTTACATGTAATGATCAGTGTTATTACTATAAATGGTGCACGTGCGTGTGATAATGATAATGAGCAAAGAAAAGGAGGAGAGACTTTATCCATTAAGATAATGTGTGTGCGTGCCTGCATCTATGCGTGCCAAAGTGATTATCTGGGAATTATTGTTGAGAATAATTTAAACCTAATTGAACATTGTTGTCCAACGGTCATAAGAACGTTTGAAGTTCCACTGTTTTCTCACTGTTTGTTGTAACTGAATTGAATGTGTTCAAGCCACATGTCAGTTGCTGATTAATTCTTTTAGTAAGAATCTCTCAAGTGTTAGTTTAGGTGTCTACATCATGTCTATAAAAGAGTCTTCTATGTTGTGTAGAAGTATAGAAAAATTCAACATACTCTGCTATCTTACATTTTAAGAAAACAACCCTTATTGTTTTATATGTGTTATTTGTGAAATGTGTGTTATTTGTGATTGAGTTGCTGTTACTCCAAATTTGGTATCCTAATCGAGCAACAGGAGAAAAGGTTTTAAAAAAATCAACACTTGGAATTTGAGCATAACCTTTTGCTACTAAACGAGCTTTCTGTCTTTTCAAAGATCCATTGGGATTGAATTTGGATTTATAAATCCATTTCAGTCCAATGACTTCTTTTCCTGGGGGCAAATCAACCAATCTCCATGTTTTATTTTTTTCAATAGCATCAATTCTTCCTTCATTGCATGATACCACTCTTCCTTTGTCACTGCATCTTCAAAACATGTGGGCTCTGAAGAAAAGAAGGCAAAATCACATGATTGATAAATATTAGTAAGACTTCTTACCCTTCTTGGAGGCGATTCACTTGATTCAATATGTGGTGAAGGTGGTGGTTGAAACTCATTTGGTGGCATGCTTGGTGGCATACAAGATGTGGTTTCTTCATGATCAACAACCAAATGAGTATTTTCGGCACTACTTTCCCAATTCCAGGCACCATTTTCATTGAAGATAACATCTTGACTAATGTTCAAAATCTTATTTTTTGGATCATAGAGCCTATAGTCTTTTGTTTCATCGCTATAACCAATAAAAATATATTTTTTGATCTTATCATCTAATTTTTGCTTTTTTTTTTTTTTTTTTTTTTTTTTTGCGAAGGAATATGAGCATAGGCTATAGATCCAAATACTTTAAGATGGCTCACATTTGGTTTTCTCCTAAACCAAGCTTCATATGGGGTTTTTCCGGTGACAGCCTTGGTAGAAAATCGGTTTAATAAATAAACCGAAGTTGCTACGGCTTCAGCCCAAAAGGTCTTTGGTAGTTCCTTTTCTTTTAGCATACACCTTGCGGTTTCAACAATTATTCGATTTTTTTGATCCGCGACCCCATTTTGTTGTGGGGTAAAGCTTGCCGTGAGTTCTCTGCCTATACCTGCACTTTTGCACATCATAAAGAATTTTCTGGATGTAAATTCACCACCCCGGTCAGTACGCAATTTTTTAGTAGAATAGCCACTTTGTTTTTCAATAGAAGCCCGAAATTGTAGGAAAACTGAAAGAGCTTCAGACTTTTTTCCAAGAAAATACACCCATGACATTCTAGTAAAGTCATCAACAAATAATAGAAAATATATGCATCCACCAAAAGAGAATGTACTCATAGGACCACAGATATCAACATGTACAAGCATCAAAGGTTCAGATGCCCTCCAAGATTTACCCACTTAAAAAGGGAGTTCTATGATGTTTTCCATATACACATGCTTCACACAACTTTTCATCATTTGTCACCATGGGTAAACTAGCAACCATTGTATTTTTATGCGGTAAATTTAGCCCACCAAAGTTTAGATGCCCATATCGTTTATGCCATAGTCTAGAGGTATCACTAGATTCAACATTAAAAGCATTGATGGTGAGATCAGAAAATTTAAGGGGGAATATTTTAGTATTAGTCATTTCAACTGAAACTATTAATTCCTTGTTTTTCTTATTAAATATCATGCATTTATTTTCAGCAAAAATAGCATAAAGTCCTCTTTCATCAATTGTCCCAAGCTGATTAAATTTTGAGCAATGCCAGGAACATACATAACATCATGAATAAGCTTCTTACTAGATTTGGTGTCTATGGAAATAGTTCCCTTACCTCGCACTTGAATTCGATTATCATCTCCGATCCGTAGTTGAGACCTGATAGTCTCATCCATCTCAACAAATAAAGATTTATCACCTGTCATATGGTTACTGCAACCACTATCTAGATACCAGACATTTTCAGTACATGCATTAAAACATAAAAGAAACATGCTTTCTTCATCAGTTTTTTCATCATCACGTTTTTCTTCATGGAAATTTGCCCTATCTTTTGGCTTATACCAACAATCTTTTCCAGCATGCCCAATTTTTTTTTTACAAATTGAGCAATGAGGCACATTGGAATCCTTATTTTTATACCAATAGTTCTTTCAATATGCCCTTTCTTTTTACACTTATAACATTGAATAGGTGATTCACGGTTACCTCGATTGGAGTTTCTAGAGTTGTTGTAGTGGCCTTTTCCTTTTCCTTTAAAGGATTGGTTTGACCGAGCTTCACCACCATGACCCTTTTGAAATGGGTGAGTTCCAACACCTTCACTCCAGCTTTCCTTCAAAGTGAGTTTTGTCCGCAATGCCTACTCAACAAAATTTTCTGTCTTTTTGTAACCTCTCTTTATAAGCTTGAAGAGATCCCATTAATTCAGTTAAAGGCAAAGTGCTTAGATTTTTAGATTCCTCTATTGCAGGAACAATGGAATCAAATTTTGAATTAAGACTCCGAAGCACCTTTTCAACAATTTTTTGTTCAGATAGGTCTTCACCGAGAGACCTAGCTTGATTTACTATTGAGGTGACTCGAGTGAAAAATTCTTGAACCGATTCTGAATTTTTCATCAATAAGGTTTCAAATTCACGACAGAGAAATTGTAATCTTATAGTGATTACTTTACTTGGCCCTTGGAATTATTTCGAAGCAAGTCCCATGCTTCTTTAGATGTTTTAGCTACCATTATTCTTGGGAAGATTGTGTTGTCCAGAGCTTGCTGGATATATGACAGGGCCTTTGCATATATATATATATATATATATATATATATATTCCTATTTTCTTTCATCTCCGCTTTTTGGGCTGCGGTCACCCTTCCTTCTTGATCATTATACTCTGTAAAACCTGCCTCTACTAATTCCCATAAATCGTGAGACATAAATATTGTTCTCATTTTAACAGCCTAAAATGGATAATTTTCTCCTTTGAAAATGGGAACAAATTTTTGATTAACACTTACCGTGCTACTTGTGGTTGCCATTACCTTTTACCTTCCTCTAGATTGCTGCAGAACCAAGCTCTGATACCAAAGTTGTTGGAGTAACAGCAACTCAATCACAAATAACATACATTTCACAAATAACACACATAAAACAATAAGGGCTGTTTTCTTAAAACGTAGGATATCAGAGTATGTTGAATTTTTCTGTACTTCTACACTACATAGAAGACTCTTTTATAGACATGATGTAGACACCTAAACTAACACTAGAGAGATTCTTGCTAAAAGAATTAATCAGCAACTGACATGTGGCTTGACCACGTTCAATTCGGTTACAACAAACAGTGAGAAAACAATGGAACTTCAAACGTTCTTATGACCGTTGGACAGCAATATTCAATCAGGTTTGAATTATTCTCAACAATTATGACATACCTATGGTGGTCTTACCGTGGTTGTTCCTGCAAATGATGCACATACATATTCAATATTTACCCAGTTTTACCATTCCAAATTATCTACGGTTAAAATTTTCTTGCCAAAGCTGTCTGACAAAATTGTTCCACTCTTGTGGTGACAAGGGAGCTCCACACCTAATATAGGGGGGGTTGGGGGTGCTTTGGACAAATTGCCTTGAATAATTCTTTGGAGGAGGTCCCACTAGATGGAGTCCAAATATGCTTCTTAGGCTCTTTCATAAAAAGAAACCCCATGAAGTGCTTTCAACAATTGTTTAAGTGGATGAATCTTGTTCCCCTGCAAGCCTCTTCTGAAATTCAAGTTTCAAATGACTTTTACCCAAGTATTAGCCGTCTTTGATCTTTATGAATTTGGAAGCAAGCATATACTATCTCGGACATCAATGAGCTAGTGAAGACATTCCAACCACTTATCCTCTCCCAAAATATGATTATTATTATTATTATTATTTTTTTTTCCGCCTTGACCATAAAATAGTGCAAACCAATCATTGAGGTCCTTTTCGACACCTTTTGAGACATTGCCAAATGGATCTCTTCCTCCTATGACAACCCGGGACCCTCACCCATCCTCCCTTGAGCCATATTGGGTAGCTATTATATTTCTCCAAAGGAAGCCTACTTTTTTCCAACTTCTCCTCTCTCCCACGACTTGCAAGCCACTTCCTCCCTCCTCTTACATTGGGCGGGCCATTTTTACTTGTTCCTTTCTATCGTTGATTTTCATGTCAATGCTCAGACAGTTGAGGTTGTCCAATCAGCAGTCTTTTTGGTTTGGCGCATCACACTTAAGAATGACTGGTCGTTGGGATTTCTGGGTTTCAGTGGGGCCCACCAATGAACACCCTTTGGTCACTAAATTATTGTTCCATGTGTCTGATTTATCATATCACATGATAAGTAGCATTTTTGGTGGTGCAAGGGATAGATTTCCTCGTTGTTTAATGAGACTTCACTTTGTATTGCTTCAAATGCATTATGCTATTCTCCTCGTTGTTTAATGAGACTTCACTTTGTATTGCTTCAAATGCATTATGCAAGGGATAGATTTCCTCGTTGTTTAATGAGACTTCACTTTGTATTACTTCAAATGCATTATGCTATTCTCCTCGTTGTTTAATGAGACTTCACTTTGTATTGCTTCAAATGCATTATGCAAGGGATAGATTTCCTCGTTGTTTAATGAGAACCCTCGTTGCAAGGGTTCTGTCGACCTTCTCCTTGAAGCTTGGCACAGCATCAAGATAGGGAAGAAGAAGACCAGGATTTGGAGAATGGCTCTCCTCGCCATTTGGTGGGCTGTTTGGTTTGAACGCAACGACAGATGTTTTAGGAACTGCTCTAGTCCAGCTGAGGCTGTGGCTTCTAAAGCTAAACGTTTGGTGATTGAATGGGCCGTGAATATTTCTGCATTAAAGGATGAAGATCTCTTATTTCTAGGAGCTTAACGCCTTCGCCATCTCAGCGATCAGTTTCTCTCCTTTTATCCTGTTGCTGTTTTCGTTTTTTTCTCTCTTTTTCTCTTTATTTGGTTGTTTGTTTGTTCTGCGTTTTCCTCTTAATATACATCAGTTATCTTTCAAAAAAAATAAAAAAATGCATTATGCTATTCAAGAAATTCTCATGTTTTTTTTTTTCCTTTTCTTTTTTGACCTTTCTTTAAATCTTTCTGAGAGATGCCATGCTCTTCACCACTAACTTGTCAACTCTTGTTCAGTGTCAGCATCTTAAGATGCCTTCGCCTCATACGCTGCTACAGCATATCGAATGAGGGAATCATTGAAGTGGCTAAAAAAATTCCCCACTTGGAGGAGCTTGACATTTCCTATTGTTCCTTCCCAAAGGAAGTACTTGAAAATGTCGGCCAGTTGTGCCCACGCCTGAAATCTCTCCGACTGAACTGCCAAGGATACAAACGTCCACACATAGAGTGCGATGAGGAGGCACTTGCAATTGCGGCAAACATGCCTGAATTATGCCATCTCCAGCTTATGGGCAACAAGCTGACTGACGATGGCCTGCGGGCAATCCTTGATGGCTGCCCCCACCTCGAGTCCCTCGACTTGCGCCAGTGCTACAGCGTGAATCTGGATGGGGGCTTGCATAAGCGATGTGTTGACCGGATCAAACATTTAATGCTTCCCAATGACTCCACTGTGGATTGCGGGTTTGACGCCGAAATTGATGAATATGGATCCGATTATGATGAAGGTTACCCATCTGGATTTTCTGAGATAGACATTCTGTCCGACGACGAGTATTATGAATTCTCCGATGTCGACGTATTTTCAGATTTTGAGTTCTGAAATGACTTCACGGAGTTGATGCTGGTCTTAAATGATGACATGACTTTTGGGTATGTTTCATCTGTAATCAGATTGGTCTTGATGGTTGGCTGATGGTTCGTGCTTGCATATCTCAAAGCAAGATGTCAATATCACCTCAATGGCTGCTGCTGCCTTCCACATTATTGGAATCAATTCCTTGGGTGCTTTCATTTCACTTCTAGCCTGTGCACAGCTTGCCTCTATCCAGTAAAATATAATCAGTTGGTTTTGTGGGCTGCAATATTACCACCCATCATTTGATCAACGCTCAAAAGTCAATTCCATTGAACGAATGTGATCGATCTTTTTTGCTTTTCTTTTTTGTTGTCTAAATTGAGATTTTGGTAGATTTGAAGCTTGATAACTGTCCAACCTGCTTGTGTATTTGTGGAACAGATAACTGTCCAACCTGTCATTTTCTATTGCAGATTTCCTTTGCCCTAGTGCCAGAAGCACAGCTGATATTAATTTGGGTGAAGAAGCATTCCACTCATGCTGCTTCAGGTGGAACATCCAAACTGGCCCCAAGATATGGAATTTAGGATTTGAAATTCCAACAATTAGTATCAAGCGAAAGTAAAGGTTAGTAACCCTAGTGAGCACATTCTTCTTACCTGTAGCATTTTGTTGTACTCAGTACTAAAACCCGCTGGCTCTACTTGAAACTCCGTGTGGTCAACTCAACCTCGCGATATTTCGAGCCAAGTTTCTGGGAAATTCAGTACTGGGCCTGACTTGGTCTGAAAGAGACTCGTCAGGTCGACTTGAATCACTTTGATGGCTTGGTCAGCTCAAACCAAGTCACTGGCCATAAGTTGTGGATTTTTTTTTTTTCGTAAAAATAAATGTTGGGAGTGAGATCCAAACCTTAACCAGTGAGGGACCAGTGATATTGTTGCTTTGAGTTAGAATTTTTATTACGCATACTATGTGATTAGCTATTTTTAAATATGAGGTGCTCTCAAGTCTCACCGTTTGGACTATAAGTTATGGTCCACCCAGCCAATAACTTCCAACCCTTTTTGTGTGTGTGACATCCAACCTGCCCAATATGTTGGCCTTATCATGAGGATATATATATATATATATATATATATATATATATATATATATATATATATATATATATATATATATATATTCTTGCTTTAAAAAAAATCTACTCATCGAGTGCCCCACACTTCTTTTTGCTTCTTTTTTTTTTTTTTTTTTTTTTTTGCTAGAATTTTTTATATGGTGTGGCCCACCTGATAAGTAGATAGGGATGATTTTTGCATTAGATGATCCTTGTGGTGGGATCAATCTATTGGAAGGGTTGGATATCACATGCACTTAGGTTGGATGTTATCCACTGGTTGGACTATAGTTTGTGGTCCAACCAGTTGGACTTAAAGAGTCCTACTCTTTAAAATATCTATTAGCAATCTTTATTTTCAGTTTATAATAATTTAATAAGAGTTGAGTTTGGTCATCTTCGAGTCAACCCAACATGGCTGAACAAGGTTTTTGAGTCAACTCAAATCAATTATGTTCCAAGTTTTCATGCTTTTAAACTAGGGTTCAAGCAAATGAATAGTAACCAAAAGCTGCGGGAAAGGGCGGTAGCCTGCTAGGGTAGCTGTTAGACATACTTCCTAAATTTGATTGTGGGGCTGACCAAATGTTCCTAGATTTTGGTTTGGGGTGGCGTGGTGAACAACTGCGCAGCATTTTCTACATCCCTTGGTTGGAAGCTAGACAAGAGCGGGAAGGTTATATTCGTTAGTCAGATAGGGCAACTCCTAATGGAATGCCACACTAGGGCAAAGGGTGCTGTCCCCATTTAAAGGGTATTGTTTTGATTTGGTCTGTTGTGTAGTTGCATCTCCCAATCTTTAAAGATGTTAATCTGGCCATCCAACTGTCCAGCTGTAAAATCTGAGTCCCAACATGTCTTATGGCAAGTGCTGACTCGCGCAGTCACACTTCTTATCAGCCCTTGTAAGTATTTTTTTAGGGCTCGTTTGGGGGCTTGTAAATGGAGGTAAATGGGAAATGGAATTGGAGGTAAATGAATTGGGAATAAATGGCTTACTCAGCATGCGTTTGGATGGGAGTAAAGATTTTGTTTGGATAGGAGTAAATGGGAAGATTTAGAATGCATTGGAAATTTTGGATATATTCACAGTAACATATGTGATATCCCAAATCTATCTCAAATTAGTTTACATATGTGATATTAAATAGATTGATTGTAATAAGCCCATTGAAATATGTAATTTAGCCATACAAAAAAATAGATTGATTGTAATAAGCCCATTGAAATATGTAATTTAGCCATACAAAAAAATCTTGAGCCCCAGGTGGACCACAAACATAAGGATCACAAACAAACAACTTGCTAATTTAACTGTCCATTTAGACAGCCAACCTTTAGATGGTTTGGACCATTTTATTGGTGTGATTTTAGTGATGGAGCCAGTATTTGAATGGTTTTGGAGCATCACTAGCAAGTCATGTGTATGGTGGACATGTGCATAGCGTCACCGTTGTTTATTCATGCGACCTTCCAAAGGAGCTCAAAAGGGCTTTTCAACCCATTTACTTCCAAATCCTCACTCGTAGGTAGGATTTCATTTACAAGCCCATTTACTTCTATTCCATTTCATTTGCATGCATTTACTTCTATCCAAACACACTTAAAATACCATTTACCTTCATTTACTCCCAATTCCCTCCATTTACTTCTATCCAAACAACCCCTTAAAGAGCTATTTTAGAGGCCAAGGTGGATCGCCTTGGAAGATTAATAGGAATAACAAAAATGATCATTTATTTTATTATAAGTAGTGTAACAAAAGAATTAGGACACTTCATGGGACCTGCTAACTAGGGTTTTGCACAGCATGGTTGGCTGGTGTCGTCATATCTTGGTTGGTCTGCATCACCTTCACCCGACTCCCACAAGAAAGATGCATATGCTGCAAGTACATGGCTGCGAGGAATATAAATGTTGATCATTCTCTAATCAAGCTTTATTACATTAATAATCTGAAACTTCAATATTGAATTTGAAGAGGAAATCAGGATGGTGTCTTACCTGTTCTCTGGAGAGAGTCGGATGGCCTGCTGAAAGCAATCGAAGGCCTTATTTTCATCTCTGTTAACTTCCCAGCTTAAGCTGGCATACTCTGATAGAACTTCACCATCATCTGGCCCTGCTAGGATCGCCCTCGAGTAGAATTCCTCTGCTTTCTTGTAATCTCTCTTTGTCTAATTCACGTTTAGATGTTGCAGTTATTCAGGATGATATAGAAGTGCGAATAGAAAAATTAGCACAGGTGTAGCTTTCAATCTCTGCTTCTTAGGCAATGATCAAAGATCAAAAAAGAAGAACAGAGTTATTATGTGAGAGGACATGGTCTGGTGATTCTCATAGTTCAAAAAATTGCTTAAATCGAAATTTGGTGATGTCAATTCAAGCAAGCGAGATTTGAGCCGAGTCAACTTGGCCCTGACTTGAGAAGACTCATTGAGGTTCTCGCTAACTCTGTCAGCTCACTGTGGGAGACGCCCATAACCTCCATGAGAGGCGCATCATACTCAACCAGTGAACAATGCAACATTTAGTTGCTTGTTTTCTCATTTTATAATAGTAATATGAAAGATGGCAATTTAGATATTCTTTTCTATTCCTACTGTCTTTAGTTTATTACGGATAAGAACTGAGTTGAGTCGGGTTGAGTCCTTGAGTCAACCCTACTTGGATGAACATCGAGTTGAGTTTTCGGGGTTTTAAACTAAGGTGATTCTGTACATGTTAGGCCAATGCTAAATCATTAACCTAGTTTTTAAATTTTCTGTACATATGCTTCTTTGAAAATTGGTAAGATGGAGTTAAAATTTGGTTATAGGATCTTTCCTATATATAACTATTACTTGAGATTGCACCAAGTAAATGATGGTCAAGCGAAGTACGAAGCAATGAGCATGTGCATGTGCATGGGTAGTGGGTTGTAGGGCTGCTTGGGCGCATTTTGGAACTTTTAGCACATCGTGATGGGGTGGGTGAGACCGGGCTATTGGATCTCCATCATAATTCAACTTTTTCTACATTGACTTAACCGTTGGGCATCAAGCTTGTTGAGGCAGATGAAAGGTCAATCCCACCTGAGTAGCTATCAGTCACTGCATTGGAACTATGTATTTTATCAGTTGCATACTATCTTTTTATAAGAATTAGAGGGAGATAGTGCTTTATCTTCTTTCTTTTTTACTCAGTTTTGGCTAAAGGTCAGATATTGTGTCTTCACCTAGTAGTTCGAGTTCACTAAAAGACTGGATCGCGGTAGGCTTAATTGAATCTTAGGGGTAGCGTGACCCAATTCCTTTCACAATTGGGAGGCTTATGCTATTTTCAAGAAGCATATGGTGGTATGCGCCTTTAAGCCACTCAATATTCTACTAGTGCAAGGACAATTTTCATATTTTATTTCCTACGACTGTTGATCTGATGAGATGAAAGTTAATGAGATTACCTGAATACCATGAAGATTGGAAGATCTTAAACCTTCAACAGACTACAGAAATGCAGCTGCCGAGATGGTCCATATTCAAGGAAAACGGTTCAATCATTGGACGTTTGGAATATTCCACTCTGGGAGATTCTCTGGGCCCCTCCATCCAGTGAGGCTCATCATATAAACAACTTGGATCGATGAAAAATGTCCCAACGTGTAATGATTCTAGCTTCACTTGATGAGCAGACACTATAATTCCTCATCATATGATGCTTAACAGGAAGAGAAGGCATTTACTGTTCTACAGGTGGGCTAACCTTTCAGCAATATACGCCATTTCCCCTGGTGTGCCTGATCACACAGAGTGGCCATCCCATAATATGTCCTTGGGATGATGCTAGCCGTCCAACTAGTGTCTTGCAAAGGGATTGTAGCTGATGGTCCAGATATATTACGAACCCAATGGATGCTTAAGATCATCTGATGGCAAACATTATTGGGGTATCTACTATTCTCTAACAGTTTGAATTGTTAAAAAGTGGGCCTTACATGCATTTTGATCGGCCATTCAAATTGCATGATCAACCAACTTTTTCTCCTCTTTCACTCACCTCATGTAGATATCGAGCGTAGTTTCTCAATACAAGCGGGTTGCATGGATCCTCCTTTACGATCTTCTCGTAGTGCTGCTGCAACCTCTCATCATCAATCTTATTTAATCTGTTCATCGCTGTCGGGTGGTCAATGCCCAATCCAGTGGCCATATACAAAGCACTCGGACTAGGCCATGGGCTCTGATTCTCCAACGACGATGGGAAGTAGCTGCCTCTCCCATACAATTTGCTGAGTGATCTGAACACTCCAATCTTGTTCACTTCACCGATGTCCGGATCATGGCCTACCATTGCAGGAAAACTAAATTCCTCATCATCTCTCTCAACTTCCCTGCATTCTATCTCATCTTTATCATATGCAGAGAATGATGGGATCGGTTCGAGCTTTGGCGTGGGCTTGAACTTGTTGTGACATGAAGGCCTAATGATGCATTTATCACGGAATCTCACAGGTGAGTCCTGGCCCGCCTCATCGGTCATCGATGCCGCTGCATTTAAAGTGCCTGCTGACGATGACCGACGCATGTGTGTCATGTGTTGAGATATGGAAGGTGGGTCGTGGTGGAACAGAAGTTTTCGGCCATTCGTGAAAGTGGTGTTGGACGTCGGCAGCTTGTTTTCATGGGGTCTGGTGGCTCCTTCCATGGAAGCAAGAATTGGGCTGGATGAACTCCTTAACATCATGATCAGATTCCAATGTGTAGTCAATGCTTTTGTTTTCCTGCCAAAAGTTAAAAAAGATAAGGATTTTATTAGTTTATTCCAATGGAAGAGGGAATTAAGTAACTTGGGCCAGTATGGAAGGCCAGGGGTGCAACTTGGGCGAGTTGGGTCTGGTTTGAGCGTCAACCAAGATTAAATGACTCAGTGGCCAACTTGTTCAGTCTCGAGTCAAGTCACAGTCGGGTTTGATACCCTTACTCGTATATATCAGGGTATTGAACCGGATCAAATCAGTAGTCTTGGTCAAGGTCTGGTACAAGTCTCAACTCAAATTTTAGGAGTCAAACTTAAAGACATGTTGTGGTGTGATGTTTTGCTTATGGATGTAGGATATATCATTCTCGGGAGGCCGTGGTTATATGATAGAGATATCGTGGTTTTTGGTCCTCACGCATGAGGGTAAAAATTTCAAGATTAATCCATTGCCATCAAAAGCTCCACAGAAAAGGTTAGGAATGTGAAAACAAGTGAGTCAAGGAAATAAGAAAGAAAATCCAATCAGAAAACTCTACATATCATAAATGCAAAAGAGTTTGAGAAAGATACTAAGGATGATTCGATGGTTTATGTACTAATTGCTAGAAAAGTTACACCCGAGGTTCACCTTAAACTACTCAACTCACCCAAGGGATTGAATACTCAACCCTAAACCAAATCAAGTTGACCTGGTACCTTAGTTGGGGCTGGGTTTAGACTCTCCTGCTGAGCCAACCTAGCATCAACCACCCAACCCGATTTGGAACCCTAAGTAGAGCTGCGGTTGAACCTAACCCAAGATTCACCTGTGAGGAGAGTCGTGGTTGCAAGACGTGTAACAAAGCAAATGAATTTGGTCCATCTACCAGCCACTGTTCCACAAGCACTGGCCCGAAAGCCAGGTCGGTTTCATTCATCAGGTGGACCATGTGAGAATTTAATGGACAATTGACAAAAATAATATACGGTTTAAATTCATGGGATGCGTTTCAAATGTTATTTTGAACCTTGCTCATGGTATATGGGACATGGTTCTAAAAACAAATGGACAATCCAAAAATGTGAAATGAATGGACTTTTGCCCAATGAATGAGAGGGAGCGTCCATTTACATAATAACGATTGGATTGCTTTGATAGTCAGATCAGTGGTATTTTCATGGCCCAACAGGATGGACGGTGAATATAACTGGAAATATTGATATGGTCTACAAGTTCAGCAATAATAGGTCTGGCTTGGCGAAAACCCTAGATTTCAGGACCGGCCCAATCCCAGGCGAGGCAGCCCATTGTCACCCCTAATATTGGTCATTTATCATCACTTGGCGTTGATATAGGTTGATGACCGGGCTATATGATATGATGGGTGCAGAGGTACAGGTTCAATACATGTGGGGTCCACGGTTTGGTGATCCAGACCGTTGATAAGACCTAGTTCACTGAAACATTTTTTTGGGTTCCATACATGTGGAGCCTGTGGTTTATCGAGCCACACCTTTGATCGGACGTGCCCAACCATCTATGGGCCATGCCCAAAAAGAAAAGAAAAACACTCAGATTCGAACATCTTATTAACCATTAGATCTTTTGATGAAACATAGAGGGAGGATTTGGTGTTTTTTTAAAAAAAAAAAAAAAAAAAATTTAAGAAAAAGAAAAGAAAAGCAAAGATTATTGGTTTTACCTGATCCCGTTGAAAACCGTTCCAAGCGTTCAACCCTCTCCAATTCAAGCGTTAAAAAGTTCAGAAAAATTGCAACAAGCACAGCAAAGGGATCTTTTTTTTCTTTTTTTTTTTTTTTGGATAAAAAGACAAAAAGAGATTGAAAAACAGAAACCCTTCCAATCCCCTATTAAATGGATTTTTTTAAAAAATTTCCTTTTTATAGCAACATCAAATCAACGGCCACCTGGGGAGCCTCTTTTTCTAAAATTTTATTTTATTTTAGTTCTTTGAAAAAATAGCAACAATTAGGGTTTATTTGGAGGGGTTTGAAAGGGTCAAAACAGCTATTTAAATGGTGTTTCTTCTATGCTCCTGATCATTGAAATGTGGGTATTGTCCATATGGGCTTCTCTGTACATGGTTTGGGGACAACCATTGATTTAGTTGAATACACAATGGATGGGTGATCCCTAGAAGAAAAACCCAGATTAAATTGATTCTAACCGTTGGATCGGTGGTTTAAGAATGAATGGCCAGCTGAAAAAAACGTAGCAACGGTCCAAAATAGAAAGCGTAGATTTAATGCATAGAATAATCTAATCTGGATAGGCTCCGTGGCATACTAAATCTCTGGTGGGCCCATAAGATTGATGGTGTGAATCATTGAGCCAAGGGCCCCAATTGTATAAAATGGATACAACAAGTACTCTTTACATTCTTATGCATCAAGACCTTATAACTACTCTCTTAAGGAGTTTCAACTTGTAGTTCATTAATAGATTATGCCAGATGATGCGACTTGACCCGGTGAACATATATATATATATATTGTCATTGAAGGGTTTCTCTTGTTTCTGAAAAACTTGAGAATAATTTGTCTTTGTTGCTGTACATGGCGTCAGTCTCTCGTGAGACATGAGTCACATGTGCTGTTATGCCCAAAAAAATTAATAATACTACCATCATTTTAAAGATAAGTAATATGTTACATTCAACGTTTTGTTTGTACTTCTTATGTTGCTTTTGCAGCATGTCAAATGTCACGGATAACACTTGTCAAGTTTTCAATGGGCTCATATACCACGTTTGGTTAAATAAATATTTTTATTCTACATGCTTGAGAAACAATAAAAAGTCCTTTGGCACCATGGATTTGGGGGGATTTGGATTTCAAATCCCCTGATTCTTTGGCACCATAGGTAACTAGGGTTTCAAATCCCCTAAAAAGGGAATATGAAATCCACTGTGAAAGCTTGGATTATATCTAAAATCCTTTTAAGAGTTGCATGTGTAATATGGTGTGTCACTAGACTATTAATCTATTGGGCACATAACCTACTAATAACATCATAAAATAATTAGATTATCAATTGCATCACTATAATTACTTTAATACGATGATCAGCACTGTCCAAAATTTTTTCATGCAAATCAATGGTTAAAAATCGTTGGTTAGTCACTTGGACGTGATCTTGTGCTTGTGGCATATCATTTTCGGGCAAAGTATATATTTCAGCGGGCTTATTACAACCATTGTGTCAAACCCCTGTAATTAGAGATATTAAAGTTGATTTATTAATTAAATTCAAACCCTTGTAATCAAGGCTCCCAAACAGGCCCTCAGAGAATAACTTCTCCATGACAATATGATCGGTCATACAAGTTTAGCACAAGCCTAACTTAGACACTGTTCAAGATTAACCTTTATTATTACCAAATAAATCCTTAACCTCATGTTCCACTGTTAAACCTGAGTGTTGCCATGCTGAGTCGAGCTAGTAGGGTCAGTCGGATTAACAGCAAATGGGTGAGGTTGGATTTTGGCCGGATGAATTTTAAGTTAGGTGAAGTCATAGGGTATTGGTGTAATGGGTTGGGTTGGATTTTTGTTGATTTTTCGGCAAGAAAGTGTTTTTTATTTTTATTTAATTTAATTTTATTTTTAAAGTATGTTTGGTTTACAACATAATATAAGTTCTTATCCCTTAGGTTTGTTCGGTACACCCTCAATAATCACCATCCATCGTATAGGGTCTGCCTTGGATGTGGGTCATTCATCATTAGGAGCCAACCTTTGACGTGGACCGTCCATTGTATTGGGCCCACCTTCAACATCCATTGCCCATCATGTGGATCGTCCATCATTTTGGCCCCCTTTCAATGTCGGTCGTGATAACATCCTGCATTTTTGACACACAAATGGGCCATCTAAGCCGTGAATTAGCCTAGTTTTTTTTTTTTTTTTCCTTCGTGGAACCTTGCAAAGCAAATGACTGGAATGGATTTCACTTACTGTCATTGTGGGCCCCATTTTCTAGTGCACATGTATATTATATGCATGCAACAGAGGTACACCGAACCTAACACTTGGTCAAATGTTCAAACTCTTAATTTTATAAATAACTAGACTAATATAAATCGTATACATGTTAGGTGGATTTCATTCTTATAAGAATTCAAATTCAAGCTGAAACATAAAGTCGGGCAACAAAATAAGGTGGTTGGCGCAGTTAGTTGACGCATCATTATTGATCATTATGAGTAACGAGGTTGTCAAGTTTGATTGTCTCAAAGAGCTGTAATCAATATATGACGATTTTAAGGACACATGGATTAGATGCGAGGAAGGTTAGCCCAACGACCTCCATATTCAAGATGGATTTCTCTCCAAAGGGAATCAACTATGCATTCCACGAAGTTCATTGCGAGATCACATTATCCAAGAGCTACGTATGGGTGGCCTCGATGGTCACCTAGGGCGAGACAAGACTATAGCTCTTGTGGAGGAATGATACTACTGGCTGCATATGAAGCATGATGTGGGAAGATGGTACATCGATGCTACATATGTTAGTCTTCTAAGGGAAAGTCTTAGAATACGAGCTTATACACTTCATTGCCTGTCTCTGATGGTCCTTGGGAGGACTTATCTATGGATTTTGTGCTTGGTCTACCGCGGACTAAGCATAGCATGGATTCAATGCTCGTGGTGGTGGACAGATTTTCAAATATTGTGCAATTTATTCCATGCAAGAAGACTCTCGATGCTATACATGTTGCAAACTTATTCTTTCGAGAGGTTGTGCAGCTACATGGTGTTCTTAAATTCATCACATCCAATCATGACATGAAGATCTTTAGTTACTTTTGGAGAACTTTGTGAAAGTGATTTGACACCCAGTTTCAGTTCAACAGTGTGTATCACCCGTAGACATATGAGAAAACTGAAGTGGCGAACCATTCGCTTGGAAACCTCATTTTGTGCATTTTTGGAGATAAACTGAAGTAGTGGGATTTGGCCTTGGCTCAGGTAGAATTCGCGTTCAATAATGCTAAATCATTCCAATGGAAAGTCTCCATTTGAAGTTGTGTATTGACTCGACACTCTATTTGGTTCCTTTGCCCAAGCTCCCAGGCATGAGCGTTGTTGCAGAACATATGATGGATCGAATCATGGGTATTCACGTTAATGTTCAGGCCAAGTTGCAAGCATCTAATAACAAATACAAGGAGATGACTGATAAATATTCGTGTCCAAAAGTGTTCGAGGTGGGAGATAATGTGATGATTCATTTGCGCAAAGAAAGATTTCCGACCGAGACATACAATAAGCTAAAGAACAAGAAGAATGGATCGGTACCTATCCTTCATAAGATCAATGACAATGCTTATGTTGTTGATCTTCCTAAATACATGAAAATCTGACACACGTTCAATGTAGCGGATCTATATGAATATCATTAACCGATGCTGGAAGATATCATCACCAAGTTTTATGGGTCCCATCATTAAGTATATGTTATATCACAACCTGTGAACACTGGAAATCGGCGCCCATGTTGATTTAAATGTTTTTTGTTTGAAAGGCAGGAGTTAGTAGGCCAATTTGTAAGTGTTGGAGTCGCCACTAGCCAATTAATCTCAAAATCCCGCAGTCGGCTAGAACTCACGGAATATATAAGGTTGGAGAAATCCGAAGACTCACCTAAGTTAGAGTGACTCTTGATCTGCGATCTGGGATTCCAGGTAAGGGACCTCAGTTACAAAGAGGGAAGGTGTTAGGCACTCTCTTTACCCGTACAAATGTACGGTCTCTACTTGGTGTGGTACGAAAATCTCAATGGATGAATGATGTGGTTGGGGTAACTGGGCATACGGGGGTTTCTCATGTGGCAAGATCCGAGATTTCGGCTAGCCACAGAGCATACGTCCAACAATATGTCTATAAGGCAGATGTGATGATGCTTATGTAAAAGGGTAAAGAAAAGCGGACTAGATCACTAGGAATTTCTGATATGACAGGATCCGATGTGCAGCAAGTCACAGAGCATACGTTCACTAGAGATCTAGAGAAGCAGGGGGTTAAGAAGGAAATAGATGTCATGATGAATGCATGCATATAATCTTTAACTTGAACTTGAATAGGCTAAGACATGGGTTACACCATGATCAATCCAAACTAGACTTAGAATTGATAAGGTTAGGAGGAGGCTAAGAGATGGCTAGAAAAATCTGATCTTTAAGGCTTGGGAGCTCTCTCTCACTCTCACTCTCACTCTCTTCTTCTCTCTCCCTCTCTCTCACACTTGGAAAGTGGAAGTTGTTGTTGTTAAAATGTGAAGAGGAGAGGGCTATTTATAGCCTTCTCCAATGGTAATATGGTAATTACTGGGTTTGAGAGAGGTAAATGCTAACATGACAATTTGGGATTGGTTGAGGAGAGAGGGATGCCACATGGCGTACTCTCATTGGCTCTTGGTGTTGGTAAAGAGGTAAATAATTCTGGCTGGAGGGGTAATTTCAACAGAAAGTTGACTTTCGGGCGCAGAGACAGCTGTTGCTCGGAGGACACATGTGCCCCGCGAGCGGAGGTAATCGGAGTACCGCCAGCGGCAGTTAAACTACCGCCCGGGCCGGGCTCGGGCCACGCTCAAGCGTGTGGGCCTCGTTTGGTGCACTGGCTAGTTCGATAGTTTTCTTTCAGGCTTTTGGGTTCGAATAGGTGGGTGTCCATACTGAATTATGTGTATAATCTAATTCTGACAGGGTTTAGGTTCGGATTGGAATACGGGTTAGGTTAGGTTTTAGGGTTTTGGGTTTGGATTGGGGTTTGGGTTATTGATCATGGTCCGAATTGTCCTTGCCTTTTCAAGATGTTAGCATGGGTGGGGTGTCTACAGATGCTCCTCTTTGGCCGAGGTTACGAGCAACTAAAGGTCATAGCGAGTGGACACCCCACCCTTCTGGTTAGAAAGGATAATGATTCAAATCTGTTGCCTGCCATTATATCATTGTCAGTTGACTGTTTGAAAAAGAGATGACTTGCACATATCATAAGGGCTGAGGAAAACGTTGTGATTGTCCCTGTGCGTTGGTGCAGCATTACGGATCACCAATCACAACCCTTTCACGTCAGATTGTTAATAACATTGGAGGGTAAGTATGAAAGTAGGGCCTCTGTGCCTTCATGCAGTTTTACAAGGATTCCCGTACTGTTTGATCTGTTGTTTCCTTTGCTACGTAATCACCCTCGGAGTATTCGTTCTATTTGATTGTCAAAGTGGTTAGTTACCCTGTGCGTTCGTGCGGTCTTACTTGGAACTCACTACGCCGACTTAGGCTCGATCAAAATTTTTGAACATCCCGGACTAGGTATGTGTAGGTAATCTTTTGCTACGCAATCTGCTGATTCTGATACTTTGGTTACAATGGATTGTTGTCACTTCGAGTTTGATCATTCTTTCCAGATTTAGATCCAATCATTCCTACTAGCATTCATACGACTGTCCGATATAGAGATCGGGCCAATCGTATATGTATCATGTACGAATTCGATCATCCTACGAGGAAACAGGAAGAGATCGAATCTTATTTAGCTGTTTGCACTGACTGCAACTGGAGAATATGGAAGATTCCTTAGTGTACTGCGCGCCGCATGCGTTTTTTAAAAACTTTATTTTGAAAGTTATTCCCTCTAGAGCTAGACTCCTTGGGGATTTTATTTGAAAATAATTTTTTAGATTTTTTGAAAAATATCCATTTGATCTTGCGGGTGGGCGTCGTCATTCAATTTTTATTTGCAAAAATTAACAGTTACACTACCTCCATAGATAAGCTGATGGGGCTAATGTCTGAAATATTTTTGGATTTTTTGAAAGATCCGTCCGATCTTGCCAGTGAGCGTCGTCGTTCGATTTTTATTTGCGGTCCAGATCAAATAGTTAGATGGCCTCTGAAATAGCGGTGAAGACTGTTTTAATTGAAGTAGGAATATGCCAATATGTCCTAGAGAGGGGGGGGGGGAGGGTGAATAGGACTTTTTAAAGTTTTTATGGTTTATTTAAAATCCTATTACACTAATCCTAATAATAAGCACATATTAGGATTACTCTCAAATAACTCTACTGGTTTCCAAGCACAGTAGAGGATCCAGTCATAAATTATTTAAAAGATGAACAATATGCAAACTAGTTTATGGTGGATATGACTGTATATGTGTGTGAGGTGTGATCGTAGATATTCAGATATGAAAATATTAAAGTCAGTCACACAAACCGAAGAATAACAATCTCAAACACAGTCATTTTTATAGTGGTTCGACTACTTGTCTACTCTACTCCCGGTAACCGCACTCAACCCTTGAGTGTACCAGATTTCACTAAGGAGGTTTCACAGCGATTCACCTCAAACCTAAGGTTTTAAATCAGGTTCACCTTCAACCTTTACAACCTACACTGAGGCTGACTGTTTATGCTCTCACGAGCAAGGGTTAACACAACGCATCCACTTTTAGGCACACTGGTCAAGGATCTTCTATAAGACCTTAACGGAGGTTTCACTCGAATCACCTCGAACCTAAGGTTTTAGACAGGTTCACCTTCAACCGAAAGTTTATGCTCTCCACAGAGCAAGGGTCAACACTACGTACCCATCACGTACACTCCCACCGGAGGCCTCCTACGTGGGCTTGCAAGGGTGAGAAACACCTAAGACCCAATCCTAAAAAGGAATGATCACAAGTGTCCTCTGGACTCTAATAACTTATAAATAAGTGGATGAGTTCCATTCAGCACGTTGACGAAGATCTCCTCCTTGTTGATGAAGAATCTTCAGCTTCCTTGATTTGCAACCAGATAATGTACCAATGTGAGGCTTCGAGTTGGGTCAAGGTTAAAACGGAATCCTACTCTATAAAAAGTTTTCCTATAAGGAAGATAGAGTGATTTTGATTATGCATTCAAGGCATCCCAGCTTAATGATTTACCATTAAGGTAGTAGCTGGAGGATCCTTGAATGTGGAAGTTCATTCCCCAATCCACTCTATTAAATATCAATGATGAAGGTGAATTGGAGGATGAACTCCCCTGAGAGAAAGGGTTTTAGGTATAAGATTTAAGGTAAAACACACAAAAGCACTCTCTTCTTTCTCTACCAACAATAATAGACAAGTCCTCTAAATATATTGGCAAAAGGTTCCAACGGATATAAAACGGTCACATTTATGACAGAGTTCGATATCATCGAGTGGGTTCGATATCATCGAGCGTATACTCTCGATGGCATCGATGGTTCGCTCGATGACACAAACTCAAATATCATACGCTTTTGTAACCTCTTGCCAGCTGGTCGATGAAATCGAAATAGATGTCAATGTCATCGGATTTCGAACTCCGATTCTATTGATACTAGTATCGATTCATCGACATTTGAATAATGAGAGAGACTTGCTATAAAATATTTCAGGTTTTCAAGAATGATCGAGGGACCATCGAGATCATCGGAATTTGAATGTCAATGATATCGATATGGTGTCGATGCATCGATAAATTCAAGGATTTTTTTTAAAGCTTGCTGGACAGTTTATGTCCAAGTTCGATGCAATTGAGACCGTACTGATATTATCGATATTTGCATATTGATTTTATTAAGAGACCCCCAATCATAGATAAACCATCCTGAAATACATTGTTGGAAGAACTTGGTGCCCGAGACAGATATCATCGAGAGCCTTCCGATATTATCGAGATTTGAACTTCGATGGTATCGAGGAGGCTTCGATATATCGACGCATAAATGATATTCTTAAAAAAAATAGGGGCGCCGGGGATCTGCCTGTCAATATTATTAAGTCACCTTCGATGGACTCGAGATTCAAATATAGATAATATCAATAGGTATATCGATACATCGATAAATCTGTCTAGATATATATGTGGTTGCTGGACACTTTTGTCCCCATTCCGATGATATCGTTTAGGTATCGAGGACATCGACAGCGCAGGTCAATCATATCAAGATGTGTATCGATAAAATCGACAAAGCAAGAAAACTTAGAGAAATTTCCTATTTTGAAAAAAGTTTTCTTAACTTAAAAACCCTATGTTGTTCTAGTTTATTTTAAGGGTTTTATATATCTGGTGTTTTGGGACAAGGGATGTGAGGCTATATTTACCTGTGGCGAGCTTGCACACATCCGGTTGAGACAGACGCTTGAATTGATCTTCCTGTGAGGCTCTCCAGTCTGACTGACTCAACGTTAACACTCACTTTAATTAACCAACCATGACACTTTCAATCTCCCCTTTTATCAATTACGTGAGAAAATATCAAAACACCCTAGAACAATATCTAGACAAATACATCCTAAATTGTGTGTACATGCATTTTATACAATTTTACAATATCTAGTGAAGACATGTACACAACCTAGTATCTGCTTTTCTCAAGTTCAAACTCCTCTTATCTTGGTGCAACTACTCCCCCTAGCACCTGCAACACCATTCAAGCAGATATACAATTTTTCGTTCGGGATTTTTAGACTGTTCTCCCCCCTTTTGTTAGTTATTGACAAAGATATAGTAGTTGATATTGCCTGAAGTTAAAATAACGTGGGAGAACCGACATCTAGAGGAATATGCATAGAATAGATAGATGTATAAAGATTAAACCAGTTTTAAGTATACATCATTTTCAGACAGTATGGATGCATATCAGATTAGATAAAGCAGGTAGAATAATCAGTAAAAACATCACATGCATTCCATATCAAATAAACCAGAGGATCTGTGAGACATAATCATGGCAATAAAGGTGTGAATTATATCCAGCCATATGCAACAATATCAAAAAATACATACTGCCACAGACAATAGTAGATTCACAGTTATCCCAACAAAATTAACAAGCCCATTCATGGGCACCCAACATAAAACATCAGTTTTTAGCCCATTCATGGGCAATACAAAAAAAAAAAACGTTTTAGGCTGTGCAGGTTAGTGAGCTATCACATACACTTATGAGAGCGCAGAACATCCAAAAAGATATTAATGTTCATACGCAGTAATGAGAGTGAAGTGTATATAATAGTGCCCAGAGGCCAGTACTTATAGAGCCGAGGAAGATGGTGCCGTATCATCGCGACGACAGGTGAACAGTTCGACCAACTGTTGTACTATCTGCTGCAGTCCTTGGACCATCCGTTCCAAAATGGTAAGTCTCTCGTGCACTGAGTAGACATCCCTCTGAATTGCCCCAATCCTGTCCAGCTTGAATCGTTTGACATACCCAGACATTGAAGTTGATGCTGCTGAATCAGGTCTAAAAGGTTCATCTCTGGCCATCTCAGTCCATTCGGTGAGAGCGACACCAGCATCTCCTTCTTCTTAAGCACCTTCCTCTGGATCCTCAGGGTACTTGTGGAACTTCAAGTCCATTTTGTGAATGTTATTTTTGTTGAAGATTTGGAGAGGAAGAACCGGATCAGTGGTCGTTGGGAAGCCGATGGCATTGAATACCATGTTTATGATCCAGGGATAGGGCAGATGAAAGTCCCTGGATGTATGTATGGCGTTTACCAACTGATAGACAAGCAGAGTTGGCAGATAGATCCTTATCCCTTTGGCGATTGAGTATACTACCATGGTCATAAAACCAGTGAGATCGGACCGGCTGGTACTTCTGAGATATATATTTATTGTTAAGATACCGTGCATGACTCGAAATTTCGGTTCCATGTACCTAAATTTCAATGCATTCCCTTGATACCAAGGGATGTCCCTACCATGACAGAGGTACTTAGTTACCATGGACCGAATTTCCACATTTTTTAGGTCCATTTCAGGGAGACCCTCTGGTGCCATTTTCAATCCAAGGATATTTGCCATTGTAGCAAGCATGATCAGCACATCATCACCGTCCAGAGAGACCATGATAGAGGGAGGATCAGACATGGGTGAGTGACACGCGGCAAGGAAGTTGCGTGTTCGTTTGAGTTGGCATGACTCACCAAAATCTAGAACGGGCAACCAATCGATTGTAGCAAATAGAGATTCGAGATTGTATAGTTTTAGACAATCCCTGTCCACCTTTCTCTTGTGAATGAGCTTTCTCCCCGTATATTTTGTTGGACGTGGATTTAAGCTAGCCGCAGGAGGTGCCGGAGTTTCTGACTGGGACCCACCACGTGAAGTTTGTCGAGATCTTTGACGAGTGGGGATCCCACGTTCGGGAGCACTTACCTTTTCCTTCGAAGTAAGGGTCTTTCGTCGAGAGGGTCTGGATGATTTCCCTGGACTCGACACCGTTTCTTTGTCCTTGCCCATAAAGACAGATTTGGGAAGTACAGAGAAAATTCCTCTTTCAAAGAAATTGACAGTATCCGACCGAAAAGCAAGATAAACTCTGAAATGGAAGGAATGGAAGGATAGTACCAGTTTTTGAGGAGCTTCTGGGACCCACCGTTGGCCGAGGGTTTTAGTAAAAAAAATGAAAAGCTTCTTTCCAGAAAAAAATAGAATTTTTCTACTCGACCTCCTTTTATCGAGCGATAGTTTTTTATTTTATTGAACTTACTTTCAATTATATCGATGATCCTCATTCGATGTTATCGATAATAGTTTTGATAATAGACCCGATCATGTGGCTTTCCATATTCTGAAGATATGTCGATGATATTGACAGTTGATCGATTTGATCGAGAATGACAAATCGACGGACATATTGAAGATAAATGATTCTTCATTTTCAGCATTCAGACAACCAATCATGTATACTTTTAGTATGTCAATGAATCATCAGTATACACAACCAAACTATGTACAATCATTGTACACATCAAAATTATAAACATTAAAATGTTTATGTACAGAAATGAGGTGAGAGACCTCAGATATATCATTTAAAGCTCAGACAAAAAAAAAATGCATCATTACAACAAATATCCAGACGTAGATGCATGACCTGAACTTGTTCTTTTCATGCTTCGGCATTAGGATATATGGATAGAGTTAGTAATTAGACACTTCGGTTTTCCTTCATTATCCATTTTGAGACAGAATTCTTTTTAGTTTTCTCTCCCACTTGATCCAATGATTTCATTTCAGGTGGTGATGGGTGAGTATTTCTCCTAGGTGGACTTTTGTCTTTTTGATCATGTGAAGTCCTCTTAGGTGTCAAGCATTCAAACTTATAATGACCCATATCACCACATAAATGACAAACTGGAGAAGTTTTCATATTGCTTCCTTAAGCAGCAGATTTTTCAGTTGTAGGGGTTGCATTTTCAGTTTTCCTTTTAGTTTTATCATACCTTAGGCCACTCTTGTCTCTTCCTTATCTTCTCATCCCTAATAATTTTTCAAGCTTTTCACCACTCTGGGAGAATTTATAGTTTATTTCAACAAATTTTCTGAATTTTTCTAAGTCAAGCCGGAGTGTGTGATTCTCATTCTTGAGTTGCTCATTTTTATTTTTTAATAATTCAACTTGTTTAGTAAGCTTTGGTGATTCCATTTTTAAGGACAGATTGACTCTTTCCAGTTTATCATTTTCTGAATGATATTGCTGAATATCATTAATTAGATGTGAATTAATTTCCAATGTTTTGTCCAGATCTTTTTATAGTAGTTCCTTCTTATTTTCAGACATTCCAAGTCTTCTAAGAATGTTGATGCTATGAATATAAAGTTGATTGTAGGCATCTTGTAGTTTGTTTTCTTCTTCTTCTTCCTTTTCAGTTTCCTCATTATCTGATGGAAATGATTCAGTGGCTTGCTATTCTTTCTCGTTCTTAGATTCGTTGGGAATGATTGGAGTAGTGGAGACCATAAGAATTTTCAAGGATTTCTGGTCCCCATCACTCTCTGAGTCACTGGATTCTGAGTCTGACTCTTCTGTATCATCTCATGTGATAGCCATTGCCTTGCCCTTAGTTTTTCCGTTTGGCCATTCAGTAGATAGATGTCCATATTTCTAACAGGCATAACATTGTGGTTCTTTAGTCTTTTTACCAAATTTGCTTGTAGAAGGTCTGTTGTCCATCTTTCTTCCACTAGTAGGACAACCATGATTCTTCTGAAAGAATTTCCTGAATCATTGTGCCAACAAAGCCACTTCCTCATCTTTTTCACTTTCACTGTCCTCGTTTGTTGTTTTCTTTAAAGTTTTTAAGATTATTGTTTTGGATTTAGGGATCTGTTTGAAGTGTAGTTCAAAAGTTTGTAGGTAACCTACCAGTTCTTCTACTTTCATTTCATCAATATTCCTACACTCTTCAATGGTTGTTACTTTGGATTAAACTGTTTCGACAGTAATCTCAGTATTTTCCTACAAATTTTAGGAACTGGAACTTTTTCCCCCAATCCACCCATGGAGTTGCAAATGATATTCAGCTTAGTAAAAAACTCCATAAAGGTTTCATGCTCTTCCATTCTGAGACTTTCGAACTGTGAAGTCAGGAGTTGAAGTTTGGATCTCTTCACAGTGCTTATGCCTTCATGGGTTGTTTCCAGTAAATCCCATGCTTCTTTGGATGTCCCACACATACTTATCTAATTGAATATATCATGGGACACGACACAGTAGATGGCGTTCATTACTTTAGCTTCAACAGTTTGTCTTTCTTTATCGAACGTTGTCCACTTCTTTTTGGGTTTGGGTTTCATGATGGTTATGCCACTGTCAAGTACAATTTGTTCAGTTGGTGGCACATATCCACTTTCAACTATATCCCACATCATGATCCAAAGATCTCAGAAAGTAGTGCATCCTAGCCTTCCAGTATGCATAATTTCATCCATCAAATACCAAAAGTCTAGTGACTGATGAGCCCCCTCCTTTGGCCATACTCCCAACTTCAGTCAAGATCACTCTCTAGGCCGTGAAGACCTTAAAGAGAGACCCTCTCTGATAACAATTGAAATAGCGGTGAAGACCGCTTTAGTTGAAGTAGGAATATGCCAATATGTCCTAGAGGAAATAGCGGTGAAGACCGCTTTAGTTGAAGTAGGAATATGCCAATATATCCTAGAGGAGGGGGGGGGGGGGGGGGGGGGGGGGGGTGAATAGGACTTTTTAAAGTTTTTATAGTTTATTTGAAATCCTATTACACTAATCGTAACAATAAGCACATATTAGGATTACTCTCAAATAACTCTACTGGCTTCTAAGCACGGTAGAGGATCTAATTATAAACTATTTAAAAGATGAACAATATGCAAACTAGTTTATGGTTGATATGACTATGTATGTGTGTGAGGTGTGATCGTAGATATTCAGATATGAAAATATTAAAGTCACTCACACAAACCGAAGAATAGCAATCTCAAACATAGTCATTTTTATAGTGGTTCGATTACTTGTCTACTCCACTCCCAATAACCGCACTCATCCCTTGAGTGTACAGGATTTTACTAAGGAGGTTTCACAGCGGTTCACCTCAAACCTAAGGTTTTAAATCAGGTTCACCTTCAACCTTTACAACCTACATTGAGGCTGACTGTTTATGCTCTCACGAGCATTTCCAACACAACGCACTCACTTTTAGGCATACTGGCCAAGGATCTTCCATAAGACCCTAACGGAGGTTTAACTTGGATCACCTCGAACCTAAGGTTTTAGACAGGTTCACCTTTAACCGGAAGTTTATGCTCTCCACAGAGTAAGGGTCAACACTACGTACCCACCACGTACACTCCCGCTGGAGGCCTCCTACGAGGGCTTGCAAGGGTGAGAAACACGTAAGACCCAATCCTAAAAAGGAATGATCACAAGTATCCTCTGGACTCTAATAACTTACAAATAAGTGGATGAGTCTCATTCAGCATGTTGACGAAGATCTCTTCCTTGTTGATGAAGAATCTTCAGTTTCCTTGATCAACAACCAGATGATGTACCAATGTGAGGCTTCGGGTTGGGTCAAGGTCAAAACGGAATCCTACTCTATAAAAAGTTTTCCTATAAGGAAGATAGAGTGATTCCGATTATGCATTCAAGGCATCCCAACTTAATGATTTGCCATTAAGGTAGTAGTTGGAGGATCTTTGAATGCGGAAGTTTATTCCTCAATCCACTCTATTAAATATCAATGATGAAGGTGGATTGGAGGATGAACTCCCCTGAGAGAAAGGGCTTTAGGTATAAGATCTAAGGTAAAACACACAAAAGCACTCTTTTCTTTCACTACCAGCAATAATAGACAAGTCCTCTAAATATATAGGCAAAAGGTTCCAATGGATATAAAACAGTCACATTTATGACAAAGTTCGATATTATCGAGCGGGTTCGATATCATCGAGCGATAATCTCGATGGCATCGATGGTCCGCTCGATGACACAAACTCAAATGTCATACGCTTTTGAAACCTCTTGCCAGCTGGTTGATGGAATCGAAATAGATGTCGATGTCATCGGATTTCGAACTCCGATTCTATTGATACTAGTGTCGATTCATCGACATTTAAATAATGAGAGAGACTTGCTATAAAATATTTCAGGTTTTCAAGAATGATCGAGGGACCGTCGAGATCATCGGAATTTGAATGTCGATGATATCGATACGGTGTCGATGCATCGATAAATCCAGGGATTTTTTTAAAGCTTGCTAGACAGTTCATGTCCAAGTTTGATGCAATCGAGACTGTACCGATATTATCGATATTTGAATATCGATTCTATCGAGAGACCCCTGGTCATAGATAAACCATCCTGAAATACATTGCTGGAAGAACTTGGCGCCCGAGACAATATCATCGAGAGCCTTTCGATATCATCGAGATTTGAACTTCGATGGTATCGAGGAGGCTTCGATATAACGACGCATATATGATATTCTTAAGAAAAAACAGGGGTGCCAGGGATCTTCCTGTCGATATTATTGAGTCACCTTCGATGGACTCGAGATTCAAATATCAATGATATCGATAGGTATATCGATACATCGATAAATCCATCCAGATATATATGTGGTTGCTGGACACTTTTATCTCCATTTCGATGATATCGTTTAGGTATCGAGGACATCGACAGCGCAGGTCGATCATATCGAGATGTGTATCAATAAAATCGACAAAGCAAGAAAACTTAGAGAATTTTTCTATTTTGAAAAAAGTTTTCTTAACTTAAAAATCCCATAATGTTCTAGTTTGTTTTAAGGGTTTTATATACCTGGTGTTTTGGGATAAGGGATGTGAGGCTATATTTACCTATGGCGAGCTTGCACACATTCGGTTGAGACAAACGCTTGAATTGATCTTCTTATGAGGCTCTGCAGTCTGACTGACTCAACACTCACGCTAATTGCCAAATCAGGGCACTTTCGGCCTCCACTAATAAAATATTTGGGCATTCAAGCTTATTGTATTTTTGGAATTTTTCTTGTATTTTTTCAGCAATTTATCATCTAAATTATCAAGATTTCCAATATCTCGCGAGATTTTGAATTTCTCGTGAGATTTTGGGAGCTTCTCATCAGAGGACCCTTTTTCAAACTTTTTAGTCTTTAACCAATGGATATAATAATTGTCCGATCGTCCCATCAACTCAAGGGAGACAGGCTCACTGTCCCATGGGAATCTGGACAAGGGCGGCAGTCCATTTACCACCAGTCGCCCGTTTTGTTCAGTGGTCCGGTGTGTGCGCTGGTTCGATCATTGACCCCTTCTTTCTATATCATCTCTTCTTGATTCGATCCAGGGAAGCCATTGTAGCTCCATGGAAGCTCTTGTGTGTGGATTTTTGTTTCTTTGGTGGCCCTTCATTGCCTTTCTTCCTTCTTCATTTTTCAGGGGGTTGATCAATAGATTTTTGCTGGATCATTTTTGTGGGGTTTTTGGAGGAACCATTGATGGGTTTGGATCTTCTTTTTGGGCCTAAGAGAACCATGATCAGGACCCTTGATCGCTTTGGTCCGATCTCAATTGTCGGATCTCGCTGGATTTTCCGTTTTGGGCCAAAGAGTTTGTTGGATTTTTTATTTGTTGGTTTTTTGTTTATTTTTTTCGGATGATCTGGACCATAGGATGGGTGATTTGGGACCCACTTGAGCACTTTGATGGTATGGATCTTGATGGCGAGCCATTCCTTGTGGAGTGGATCACTCGCCTTAGCTTGATTTTTGGTTCCATGCATGGATGAAGTTTCTCGAGTGGGCCTCAAATCATGGTCCTGATTTTGGTCAAGTTATGCTGATCCTTGATTTTGATATGTGGTCCTAGAAGATGATCTTATGGACTCGGGGGAGTGAGATTGACCTTGGACAAATGGGCCGAGATAACGGGCCTTGGAAAAGTGGGCTTGGGTCTTATAAATATGGGCTTTTGAAAGCGGGCTTTGATGGGTTTTGAGCATTTGGGCCTTGATGGGCCTTGAAGAAGTGAGCTCTTGAAAGTAGGTTCTTGAAAGTGGACTTGGGCCTTAAAGATATGGATTTTTAAAAATGGGCCTGGATGGGCTTTAAACATTTGGGCCTTGACTGTTAACTTGGGCTTTGACCATTGACTTGGGATTTGACCATTGACTTTTGACTTTGACCATTGATTTGGACTTTTGACTTTTGACTTGAGCTTTAGGCTTGGTAGCGAGAAGGATACTTACCAGTAAATCTGGTTTGTGCAACATGCCTCGCTGTAGTAGGAATGAGGCTGGCCCTTCCTGCCAGTCTGCTGATCCATGTTACGTTCTTTGTAAGGGCCGTCACTTATCTGATGTGGCTAGGGAGGGTGGTGCTCCTACGATCTTGAGGGGGCGTGGAGTTAGGATGCACTGGCCAGACTGGTTTCATGATCCTCAGCCTCTGTTTTTTGATGTACTGGAGCGCACACCTTTTGCTGATCTGTTCTGGGTTCGTCTTACTAAGACGAACATGTCCCTCTTCTTTATTTTGACGGAGCGATGGCATGCAGAGACCCACACTTTCCATTTGCCCTTCGAGGAATAGGGGATCACCCCATACGACATTTACATGCAGTTTGGTCTGAGGTATGATGGGGGATCTGTCCCATTTGAGGATGATCTCCAGATATCTTCTCCTGAAGATTGGATGAGCCTGCTAGGGATGATGCCAGATCCCTCTGAATTTTTCGACCATTGGTTCAAGATACTTTGGCTGTCTGCCAATTTGGCCCGACGCATTCATGAGACCGATGTCGCGACCTTTGTAAAGGCTCGTGCCTTAATTTTGTACACTGTGGGAGCGATGATTTTTTGTCACGGGAATGAGCTGATGAGTTCCCGTCTATTGTCGCTTGTGGCTGACATCACTTCCCCATGCCATACAATTGGAATGCAGCCTTCCTTGCTCATTTGTACGAGGGTTTGGATAAAGCCAGTCGCTGCCTCAGTAGGTCCTTGACTGGTTTCTATCCAATCATTAAGGTACGATCAAGCCCTTTTATCTATTCACTCCCCTTGAGATGTGATTGCTCGTGGTTTCTGATTGAGACCCTGTTCAGGTCTGCTTTTTAAACCATTTTTCGCATCTAGCACCTACTCTGAACGACCGTTCCCCTCCTTTTCCACGTATGATGTTGTGGTATAAAGATAACCGCAGCCACACGCGTAATTTCCCTGACCTTGCATAGAGGTCAAACGTCGATGCCCTAGTCCCTGATGATATAAGCGATTGTTATGTCCCCTTGTTAGTTGCTTATGCTTGTTTTTTTTCTCTGATTTTTCGATTTTCTGCAGTTTCATACTAGGCCGTATCTCCGGTCAAATGTGGCGCTTACTCCTGCAGCTCAGGAGGCTTTTCCGGCTTCACGATGGTGCCGCATCCTAGAAGATCCTAACGTGAAGAAATGGTATCTTTGGGAGAGGCTCTTTTGGCAGTAGACTGGCAGTCTTTTGGTTCCACTTAACCCACTGATTGGTTCGTTAGATTGGAGGACGGTGCCTGAGTGGGAGTTGACTGCTGCTTTGGAGGGGTTTGATGCCAGTGCCTTTGTCGATCCGGTAAGGGAGTACAACTCATGGTGTGAACAATACGGTATTGGCCCGATCTTGCAACCTACATATGCTCTGGGCGGCGTTGCATGTTTTGCTAGAGGGGGACTTTTGGGACCGCATGTTCATCAGAAGGATATAGACCATTATATACCAGATGATGATTTGTTTCATTGTATTATGTGATCACGTATCACCGGCTGTATAATCTTCTGTATATATGAAATTTTGGTTACTTGATGCTGCTTCTTGGATTGTCCTTGATCTCGCTTTGACTTTTGGGCAGGCATTTCATGTTCTAAGGCCCCTGAAGTAGACCCCATCTTGATTTTGCTGAAAAGTGGGCCCGAGCAGTAGTTGGACTATCGCCGATGACTTTTTTCCTTCCCATTTAGTCAGGTCAGTGGTGCAAAGATGTCAGGGGTCTGACGGCGGTACTCGGATTATCGCTAGCGGTAATTGGATTACTGCCTCCATCCATCTTTTCTTCCAGCAAACTCCTTTCTTCTCTATACATTCTTCTAGAGCTTTTGACGATCCCTCTCCTGCCCAGACCCTCTAGTCATTCCATTTTGTCTCCTTTCTTTTTCCTTTTTGTCCCCTTCTGTTGTCTTTTCTCTCCTTTCTCTCCTTCTTCTCTTGTCTTTATTATGGTTGGTCATGATGGAGATCTTGGTGGGTCCAATATGAATGATGGAGAGTTGGGTGGTGGGTCCTTTATTTATGGTGGTAAGAGCTCATTTATAAGTGGGTTGATGGGGGTTGGTGGTGGTGTGATGGGCTCCTTTAGAGAGGTTAATGCCATTTATGGCATGGCTTCTACCACCATTAATGGTAACTATGGGGATGGGTTTGATGGGCATGGTGGTGTGGATGGATTTGATGGTTCCATGCTTGGTAGGCCATTGAGTATTATGGATGTTGGGATAGTTGGTCCCTTGGATAGTGTGGATGGTGTTAGAGGGATGGTGGATGGTTCGGATTTTGATGAGGCCTACTCGGACGGTGGGGATGTCATGTTGATGGATTCGGGTGATGTGGATGGTGTGGATCCAATCTAGATGGGTGGTGGCCCCCACTTCGATGGTTTGAGCGGCTTGGATTTGACGGATGATGGGTTTTTTACAAGTGGCTTAGGTCAGATGTTCGACGCGGATTTCGAGGCGGTGATGAGACAGGCTGCTGTTGTCAGGGATCAGGGTACCGGTCCAGTCAGCTACTGGGGTACTTTAGGTCTTGCGGCTCCTGGGGCATGCACTTTTCAGACTGCTCCTGATGTGGCGGTCATTGGAGGCTCGAGCCCACCTGTCGCAGCTTTCCCGGGTACTCTTCGATATGCGATGGGCAAGTTAGGCTTTTTTCGGTACCATGAGATAGATTTGTTGGATGAGGGCATGCCTATTTTTGACGATTCGCCTATGAATCCTAGGTTTCAGATTGTAAAGGGTGTGCATGTTCGGACTTGCCTGTTGCAGCCACGGGGCACATGTTTTGAGTGGTTGCATGTCTGAATTGAGAGCTTGACTGAGTCTGAGATCTTTGAGTTGGGCTCCCTGGGCTTCCAGGAGTTCTTCATTTCCACAGAATTCACCTAGACTGGCAACTGTTGAGCGCGGCGTCATATGATTGGGTTCCAGCTTTGAACCTATTTTCCTTCAATGATTTGGAGCTGGGCCCATCTTTAGAGGAGTTTGCACGCTTATCTGGTCTTCCTCTTGCTCAGGAGCCTTACATTCCTTCATCCGAGCTGGTTCGTCCTGCTGATCTGGGCCCTTTGTTTAGATTTTCGGTTGCATTTCCCACTTCAGAGAGCATACCTGCTGAGTTTTCACTCGAGCTTTTGTACGACCGTTGTTGGATGGCTCGAGGGGGTCCGGGATCTAATCGCCAACTTCAGTGCTTGAACGCACTGATATTCTGTGTCGTGGCTGAGCTGATCTTCTTAGGCTCGCGGTAGTCATCATTGACAGTTTTACTGGATGTGTTCCACCGCGTTTGGGCAGTATAGGTATCATTTCTGTGGTGCTAGCGGAGCTCTTTTTGGGCCTGACTGAGTGCTTTCTCCGTCATACTTGTATCCTCCGGGCTTGCTACTCATTTCTTCATGTACTTCTCACTTTGGTCTTCTTTCCTTTCCTTTGCTTTGTTATTTGCTTGCAACTTGAGCTCGACTTGTGCCTTTCTCTAGGTATGGCTGTGGGAGCACCTTTATATAACCCCCCTGCTTTTGTGGCCTGACTCCTGTCATGACGATGTGATGTCTTTATTGCTTGATGGCCTTCCCCCTTGGTGCGGAGGCCACTAAGTCACTTTACCATCATATGCTCTCTCAGCTCTGAGGATGGGAGATTAGTTGGGAGGCTCCATGGCTCTGCCGTACGCCCTTAATTTATAGTGCAGCTCGCACTCCTTTGTTGTTGCTAGGCCTCCGAGGATACTGTTCTTATCATCCTACTCGTTTTCTCTGGCAGTTTGGCTTCTGGTAGGATGTTCTCGACTTCACATTTTCTGGATTTGGACATGCTCCTCTTCCTTCTAGCTTGATCACTCTGTATCGACGAGTCTGAATTTCCTAGCAAGGCTCTTTGGATGTAACGACTCTGGAGTTCGAGTCTCGGGCTGCACCCTTGGCGACAGTATCACACCAGCAACGGGTGGCAGAGCAGTCGCTTTATCGTCAGGTCCCCGGTTGGCACTTGGCGGACGAGGCCGATGATCAAGACATGGTTGGCGATACTGCTTCATCCTCCTCATGTGTCGATGATTTGTTGGAGGCTTTCGAGGAATGGCTATACATTGATCTATCATTTCTGCTCGTGACGCAAGGCCATCTTATATCTCAGATTGCCGTTCTTCATCATTCCTGTGTGGATATGGCCCGCCGGCTGGCCGTGGGGAGGCGGTATGATGAGGGCATGCTTACTGCACATCGCCTGAAGAGGGATGAAGTCTTCTACCTGAGCATGGATGTAGAGCGACTCAGGCAGAGATTGTTGATGTATGAGGGATAAGAGCTTACTTGGGGTCCCTGATTTTGACCAGCTGCTTGTCCTGTATGAACGGATATTATATTTTTTGTTTTCTTGTTTTTGTTTTTGCAAGTAAAAAACATGTGATGAAAAAAGACTTCTGACAAGAAAGAAATTTTTTTGTGTATGCCAAAACTGGTGAATGCTAGCTCAGGTTTGGATTTGTGCTTTGGATGATTGGGATCAGAATATCGGGCTCAGTCCACGTTGTGTGCAGTGGTCTGGATTGTGTACTAGAGATCTTAGTTCCCTGAGAGTGTGTCCAGGATTGCGTCCTTTGAATTTGAGCAGAATCTGATAGAATACTGATTCGAAGTTGGTCCTTTCCTTGCATCTCTTTGTTGCGCTTGTTGCCTCGGCTTCTTTTGTACCTGCACTTATATATATATATATAGTTTTTATTTGTTAGCCATTTTTGCCCATAGCGCTTATTCGAGTTTTCACTACGCTGACTTTTCCCATCTTTTTTGCCCGTAGCATCCTTTCAGATTTTCACTACATCCTGGGTTTTTTTTATCTTACTTGCTCCTTGGCAGTCGTGCTGTTTTTACCCTTGGCACCCTTTCGGATTTTCACCAAGTCCGCTACATGCCCGCTGTTTTTACTCGAGTCGCCCTTATGGGTTTTCAACTCGCCCTTTTGCTTAGGCATGTTTCTCTCTCTCTCTCTCTCTCTTGTTTGAAGTGCCGGAGGAGACGGAGAGGTTTCCTCCAAAGCCGGCTGAATGGTTACCCTCCGGTCCTTGTCTTTGATCACAATCATAAGCTGTTTTATGTCAATTGGATAATTTGGGGATGACCTTATTTTCTTCTTCTTTTCTGTCTTCTTTTTGGGATTTTCTGGCTTTTCCTTTTTTTTTTTTCTCATTCCTTTTCTTTATTTCTTCTTCTTTTTATGGTTTTTTTTAATGGGAGAAATGACAGATATATATATATATATATATATATATATATAGGGAAAAGGTGCTATGCACTCGACCTCACAAGTCCGTCCCATGAGGTCGAGCTGTGTGGGCCCCACCGTGATGCGTTTCGAACATCTACCCCATCAATCAGATGCACCATTCTATCGTGGGCCTAGGTCTCAAAAATCAAGTCAATCCGTGACTTGTGTGGGCCACACCACATATAGAAGTAGAGAGGGGTCATGCACCATTAAAACATTCATAACCATTTTTGAGGGCCCACAGAGATGTGGTTTGCAAATCTAGCCCATCCATTATGTGTGTCCCACTTGAATGAGGGTTCATACCAAGTTTTAGGTGCATGCAAAACTCAGGTGGGCCCCACCAAGTGCTTTTATATGTTTTAACGGTGTCTTCACATAATTTTAGACGGTATGGCCCACCTGAGTTCCGTATATGGTTGATTTTTAGGATATCCTATAATTTAAAGGGGACCCATCAAATGCACGGTGTTGATGGTCGACACGCATCATGGTGGGGCCCACACAGCTCGACCTCACGGGAGCTTATCGTCAGCTCAAGCGCATTGTACCTTTTCCCATATATATATTTATATTGGCCTGGGAGAAGTGATGGGTACTCTTTAGTGGGAGAAGTGGGTGTATTTTTTTTTTGTTTGACGGACGAAGGGTGTTTTTCTCTCTCTTTTTTTTTTGGTTTTGGTTGGGGAAAGTGATGGGTACAGCTTTGCGATTATAATCATTGACAAGGTTAGGTATGGTTACCCGTGATTGATCTTCACATTGTCGGCGTTGATGGGCTCAAGAAGATGTTCTTCTCTCAGACTGGTGAGCCGAAGAGCGCCTCCTAGAAGTACCTCTTGAATGATTAGCGGTCCGTCCCACGAGGGTTTGAACTTTCTTCTAGGATTTGGCAAGTGCGGCAAAAGGATACACTTCATGACCATGTCACCGACTTTGAAACTTCTTTTTCGGACCCTCTTGTTATAGGCCCGGGCGATCCTTCTTTGCTAGCATTGCGAGTGACTTAGCGCACGCATGTGCATTTCGTCTGCTGGATGCAGTTGATCGTATCTTACTTGTTGCTACTCGCCCTCTTCAACTTCGCTCTCCAGCAATACTCGGAGTAATGGAATTTCGATTTTGACTGGTAGCACTACTTCCCTTCTATATGCAAGTTCATATAGAGTTGTGCCTGTAGTAGACCGTACAGACGTCTGATAAGCCCAGAGTGTGTATGGGAGCATTTCCGACAAGTTGCAATACGTTTTGACTATTTTCTTTAGTATGCGGATGATAGTCTTGTTTGCAACTTCGACCCCACCATTCATTTAAGGACGGCAGGGGCTTGACCGATGACGTTGAATTTTGAATTTGTCGAGGAAATCGCTCATCCTTTTATTGACGAACAGAGTCCCATTGTCTATAATAATGGCATGAGGAACCCCGTACCGGCTGATGATATTGTTCTTCATAAATTGATTATGTGAGATGCTGCGATGGTAGTGTAGGATGCTGCCTCTATCCATTTGGTGAAGTAATCTACCGCCACAAGGATGTACTCATGCCCGTTTAAAGCTTTGGGGTTGACCTTACCAATGATGTCAAGTCCCCATATTGAAAAGGGCCATGGTATCGTCAGGTTGTAGAGTTCGGAAGCAGGCACATGGATCTAGTTTGCATGTTCCTGACACTTGAAGCATTTCCTGACGTGTTTGCAGCAATCTGTCTTCATAGTTAGCCAATAGTAACTAAGTTGTAGGATCTTCTTTACCATCATATGTTCGTTCATGTGTGGGCCACATACTCCTTCATGGATTTCTGACATGATCTGTGTTGCTTCTGTTTTGTCCACGCAATGGAGAAGGACTTGATTGAAGGATCACTTGTATAGGGTGCCCCCGGTGATCGTGAATTGGGCCGCTAGCAGTTGGATGGTGCGACGATCGGCTGACGTCGCTCCTTCTGGGTATTTTTAGTGTTCGAGATATTCTTTGATGTCAGTGTACCACGACTGATTGTTCGGAGAGGTTTCGGCTTCGTCGATCTGTAGGCAGAACGCAGGTTCTTCCTGGAATTCGACGGTGAGTTCCCATTCAACTACTCCTTTTGAGATCTCCAACAGTGAGGCAAGGGTAGCCAGAGCGTCTGCAAATTGGTTCTTGGCTCGGGGCATGTAAGAGAATTTGATCTCTTTAAATTCCTTAGTCAAGTTCTCCAGATAAACGTGGTAAGGGATCAACTTTTCATCCTTAGTCTTCCAGTTGCCATTTGTCTGATTGATGATGAGTTGTGAGTCTCCGAAGACTTACAACTTCTTCACGTTGAGGATTATGGCTTCTCTTAGACCAGCGATACATGCTTCATATTCAGCCACGTTGTTGGTGCATTGGAACGCCAATCGCCTAGAGATGGGAATTAGGGCGTCGTCGGGAGAGTAGAGTATTGCTCCTACCTCTCTCCCTTTTGAATTTGCGGCTCCATCGAAGAAGAGTGTCCACTCTCCTGCCTTTCTTTCTTCTTCTTTCTCGATTAGGAGGATGTCCTCGTCAGGGAAGAAGGTCTTCAATGGTTAGTAATCTGGCAGAGAGTGTACTACTCGGTGATCGGCCAGTGCTTGCCCCTTGACTGCCTTCTGAGTGACATAGGTGATGTCGAACTCAAAAAGCAGCAATTGCCATTTTGTGATCCTACCTGTTAGTAACAGTTTCTCAAGCAAGTACTTTTACGGGTCCATGCGAGCGAGCAAAAGGATTGGGTGAATGATCATGTATTGTCGTAATCGTTGTGTTACCCAGACTAGGGTGAGGCACGTTTTCTCTAAGCTGGAGTATTTGGCTTCATAGCTTGTGAACTGTCAGCTTAGATAGTAGATCGCTTGCTCCTTTCTCCTTATATCGTCGTGTTGGCCGAGAACGCATCCGATCACTTCCGCTGCGATAGAGATGTACAACAGTAGGGGCCTACCTGGGATAGGTGGCATGAGCATTGGAGGATTTAACAGGTACTTCTTGATCTTGTCGAAAGCCATTTAACAGTCGTCGTTCCATTCTTTTGACGAATTCTTCCTTAGAAGCTTGAATATGGGCTCACAGATGGGCGTGAGTTGTGCGATGAATCGGCTGATGTACTGGATCCTTCAAAAATAAACCTTGAATCTCTTTTTCGGTACTAGGAGGTGGCATCTCGATGATTGCTTTGGTTTTGGTCTCGTCCACTTGGATGCCATCTTCAAGGACGATGAAGCCTAACAACTTGCCTCCGGTTGCGTCAAAGACACATTTTTGCGGGTTGAGGCGGAGCTTGAACTTTTCTAGCCGTCGAAGAGCTTCTTGAGGTCCTCGAAATGACCTTCGATCGTGTAAAATTTGACGATCATGTCGTCCACATAAACTTCCATTTCCTTGTTTATCATGCCGTGGAACAAGGCAGTCATGGCTCGCTGATATGTAGCTCTTGCATTCTTTAGCTCGAAGGGCATAACCTGATAGCAGAAAGTTCCCCATGATGTGATGAAAGAAGTCTTCTCACGATCTTTGACGACCATCTTGATCTGATTGTAGCAAAAAAAGTCGTCCATGAAGGAGAAGATCTTGTGTCGAGTAGTATTATCTACCAGCGTGCCGATGTGAGGCAGAGGAAAATTGTCTTTATGACTTACTTTGTTGAGGTCCCTAAAGTCGATGCACATCCTGACTTTATCGTCCTTCTTTAGAACTGGTATGATATTTGCGAGCCATTCCGAGTAATTGGAGACTACTAAGAATCCCACATTGTATTGCTTGATGGCTTCATCACAGAGCTTCAGGGCCCATTCTGGCTTCATTCTTCATAGCTTCTGCTTGATATGTTTCATGTCTGGTTTTGTTGGCAAGTGGTATACTACTAAATCTTCATCGAGCCCTGGCATATCTTCGTAAGAGAAAGCAAAGTTGGACAACCTCGGTATCAAGAATTCCATCATCCTCTGCTTATACTCCGAAGACTGATCTACTGATGCGCACTTCTCTAGGGAGTTCCAGTGATCTCAAGTTCACAACTTCGAAGTCGTCTGCCATAATGTTGGCCTTTGTTTCGAACCTTTCGAGAGGATCCTTAAATTCGAGAGCTGTATCATTATTTCCCTAATCCTGAGCTTCATCCAAACCCATGAGCTCGAAGTCCAACTCTATATCGAAATCGTATGAGTCGACCTCGAACTCTGGTGCTGCGTGTGGAGTGTTTGGCATAGTGATTTTTATTGTTATCAAATGCGATCGCATATGCGCATATGCGATCACATATGCGCATACTTTTGATCGCATCGCATATGCCATGATGGCATATGCGATTTGGCAAGTATGCCATGGCATACTTTTGTATGCAATAAATATGCGATCGCATATGCGAGTATGCGATCGCATACTGTATATGCGATGGCATATTTTCCAATAGCCAAGAGTGAAAGATTTTTATTTTTTATTTTTTCAAATTGGAGAACTTATGCCTATAATTAGGCACTCATATCCCCTCCATTTTCACTATTCTTTACTCCAAAGCTCTAAATCTGTTACTCTTTCTCTCTTACACCTCTTTCTTTCTTACTCTAATCTCTCTACAATTATTTCAATTATGTTTATTTTTGTATTTTATAAGTTGTGTTGTTGTAAGTTATAACTTGTATGTTGTTTCAAGTTATCCATTTATCATTAAAATTTCTTTCTTTGAAGTTTATAATAATTAGTTATCTTTTAATGTAGCTTGTTGATTGTTTTGTTAAAATTTATATAATATAAGTAATTAAATATATCACTTAATGAAACACACAAACTATAATGAAATAAGTAAAATAACCCAATCCAATCATGTGTACTAATTAGATGAGTTTTCCCCTCTTTTTTTTTTTTTATAGAATTTTTAGTTTTTTTAGTTTTTTTTTTTTTTTTGGAAAAAAAAATATGCCATGGCATATGCGATTGTGCGATCGCATGCGATTTGACAACATTGGTGATTTTACAAGCTTTTATGTTGTTTTGGATTTTTGAAGATTTTCTGATGTTTTGTGATTTTGAGATATATTTGATGTTTTGGTGGTTTTTGAAATATCTGCTATTTTTTTTATTTTGAATATTTTTTGATTTTTTTGTGTCGCCAAGGGATCCCGAACAGGACAGTGTTGCAAACCATGATTGATCCTGTCCTGATTCGGGGTATCAACTGTTATTTACATTAGCTTTTTTTTAAGGCTAGCATCCGTGAATGGTTTACCGGCCGATTCGATTGTCAAAGGGATGGTTGTCCAGCTTGGTTCTTTCCGCCTTTCGATCCTGTTGCTCTCCTCTATTTGTACTTATGGGTCATCCGTCCCGATGACCATGATGTCTGCTGGACCTGGTTCAAAGTTGGAGTCTGATTCGATCTCTTCACTCAGAAGTTGGAGTTCTTCAGGCTCCTCAGGTCCACATTGTGGTGGGATATTGATGTCTGTCCAGTCAAAGGAAGGCCACTTCCCTTTGTCGACCCAATGAATGGGCTGCTTCTGCCCCTTGTGCTGCTGAGTTGTTAGTGGGGGTGTTTTCCCTTGACTCTTGGTAGGGATGGGTGTCTTCCCGTTTTTGCTTTGGTGACTTGTAATGGGCACTCCTAGTCCTGGATCCTCTATGGGTGGCGGTGCCTTCGTGCCCCTAACTTCATGTGATAGGTCTTGGGGTTCTGCCCTTGGCATTAAGTGTGTTTTTTATGTCCTGAGGATCTTATCCCATCGTATTGGCGGCCAAATGAATTTCGGGCTGGAATGTTCTATTAGTTTGAGCTGTGGAAGTGATACTCAAGAGAGATCATTGTGTCACCATAGATTGTTTTGGCTTTAACAAACTCGATGGGTGTACACTTAAACGGTTGCCCCTTTTTCGACCTTACGGTCTGATCTTCCGGTGTTGGTTGATACCACAGTCCTTGTCTTTGCACATTGGCCCGAGCTGGCTTTACTACCATACCTTTCTCATGGAACTCAGTACGGTAGTTCAGGATTAGCCGTTCAGAAGGAGGGATGACATATTCGACTGCGAGTGGGTAGGGGTTGGCAATGGAGTTCACAATTTCGAACTCGAAATCATGATATGATATGTCGCCCTCCATATACTGGACGTCAATCACTGGAATATTAGTCTCTGGGGTATTGACCGCCACTGGTAGGATGATTTATGGTTCGGCTAGCACTGAGATGATCTGACTTCCTGAAGGGAATTTAACCGTTTGATGAAGAGTGGATGTGATGGGTCCAACAACATGGACCCATGGCTGTCCCAACAGAAGGTTGAATGAGGTAGGAATGTCAATGATCTAAAATGTGACAAGAGTCATGTCTGGTCCGATTTGTAACTTAATGTCTATTTCCGCCTCTACTTGCCTTCGGGAGTTATCGAAGGCTCTGACACTCATAGTGCTGGGCCTGAAAGAAGATCGTTCGATCTTTAAACGTTCGGCAGTCCTCAAAGGGCAAACGTTTAGTCTTAATCCGTTGTCAATGAGTACCAGTGGTACTTTGAAATTCCTATAACGGACGACTATATTGAGCAAGCGCCCATGTTTGAAACCTTTAGGTGGCAATTCATCATCAGAGAATGTGATAGCTCACGGTGCGAGTAGTTGTCCGATTATGCTTGCCACCATTTCAGGAGGTATGTGAGGAGAGATATGTGCATCGTTCAGAGTCTTCTCAAAGATTTCTCGATGCGATCTGTACGTACACAACAGTTCCCAGATGAAAATTTGTGCGGAAATGGATTTGAACTGAGCTGTTATGTTGTGGGCAGCATCAGTTTTGTGGGTTGTTCCCGACAAAGTTCCCTGGGTTTTTTTTGGGTTCTGATTATCTCTCCTGAAATACTTACCATTGTCATCCACTTCAGCGCACTCTAGATAGTGTCATGGGACTGCTTTCGTTTTATAGGAGGGAACCATCCTCCCTTCCAGGTATATCGCCGGATCCTAAGGCTGTGAATTCGTTACTGGAACCATTTGTGGTGGACTTGATGATTTCTCTTGGAGTATGACTGAATCCTGGCAAGATTTGACAGTGAGATTTTCCTCCTCCTCTTGATGTGTACTTTGTGAAGGAGGGATCCTCTAGGCATGTGCCAGTTGGTGCCTCTTGAACTTGGGGATTGGACAGGGGGTGCCTCTTGCAAGGTTAACAGGGCTATATCAGGGAGGCCTATCGGAAGAATGAGGGGTTCAAAATTTGACCTATTTGGATATGCCGGGGATGGGGCTGGACATGCCCTTGAGAGAGAGAGAGAGAGAGATAGAGAGAGAGAGAGGGCAGGTTGAGAATGTGACCTGGTGGGCGTTGTTGATGCCCTTTGGAGGATGAAAGGTGGTGCTGCCTCGAGGATGAGAGGTGTTGTTGTTAGTGCTACCTCGAGGAATACCCGTGGCCCAGGCGGAGGTGCTTGTCAGTATCCTCATGTCTGATTTGCTGTATCGGGCATGATTTCTTGTATGGAGTGATGTGGGGAGGAGTATGTGGGATGCTCTTTTTCAATGCTATTGACAATAGAGGTACCAGATGTGCTGGGTCCTGCTTGATGTGACGGCAAGGGATTCTGAAGAATGTTGACTTAAGTGGTGCTTCCGGCCTGTGGGGTGATTGCGATTTTCTAACTTTCGATCAGATCTTGGACTGCGTGTTTCAAAGTGAAACAACTGTTTATTAGATGACCAGGAGCTTGGTGATATGTGCAATATTGATTTTCATTGTATCCTGGTGGCAAAGGATTTGGCGGAAGTTGCAATTGGAGTGATGCCAGGAGTTGCCTTTGCATCAATATTGTCAAGACCTGACTGTATGTTTGTACGAGTGGGGTGAACTTCTTACCCAACATGGCTTGCTTGTATGAATTTTGCGCATTTTCCTTAGGCCGTTGTGGCTGCGGTTGAGGTGGTCGCGCCTGATATCCCTATTGGGTTTGCTCTGATTGGTATTGCCTGTTTTGTTGTGGCTTCAGTGGCGGAGCATACTGGTGTACTAGTTGCCTTGAGTATTGGTGATGATATTGTTGACTTTAGTGGTACGTTGTACGGGAGCAGTACCGTTTCCATTCACATATCCAATGGGTTTTCCCTCGACTTTGTTTCTTATGATTGAGGGGGCTTGATGTAGCCATGGTGAAATGGTTCCGGCTCTTATCCCGGCTTCTACCTGCTCTCCAGCTCGGATGAGTTGGGAGAAGTTTATATATAGGTATGAGATTAGGTATCCTGAGTGTTTGGATTCGCCGAATGGACAATCATGGGTATCTGTTCCTCATCATCAATGGGGTTTCTCATTTGGGCTGCCATGGCCCGCCATCGTCCCACATATGTTGACAATGATTCGTCACTTTTTTGTCTCAAGGCAGCCAGATTAGCTCTTCTTGGAGTCATGTTCAAATTATAAGAAAATCTGTCAATGAATGCTTGAGAGAGTCTCTCCCAAGTCCTAATCTGATGGCTGTCCAATGAGGTATACGAGTCCAGGGCATCGACCTTGAGGGATTTCTAGAAAAGCCGTATCAAGGCTCCATCATTCCTGACTATTGCATTAAATTCCCCACAAAAGGCTTTTAAATGTGTTGTGGGACATCCGCTACCGTCGTATCTTTTAAATTTTGGTACTTCGAAGTTTGGAGGTACCCGAGCATTTGGAAAGGGGACATAAATCCCTAAACTTAGTGGATGGGAGATCCACTCCTTGCTGCATCTGCAGTTGATTTTGTACCATTTACAGTTGTTCCCCCATTTCATTCATTTTAGATTTATGGGGTTGCGTATATCTTCCGCCTTGTTGTAGGGCTTTTGCTGCTTCCTCCTCGTAAGGGTTAAGTTCTTCGACCCTTTGATTTACAAGAATGGGGGATTGTTGGAAAGAAGATGGACTTTCGGTGGCGAGAGGTAACTGAAATTGAACTCCACTCCCTTATGGGGGAGGGTGTGATGTACGGAAATGGCTCCTGCTTGGGGTATCTGTCAATTCCAGAATGTTACTCCTGTTAAGGGGAGTATGTTGGACTCAAAACTGACCCCCTTCATGGGCATCCGCCAGTTCTTGTCTGTGATTCCCGTTAGGGGGAATTTGTGTTATAACCTGATTATTGCGATGTGTTGAGTAGTGATGTGTGGGAGGATTGCTACCGTTTGTTGGTTGTTGTTGTGGCTATGCTGACTCCTCTGGAAGAGGGAGAATAGGATTAGCCGGAGGAATGAGGGAGAAAACGAAAAGAGTTTGTGGGATTGAACTGTTTTGGACACTAGCTTGTGTTACTTGTGTGTTTGATATGGCGTTTGGTACTAAGCGAAGTAACAACTCCTGTAATGCCTTGAAGTTTTGAGACATCTCGTTCAAGGCTGTAGTGGCTGGCGAATCTGTTGGAGCTGTTAGTGCCGGTGTCGGTGCTGGTACAGGTGTTGGTTTTGATGATGATGCTTCAAGAGCTAGTGGAGCTGCTAGCTCTTCTTCATGGGTAACCAAGGCTGTTCGGGATCGAGTAGTCATAGCTTGGATTGATGCTCAAAATAAGTGTAAGCCAAAGATTGATTTTTTTTTTTTGTCTAAATGCAGTGATGATGTCCCTTGAGATAAAAGTGCCACACACTTTCGAGTCGGGTCTCGGCTAGTGGGAGCTAGCAAAAATCCCTAGTGGAGTCGTCATTTTGTGAACGGTGGAAATTGGCACCAAGCTAATTTAAATGTTTTTTGTTTAAAAGGTAGGAGTTGGTAGGCCGATTTGTAAGTGTTGGAGTCGCTACTAGCCAATTAATATCAGAATCCCGCAGTCGGTTAGAACCCATGGAATATCTAAGGTTGGAGAAATCTAAAGACTTACTTACCTTAGAGTGACTCCTTATCTGCGATTTGGGATTCTGGGTAAGAGACCTCAGTTACAAAGAGGAAAGGTGTTAGGCACCATTTTTGCCCGTACAAATGTACGGTCTCTACTTGGTGTGGTATGAAAATCTTAAGGGATGAATGATGTGGTCGGTGTAGGACTAGGCACACGTGCGTTTCTGATGTGGCAAGATCCAAGATTTGGCAAGTCACAGAGCATACATCTGTCTAAATGGCAGATGTGATGATGCTTATGCAAAAAGATAAAGAAAAGCGGACTAGATCACTAGGAATTTCTGATGTGACAGGATCCGATGTGCAGTAAGTCACAGAGCATACGTTCACTAGAGATCTAGAAAAGCGGGGGAGTTGAGAAGGGAATAAATGTCATGATGAATGCTTGCATATAAAATGAAAAGATTTTTGACTTGAACTTAAATAGGTTAAGACATAGGTTGCACCATGATCAATTCGGGCTAGACTTGGAATTGAGAAAGTTATGATGAAGCTAAGAGATAGCTAGAAAAATCCGATCTTGAAAGCTTGTGAGCTCTCTCTCACCCTCACTCCCACACTCTTCTTCTCTCCCTCCCTCTCTCTCTCTCTCACATTTGGAAAGTGAAAGTTGTTGTTGTTAAAATGTGAAGAGGAGAGAGTTATTTATACCATTCTCCAATGGTAATATGGTAATTGCTGGGTTTGAGAGGGGGTAAATGCTGACACGGCAATTTGGAATTAGTTGAGGAGAGAGGGATACCACGTGGCGCACTCTCATTGGCTCTTAGTGTTGGTAAAGAGATAAATAATGCTCTTCGGAGGCATAATTTCAACGGAAAGTTGACTTTCGGGTGAAGAGACATCCATACGAGGGCATAACCTCTGTAGGGCACGTAGCTATAGCCAGGCCATTTAAAATCGTTTCTGAATCAATGCCGTTCATTTATTGAAAGCTTCGTGGATTGTAATTGTTAGTGACGCAATCCGCAAGCGGGTCTCGGGCAATTCACCTTCAAACCAATGGGCGATGCATGCCTGAGGGCCTGAAGCGGGTCTGGATCCTAAAAGGTAGAGTTGAATCCGGGCAAAAGCTGAACCCGAGATAACAGGGACCGGATGCCCTGTAATCAACCCGCTTACAGGCGCCTAGTACTCCTGACCTACCCTGACAGACCGTGGTTGACGTTGGTTCTTTTGTAAGCCGTCTAGGTTTATACATAGCATGTAGGAAGTACGTAATTCGTGTACAGGTTTGCCTGTGCGAATTTGGAAGTGTACATTTATGCAGGCACACACGTGTTAAATCCACCAGTTGGGCTATCTATCTTGTTGATTGGATCCATTCAGGAGGTAGGTCCCACAATTGATAGTTCATCAGCGTAGATAGATCCTAGCCATTCGATCAACGGATAGATGAAGTCGTAGAATGGTGGACGGTTTAATAGAACGGTTGGGATCATTTTTACGGAACAAAGGATACCACTCATGGTCTATCCATGGTGGGCCATAACTCCTAAAACGGCCACACATCACACTGACCCACGTGGCCCAACTGCGAGAACACCTTTTGACTTATATAGTCTGCATGTACCTTACCTTTTTTTTCTTTTTTCTTTTCTAATGTAGAAAGCATGACATGCATGCGTCAGTGAGTAGTAAATGTAGGTACGTACGTGTGTATTAATGCATTGTTGGGAGGATGGGATGTAACAATGACATCCATCTGAGGGCCTAACCCTTGTAGGGCCCATAGCTAGGCCCATTTAAAATCGTTTCTGAATCAATGCCGTTCATTTATTGAAAGCTTCGTGGATTGTATTGTTAGGCGTTTGGCAGATCATCACCGTAAATACAATGAGATGTTGAACTTTGATATTCTGGCAGACTGACGGATGATACGCAGACACTCGAAATTGTATGCTTGGCATACGTCCAGGCAGGGGGAGCTTTTATGAAATAAAGTTGTAGTGAAAAGATTAGTCGATATCTATTGAACGGACAGGGATTGCTTGTGCCCCCGGCCATGAAGTTCCCGTGGTAGGAAGCTACGTGGGGCCCACAGAGATGCCTGAGAGAAATGGAAACGAATTGGCAACTCCCCTGCCACTAGCCCGGTGGCTGATGGTCGGTGCTCTGTGGGCCCCACCATGATGTATGTGTTTCATCCAATCCGTTCATCCATTTTTACAGATCATTTTATTGCTTGATCCAAAAAATAAGAAGATATAAATCTCAGGTGGACCACCACAGGAAAATAATATCGATTGGATATCCACCATTAAAATCCTCCTAAGGCCCAATATACTGTTTATTTGACATCTAATCTGTTGATTAGGTCATACAGACCTAGATGAAGGGAAAAAACAAAGATCATCTTGATCCGAAACTTTTAACTTTTATGGCCCAAAATGTTTTTAATGGTCGACGTTCATTCAACACTGTTTCGTGTAATGTGGTCCACTTGAGACTATTATAAACCTCGTTGTTGGTTTCATACTCTAAAATGATCTAGAAAAATAGATGAACGGAATGGATGAAACAAATATATCATGGTGGGGCCCACAGCACCGACCACCGGCCATTGGCTGGTGGCAGGGGAGTAGCCAATCCGTTTCCGAGAGAAATCCACTCCATCCAACCTCACAGTAGGACAGAACTCTGAAAATCAGGCAGATTCAGAACACATGTGAGAATGGAAATGTTGAAAACTTCCGGCAGCACACCATGATGTTTATATGCCATCCAAACCGTTCATAATGTTACTAACACTGGGTAAACTGGAAGAAAAATTATCATCCTGATTCAAATCTTCCGTGGCCCCCACCACATTTCAAAGGTGAGCGTTTAATCACGCTGTTCCTTTCGTGTGGCCCACATATCTTTGAATCTGCCTAATTTTTGGAGTCCTATTCTATAGTCAGGTTGAGAAACTAATGGATGGAGTGGATTTCTCACAGGCATCTCTGTGGCCCCCACATTAGCTTCCGACCATAGGACCAATCCACGTCCCTAACCAACGGTCAACATGAAGAAAAAAACATATCAACAGCCTGAGTTCAACAAACAAAATTTTCGAAATAAAAGAGTGAGATCATTTGAATATTGATACTTTAGGTTTATAAATAGGAGTTGGTGATCTGCCACGCCACGTATGCAGTTGCAAGTGCCTGCGTAGCAACCATCTCACTATGCCGGAGTATTTAAAAAAGTAAAAAAACTTCTCAAATAGAATTCGCAATCACAGATTCACATGTTCATTTCCTTTTCTTTTTCTAAACTTGGCAATTACACGGACTGTAACACAAAGAAAGCTTTAGTAAGCGCACGCGCGTTTGCAATAAAGCTGGTATGCACGCCACAGATGTGCCAGCATGGCCTATATGTACGTGATCTAATCCATGGATCATGTATTTCCAATCTAATTTCTATCTGGCCGTTCATTGGACTTTTAAAGTGGAAAATATTCAATGGTCTGATTTGGAAAGTTAAAATGTCCAATGATCAGAGGTCAGGATGGTTCGATCAATCTGATCTTTGTTTTAATACCAATATAAATTGGTTTCGACAATTTGAACGGCTGAGCATGTCCATCAATTATTCCTGCATGAGTATGTTATCAAACCCTGCATAAGTATGAAATCATCCTCCATTTTCAGAAGTGCATGAAAAGGACTGAAGATAATAAAAAATATCTTTATTAGGAAATGAATTCCATTCATAGCAATCTACGGAGGAGATTATTCATGACCTTTTCTTCTCATTTTATGAAGCCAGTGTAGATAGGTGGTACTGAAATTTTGGTATACCTACCTGTATAGAACCTATTATTAGAGCTGACACGAAGGGAGTTGACGGACGCGATTGCGTCTCATCCTTGTACGGACTCGGTACGGGGATACGTGGTGCTTACAGTGGCGTACGTGTTTTATCCATGCAGTCCATCCATTTAAACAAATTATTTTAAGGCATGAAAAAAGAAGCAGATCCTAGGCTCGAGTGGGCCACACCACAGGAAACAGGGCATTGAGGGCTACCATAATGTATGGATTTGATCCACACCGTCCATCCATTTTTCCGTATCATTTTAGATTTTGAGCCCAAAAATTGCAAAGATCCAAGGCTCAGATGGACCACACGGTGGGGATTAAATTCCTACCGTTAAAAAATTCTTAGGGACCACATTTATTTTGGATCAAGATGGTATTTGTTTTTTCACTTCATCCAGGTGTATATGACCCTATCAATAGGTTAGATGGAAAATAAAAGACAAGGTTGACCTTAAGAAGGTTTCAATGGTGGACGTCCTTACTGCTTCCTGTAGTGTGGTCCACTTGAGCCTTGGATTTGCCTTATTTTTGTTCGAGTAATCTAAAAAGACATGGAAAAGTGGATGAACGGTGTGGATAGAAGTCATACATCACAGTGACCCCTCAATGGCCCTAGGAGCGTCCACTATTGGACAATGGAAACCTTCGTAGGCCCACAGTGAAGTTTATATGCCATGCAACCTGGTGATTAGGTACACAAACATTACCTTTATAAAAAAAAACTTCTGTGGTCCCCTTGTGGTTCTGACTATCCTTACTTCTCATGTGGTGTGGCACACTTGAGCCTGAGATCTGACTCTCTTCGGAACCATGCATTAAATGAACTGTTAAAATGGATAGGCGGCGTGAATAAAACACATACGAACCACATAGCCATGCTAGGACCGAGTCCGTCCGGCAGGGTACGATCCAATCCTCGTGCATACACAATGTTTTCCGGACGCTGTTGACGCACTCCGTGCAGCACCAATAAAAAGTATGTATGTGCATGTTAGTCATGTATCCGAAAAAATTAGCACAGTAGGTGAGTCCGTACAATACCCTTTTTTAAATCGATGCCTGAAATTTTATCCGACCAAAGGCGATTGTTAGAGTACGGACATCAGATTTTTTTTTTTTTATATACAAAAATACTCCTGTCTATTAAGGTAAAGTAGTTGGAAAAAGCAGAAGTATTTTCGTCTTTCTGGATTCGTCCGTACGACTATAGTCTACTTTAGTGCTTAAGGTTTTGCTCGGGTTCAATAAAAAAACGTGAGTAATATGTTGGGTCTATACGACGCAAAATCCCCATGTATCCGGACGCGGATTAGCTACTGAACTCAAATGTAGCAAGTCTGGCTACTGAAGTGACATTATCACGTTTTGTGGGCCCATGATGTTGTATATATTGTATCAACACTGTCCATCCATTTGGAGAGATCATTTTAAGGCATGAACCAAAGAATGAGGCAGATCTAAAGTTTGAGTGGACCCCACCACAGAAAACAGTGGGGATTGAACACCAACCATTAACAACTTCTTTGGGCCACAGAAGTTTTTCGATCAAGCTGGTATTTGTGTTTTTCCTTATTCCATGTCTATGTTAACTTATAAACAAGTTGGATCTCAAATAAACATCATGGTGGGCCCTAAGAAGTTTCAACGGTGGGAGTCACTGTCCCACTATTTTCTGTGGTGGGGTCCACTTGAGCTTTGGATCTGCCTTATTCTTTGGCTCATGACCTAAAATGATCCTCCAAGTGGATGGATGGTGTGGATACAACACATACATCATGGTGGGGCCCAAAGAATGTGGTGTCGTCACTTTAGTAGCCATCTCGTTACTGTGGGGATCTGGCTCGCCTTGGAAACACGGGGGATCGAGCTGTCGGAACTATCGAAGAAGGACGCTCACGCGCTCCTGCTCTGCCTATATTGGCGAAACAACTGGGCACCTGCCCTGTCCCTAAAATGCAGCTGTCACAGCCTGCAACATCCACTGTAACTGGGAGGCACTCACAGATACAGTCGGATCAACACCGGTCTCAGGTGGAGGAACGACATCCTCAGGCTGGGGAGCAGGGATCTCTGGGGGTGGAACGAGAGTCGTAGGTGGTAAAGCGGGAGTCGCTCAGGTCGCTCTCCTGGGCGGCATGTCCTATAGGAAGGAATAAAGACATCGATTAACCTTGAGAATCTCTCGATTACACGCACGTTAGGGAAATAAATCGAAAGGTTACGCACTCGGAACCTAATCGTCCTAAACTCATAGCAAACATGTGATGTTATTATCGGTTATTCCCAAGTTATGCTCTGACACCAACTTCTATCAAGCCCCAAATTCGGAAACCGGGCTTAAAAAATTTCCGATTGTCGAATCCGATGCCGACAGCCTTCGTAGTACCCCATTCTCGGCTCCCGGCACCCATACACTAGGTTCTAAACCTGAGATCCTACAAGGGAGATTTTTTTAACATCAATTTGATTCGCAATGAGCATAACCATGAGCATAACCATAAGCATAACCCACGAACAATAATCACAAGAACACCATCACAAAATTCACTATGATAAAAAACTTTAAAGTACAATGCGTATGAAGGGAAATACAAGATAATAATAACGGAGATTCTTGAAGCTCGACTACATGCTCCTGTTTCGACTAAGCTACAGCTGCTTCTTGGCATCACCTGCATGCATTAATCATGCATAAGCTTATAGAAAGCTTAGAAGGTGGTGTAAGTGTGCCCAATATGGGCGTGCTCAAAATACAATGACGAAGTAATGTGGAATCATGCTGATGAGTACATGAATGCAATCAGCCATACCAAGGCTATGCAGTGCAAAATATGAATGCTATCGGCTATATCAAGGCCATGCGATTGAAAATGCAACTTACACATGTCAATCCTTATCCACATATCAATGCAGCTCATCACTATAACATCAAGTATCAATACAGTTCTTATTCTGGATAATCACCGGGGTTTAGTATACTCCAAATGGCATTGTCCCTTTCCCAGGCACGTAGTCCAAGTGAACGTAAGAAACCTCACTATCCGCCTGGCCAATAATCTGTCAATACCTATTCGACACATCGATAGTGGACCCATTCACGAGCTGGTCAAACTTAGCCTAGCATTGCCCCCTACCCTCAGGCGAGTAAGGCCACACCCTTTTCCAACAGACCATGACACAGTGGGAGATGCAACCTCCTGGTATTCGGCCCTTGTGCGCTCATATATCCACTCGGTCTCGACGTTGGAGTCATCCTCTGGTACCATCGGGTTTATGGATTTTCACCCAGGGACATCTATGGCGCCCCGATGCTTAGTAACAATATTTCGAGTGTCCAATCTGACCACCTACGATGTGTCTGTGGAGGCTATGACCCTGATGTCGCTAGGGCATACAGTAATCACAATCACACAAATACAAAGTGTATGAGTCACGCAGTCCAATCATGCATCAATCCTGCGCATACCGAGCGCTCATGTGGGGTAACTCTACCTATCAGGGAGTCTTATAAACTACCTACACTATGGCATATGCAATGGCCAATCACATCACATAACAAACATACAGATGATGCAGATAGGCATGTATCATAATGCTATATTGTCATAAACTCATAATCGGCGACGGTAGCCGGTATCGGTAATAGGCATCGATAATCAACCTCAACACAAGGCGAGGTCCATAGATGGATGACCGATGATGGATCAATTAAAATCAATGGGCCCAAGCGTTTGGGTTAACCCACTAAAAAATGATCAGAATGGGCCTAGCAAGGCCTAAGGGAAGGTCACAATGTGGACGTCCAACCATCATTGCACATCAATGTGGACCTTTAACCAACATTGCTCCCAGGGAATGGCCCTCATAGGGTCAATCGCATAACAGGCCCACGGTCTCATAAAAGGGTCTAATACACGTCATCATGGGTCTTGCTTATGGGGCATATACGCATCACATTGGGCCTCACTCATGGGCCAATATATATATACAACATCGGGTCGTATCAAATGGGCCGATTCAAATGGGTCGAATCAATGAGCAGATTTAAATGGGCCGAATCAAATGGGTCGGGTCGAATGGGCCAATTAAATGGGCCGATTCAAATGGGCCGAGTCGAATGGGCTAGGTCGAATGGGCCGATCATATGGGCCGTTCATCCATAGTTAGAGATCATTATAGAGCATATAAAAAAAATGAATCATATCCAAAGAATCACCTAGACCATACCACAAAGGGCAGTGGTGAGAATGATTCCCACAGTTAAAAATTTAGAAGGCCCACCATAACATTTATTTCCCATCCAAACTGTTCATAAGGTCATAAGGACCTGGACGCGGAGGGGAAAAACAAATATTATATTGATTCAAAACTTTTGTAACCCAAAGGGGTTTCAATGGTAGGCGTCAACACCACTGTTTCTGTAGTGTGGTCCAGATGATACTAAATCTATCTTATTTTTCCTCTCAAGCTCAAGGATGAGCTCACCAAATGTATGGACGGTTTGGATGAATCACATACATCAAGGTGGGGTTCACATACATAGCCCACCAAAAATTGATTTAGCTTCATCATTTTTCTTTATTATTATTATTATTTTTTTCTTTTTAAAACAGTCCACCGTCCAGCCATCTAGACGGTTGGAATATTACACATACATCAAAGTGGGCCCCACTAGCACGTCAGATGGATGGACTGTTTGGATGGAACACATCCATTAGAGTGGGGCCCATGAACTCGTCAGATGGATGGACGGTTTAGATAAAACATATATATGTCATGGGTGGACGGCTGGATGGAATCCATCAAGGTGAGGCCACTAACCGTCCAACAGATGGACGGCCAGATTGGTGCTAAGAGGATGGACAGTTGGATGGAAAATGTCCATCAAGGTGAGGCCAAACATGGCATCGTCCATATGGACAATGCAGATGAAGCACATATAGTGGTGGGTCCCACCAGATAGATGGACGATGTGGATTTCACCTCACACCACAGCCGTCCAGTGGCTGACGGTGATTGGGTCCCACGGCTGCTGATGCAGCAGATATATATCACGGTGGGTCCCACGTGAGAGTGGCCCACCATGCATATTGTCACGCCCCAAACTCGGAAACCGGGCTCATAAAATTTCCGATCGCTGAATCCGGTGCCGACAACCTCCGTAGAACCCCATTCTCGGCTCCCAGCGCCCATACGCCAGGTTCCGATCCTGGGATGCTACAAGGAGGATTTTTAACATCAGTTTAATTCGTCAAAAGCATAACTAAAGGCATAACCCACAAACAACGACCAAAAACTCCATCACATTTTCACTATGATAAAAAACTTTACAAGTACAATGAGCATAAAGGGAAATACAATGGGAATGGACAAAAAGCTCCAAAAAGATCTGCTCTGCGCTCTTGCCTCAGCGCTGCTGCGTCCTCGCGTCACCTGCACGCAACGGTCGTGCATAAGCTTATAGAAAGCTTAGAGGGTGGTGAAAGTGTGTGCGCAAGGTAGTAATGCAGACATACAGTATCAGAGTAATGCGGAACATGCTGGTGAATCCATGAATACCGTTAGCCGTACCAAGGCTATGCGATGCAAGACATGAATGACGTCGGCCATACCAAGGCCATGCGATGCGAAATGCAACTCAAGCATACAAATCCTCATCTAAGTCCACATGTCAATACAGCTCAAATCTAGGATATCATCGGGGTCTAGTACACTCTAAACCAGATTGCCGCCCCATCGCGCTCAATAAGGTAAGTGGAAGAGACCTCACTACCCGTTTGCCAATATCGGGCGCGGCTCGTCGATAGCGGACCCATTCCTCGAGCTGGTCAAACTCAGCCTAGCATTGCCCCCTCCTCTCGGGCAGGTAAGGCCGTACCCCCTTCCAACCGACCACGATACAGTGGAAAGCGCAACCTCCTGGTAATCAGCCATTGGCGCTCATGCACCCACTCGGTCTAGACGTTGGACCAACCTCTTAGTACCATAAGGGTTTAGGGATTTCACCTAGGGATATCTGTAGTACCCCATGTAGAACAAGATTTTCGGTATCCAGTCCTGCCAACCACGATATGCTTGTGGAGGCTACGACCCTGATGTCGCTAGGGCGTACAGTAATCATATCACACAATGCGAATGCATGAATCACACTATCCAGTCATGCAACAATCCTGCGCGTATCGTGCGCTCATGTAGGGCAACACCGCCTATCCGGGAGCCCCTAATCAATTTGCCCGTAGGCATATGCTATGATCAGTCACTTCTCATATCAAGCATACATATGATGCGTATGATCATGAATCAAGAACTATACTAAACATGTTGTATGGTGATGGATGCTGTTCTAAACAAAGATGGGCTTAGACGGCTAACAAGTATGGGCCTAACAATGGGCCCTAAGGAAAATTATAATGCGGACATTTAACCAACATTATTCGTACAATGTGGACGTCAAACCAACATTGCTCCCAAGGTACGGCTGTCATAAACATCATTACACAAGTCACGGTAGAGTCCCACATCGTAGTGAATTTGTGTACATCTAGTGGGCCCGACCCATGGGCCTTAGATACAGCAAATGGGCCCCATAACATGGGCCTTATGTATGTCAGGTGGGCCTCAACGGACGGGCCACCAATACATCGAGATGGGCCGAATCATATGAGCCTTATACATAATAAGGTGGGCCTCAACAGATGGGCCACAAATAAACTAAGATGGGCCATATACATAAATCAAAGTGGGGTCCACTTGAACTATAGATCTGACTCATTCTTTAGCTTATGCCAACAAAAAAATGAGCTTCTAAGGTGGTTGGACAGATTGGATGCAACCCATGCATCATGGTGGGCCCATGAAAGCCCACCATCAGGTATATTATGTAATATATATATATATATATAGACATGCACAACCCCACACGTACACACACGCCCCCACACTCATACATACGCACACACACGCACACACAGGGAGAGAGAGATAGAGAGAGAGTTAGAGAGAGAGTTGAGAGAGACATTTAGAGAGAGAGAGAGAGGGTAGAGAGATGTAGAGAGAGATGTGGACAGACAGAGGGCACGTGGCTGCCTCTCCTCTTTCCCTTTTACTTTTTCTTTCTTTTTCTTTTTCTTTTCTTTTTCTTGTTTCTTCCTGCCACAACAGAGGTGGGTCCCACGTAGGGCCCACCATATATATGAGAAAACGTACAGAGGTGGGTCCCATGAGGTCGAGCGTTGTGGGCCCCACCGTTGATGTTTGCCAACATCTAACCCATTGGTCAGATGCACCATTTCAGTGAGGGCTTGGGTCTCAAAAATCAAGTCAGCCCATGCCTTGTGTGGGCCACAACAAATACAACAGTTGGGAGGACTACCCTCCATCAAAACATTCATAATCATTTATTTGGGCCCACCAAGATGGGGTTCACAAATCCAGCCCACCCATCATGGGTGTCCCACTTGAATGAAGGGTCGGCCCAAGTTTCAGCCGCACCAAAACTTAGGTGGGTCCCACGTCGGTTGACACATCACCGTTAGCCACCCTCACCGGGGGACGTTACAAGACCTCAATCTTTGCAGGCGAGGTATCTCCACTCGATCTGCTGGTTGTGCGGGGCCCGGCCCACGTTGAAACGAGGTAGCTTTCACTCGATACCGGTGGGCTATGGGTCAGGGTGTCAGGGAGGCCCCACACGGACGTGGGTCCCACCGTCCTGGGTGGCGGATGGCTTGGATGAAGTACACACTTCATGGTGTGGCCCGCCAAGATGGATGGACGGCGTGCATGGGGTCCCATGGCCCCCACCGTCACCCGCACCCCTGTTGCCACATACCATGCATGTCAGCACACACACCATGTTAGTACGCACCCCAGGTCAGCACACACTCCCTTTTAGCCACCGCCACTAGGATCGATGCTAAGACCTTTGTGTTGACCCGAGGCATCTTTCACTTGGGCTGCCACCTAAGCTACGCACCTGGGTGGGTCCCACGTCAGGTCACACCCCATTGGCAGCCACCCCACTATGAGCCATCACAAGGTGGGCCCCCAATGGATGGTTGAGATGGCATATAAACGTCATGGTGTGTCTCACATCGATGGGGTCCATCGGTAGATGGCATGGATGACATACACACATTAAAGGTGGCCAAGATCATAGAAAGAGAGAGGAAGAGAAAAAAAACACTGGTAAAGATGGAGGGACCCCGCCACTATGGGCCCCTCTTGATACAAAATCTACATCAAAGTGGGTCCCACTACATGTGGCCCTTGAATCAAACAAATGCATGAAAACAAGAATCCAAAGATCACCCACCGTTTTCTTCTTGCACCAAAGGCCTCCTTAGCTCCTTAGCTTTGATTCCAATGGGGGAGATGAGGTTTGGATGGTTGAGATGGAAGGGTAGGAAGAGGTGGGCCACACTTGTTGCTTGGGAGAGATGGGGAAGGGCTTGGACGTGTGAGGCTTCTCTTGCTTGGGAGAGTTTTTTTTTTTTTTTTTTTAAATGAGAGAGAGTGTGTGTTGTAAAGGGAGATGTGTGATGGATGTAGTGTGATGGGTGTAAGAATACTTTTTGACTTTTGTGGCAATTTGTGTAAGAAGGGCATGGGTGTGTAAGAGCCTTTTTTACTTTGGGGCTTGCTTGGGGAAGGGTGTGAAGTGATGTATACTTGACTTGATGGGATTGATTGATGGTTGATTGATGTGACACCTCATTGAGATTCTCTTGGGTTTCGCAACGCGCAGCGTTTTTCTCGCACCGAACGCTGGCCCACATCTCCTGGCCAGAGTATCGCCTCGGCGCGCAAGTCACGGCATCCGAACCGCGGCGACGGTGCGGTCGCATTGGTACAAGTCTCAGTTTAAGTCGACACGGGTTGACGGCGTATAAATTAGGGTCGTGTGCAAGGTCGATTAAGGATCAAAGGTTGCCGGAATTCGACCGGAAAGACCGTGGGAACCTACAAAACGGTACGGTCTAGGATACGGGTCTTACACACACACATACACACACACACATATATATATATATACATATATATATATATATAGGGAAAAGGTACAATGAGCTCGAGCGTATACGGTCGTCCCATGAGGTCCAGCTGTGTGGGCCCCACCGTGATGCCTTTCGAACATCTACCCCATCAGTCAGATGCACCATTCCATCATGGGCATGGACGGTGAAAATCAAGTCAATCCGTGACTTTTGTGGGCCACACCACATACAGAAGTTGAGAGGGGCTGTGCACCATTAAAACATTCATAACCATTTGTTGGGGCCTTTCGAGATGTGGTTTGCAAATCCAGACCATCAATTATGTGTGTTCCACTTGGATGAGGCTTCAGACCAAGTTTCACCTGCATCCAAATTGCAAGTGGGTCCCAGCAGTGCTTTTATATGTTTTTGTCATGTATACTTATGGTTTTAGATGGTATGGCCCACCTGAGTTCCGTATACGGCTGATTTTAGGCCGTCCAGGCCCACGATGGAATGGTGCATCTGGTGGACGGTGTTGATGTTCGAAAGGAATCACGGTGGGGCCCACACAGCTTGACCTTATGGACGACCGTAATACGCTCGAGCTCATTGTACCTTTTCCCACACACACACACACACACACACACACACATATATATATATATACCAGTCCAGCGTCCAGCAGCAAGGATGCTAGACGGTCTAGATACCAAACCCATTCAATATCAAGGTGGGACCATGTGGTGGCCCACCATACATATATTGTAATATATCTTTATATTATATTATATTATATTATATTATATATATATATATATATATATATATATAAAGGGGAGGGTGATAGATTGCTGATATGTCCAATGTGTGGGATCTCCACCATCCCAACAATGGATGGTGTGGATCATCACCTGCAATAGGGTGGGCCACACCATCTGATGTTGATGGACGGAGCAGATCTAACACATATTAGTGGGGTCCACACCATCATAATGGATAGAGAGAAGGAAAGAGGGAGAAAGAGTGAGAGAGAGGGATACATGAAGGGGAGGGACCCCACCACTATTAGGCCCTCCCTATACAATGCATACATCAAGTGGGTCCCACAACAAATGGGCCCTTAAAAATCAAAATCATCGGTGGATCACCCACCTATTGCACTCCTCCTTGATCCCTTGGACTTGTATGCTCCTTGCCTTCACTTTTAATGGAGGTTGATGGTGATTAGAAGGTTGAGATGAAGATGAGAAGGTGGGCCACACTTAGTATTTGGGAGAGAGCTTGGACGTTGGAATTTGTTACTTGGGAAATGAGTTTTAAGAAATGAGAGAAAGAGAGAAATAATGGATTAAAGGGATGGATGGAGTGGTTGTTGTAAGGAAAGAAGATGGAGAGGTATAGGTGTGTTTGAAATTTTGAAAAAGAGGGATGGGTAGGGGAGAGAGAGAGAGTTGACTTAGGAAAAAAAGGAGGGATGGGTGTTGGTACTTGTGGTATGGAGTGTACTTGACTTGATTGATTGATTGATTGATAAGACATGTTGTAGAGATTCCCTCGAAATTCGCAACGTATGGCGTTTCTTGAGAATGAACGCCGGCCCACATCTCCTGGCCCGGGTATTGGTTCGGTGTGCGAGTCACGACGTTGGAACCGTGGTGATGGCGCGGTCGCTAAGATACAAGTTTCGGGTCGAACCGACTTTGGTATACAGGTCTCGGCTTAGGATCGTGCGCAAACGTTGGATACAGGTCGAGGGTTACCGGAATTCGATCAGGAGGACCGCGGAAGCCTATGGAATGGTACGGTCTAGGATACAGGTCTTACAGACTAACTGGGCACTTTTTCAATGCCATCGACAGGATTAGTTCAATAACATCGATGAGTGTTCGATGTCATCAAGAATTTCTGAAAAATCATGTTTTGTCTTTGGACAGTTGAGATGTTAGTTCGATTCCATCGATGAGTTTTCGATGCCATCGAATGATTAGTTTTAATGTCATCTATGAGTGTTCGATGACATCGACAGATTTTTCACAAAACTGTGAATTTGCGGGATTTGTTTTCGATTTCATTTAGAATTCTTTCTAAGGCTATATATATGGGTATAAACAGGATTGAGATGAATTCTAAGTGATCTAAACCATCCTAGGGTTTTAAAGGATGTAGCAAGGGTGAGATTCGAGGTTGTTCGAATCGGGTAAGCTCTTTCTCTTTGTAATTTCTGCTTTCGTAGTGATTATCTGTCGTTTCATGCCGTGGTTTTTTCTCGAAAGGGTTTTTCCCCATTAAAATGTATGTGTTCTTCTTCCTTTTGCTTGGTGTTATCGGATAGCTATCCTTAATTTATCTCTGTGTACTTCCGCGGTCCCCCAATAAGTGATATCAGAGCTAACGTTGGGGCGCAGGCTTGAATTTGAAGGATTAGTATCAATGGGAAATACCGAGTATAATATTGAGAAGTACTTAGGCAAAAATAATTTTGAGTTATGGAAGGTTAAGATGATTAACATATTAACTAAGCAAAGCAAATATGAGGCTCTTAAGAAGCGATGCCTGTCCATGAGTGACGGAGACTGGAATACTCTTGATAAGAAGGCCTTATCCTTTATCCGATTGTATCTCACGGATGAGGTTCTCTATTATATTTTGAGGGAGAAAATCGTAATGAGTTTATGGGCAAAGTTAGAGGACGTTTACGTGAAAAATCCCCTTGAGAATCGCCTACACTTAATGTAACACCTCGAACTTTTCAATACCCACGTATTAAAAGTTCTCGAGTGTTACCATGAAATTTAACTTATTATGTACATGTGTACAATACCAATGTAGCTATCCTAACCTTACATGTATTCTACAACATGAATATGACCGTTGAGAATAATCTCCATTCATAGATCAAGCTATCTGACCGTTGATTTTAAGATAGGATCATCATATACCTAAATATTCTCACTTGTCGATCATAACCAACCGCTCTGTCAAATATGCACTGCTAAATAGAGATATCTAACCGTCCGCTTTGATTTTGGATCACCCGATCGTAGTAAACTAGCTACTTAATATCTACATTCGCTCGTACACACATCAAGTTGATATTCTGATCCATTTATCTTGTTTATCACTTATGAATATGTTTAACCCACCATTAGAACTATAATTTGAGAAACTTACACATGTGAACAAGACACTCGAATCTAACAATACACATGTCCTACCCTCTAATCACTCTAGAAATCCACATTGCGTTCTTTCATTTACATAATTGGTCATAAATATACCTATATGCACTGTTAGAGTACCAACCATTAAGTTTTTCTATTTTAAACATGTCATCTGACCATCCATTGTGTGATTTGATATATCTACATTCCCTAATTAATATAGTGAATAACTCTTTATTGATAATTATTTAGATATAAGTCATTTTGTAAGAATTACTTAGAAACATACTTATAATCATGTATAACTATTAGATTTCCCAAAACTCTCATGTCAGTAATAATTACAAAAATGCCATTAAGCTAGACCCTTGAATTCTAGATCGCATGGTTCCCACGACCCGTTTGATATGAAATTTTATACCATGCCTATGTATCATAAATTAACCATACATGTCAAATTTCGGCCCATAAATCATTGTCAAAGTGACCCAATTAACAAATCATCTCATTAACAATTGATTTTGATGTCCATCGAGCGAAGAAACCTCGTGGGTAGTCGTAATAAGATATTTCTCTTCATATGAACGATTAGGATTGTTCATAATCATAATATGGACCAAGTGCGAAATATGAATACCCTAACTACTAGAAAAAGGGGCAAAGACTATGGATAAAAATCGTAGCTAAAGGCCTATTGCTACGGTTATAGTCTGTAGCATGACCGTAGCAATTGGTGGTGTAGCTAAGGTCACAAAGTTATGGCTACGGATTAAATCCATAGCAATATATATCAATAGCTACAGATATAATTCGTAGCTATATTCTCTGTAGCGAAATGTACATACAGCTACATATAATATCTGTAATTAAAAGTAGAATGAAATCCGTAGCAATATGTTGAAGTTAGAAATAGCTACGGTTTTCAGAACAAGAGCTATGGCTAATATCCGTAGCTACTTTTAAAAAATAAAAAATAAAATTATAACAATAGTGTCTGTTACCATTGCAAGAACCTGCTCTGATTGATCAACTCATCTAAGCTTAATACAATTAATGCTGCTAGGAATAGTACATAAAATGCAATCAGGAAAGAAAACGATGCATTCATATTACAAATAACAATCAAATCATACAATGCATCCTACATTCACGTTTCCAAATAAACAAATTTCACTCATTATCATTACCAATTGTTTTGACATATAAGTAAATATTTTTTTTAAAAAAAATCTATTGAAGATAGCATCCTGAAAGTACAAATAAAGGAATCCCACTCTGAGATACTTACTCTGAAAAGTACCCATGAATCTCCAATTTTTTTAGAAGAAGATAATAATTCTGTACAATTTCACCCTCATCCTTTACAAATTATGAAAGACATTATTCCTGAAGCATCAAGAAGATAAGAGACAGACAGGCACCGTCGTTCTCTTCAAAAGAACAAGTATATCATCATTAAAAGCTTGTCCTCTTCAGAATAGAACAATAGTAAATACATATCGGTCAAGTTTAACAGGAGTACATTTTGAACAGGAAATATGACTCTCTCTTTTTTTTTTTTCATACTTCATATGAAACTTATTTATCTTAACGTCATATCTTCATGTGGTATATATTTATCTTATCATTGCATCATTTTTTAACTTGAGCAATTCTAATAGGGTATGTTTGATAGACATGTGGAGCTTGAGCAATAAGTTATAATAATGGTTAGAATAGCATTACCTAAATGATATTCAGAATGGGTGGGACTAAGTTTCAATTCTAGTTAGTTGCACACACAGTTTAGGCTCATAAGTAGTTGGAGCAACCACAGTTTAAACTCATAAGTAGTTGGAGTTGGTCTTACGCGAATGGCTGCTGTAACTCTCTAGAGTTTGCTGGGCTTATCGCGGCACGGGAGTTCACAAACCGCGATCCATCAGAGGGGGCCATTGAAGCTACCAGGGTCGTGAACTCAATAGGATTTACGCACAAGGTTGGCCACAGTAACTCTCTAGAGTTCACGGGGTGCGCAAGGCTACCGTCGAGGTACCAAATCCAAGGTTGTCAGTCCATCAGTGGAGGGTCTCCTGCTTCAGAGACTTGCCCCTATGAGTTACTACTGAAATCAAACCAGGGATCTGGGGAGTCATCATGCTTCGGAAACTCACTTTTCCTTCACCTGCAAGGTTAGACCCATTCATAAGGGGCGCTCTCCGGCCATCCTCATAACGCTGCCTGAAACTATACAGACAGCATGACTCTTACATAACTGCTTCGTCAATTACCCGCATGGGTACATATGAAGCTCTTTATGGGCTTTTTAGGGCCACAGACTCCATTGCTGCCCGAATAATATATATTTGTCACTGATGATGATAGGTCTTATGCGTAGTTGGCCATATGAGGCTTGGCTAAGTTGCCTTAAATGATAAGCTGTCATCGTTGCCATCGACTTTATATGTGGTTGGCTATGTAGTTTTATTCCACTGCCAAAAATAGTGAATCAATAATTGATATTTCACCATTGCTGATAATGTTCTGGTCTATATTCATGTTATATTTAAGATGGCATATTAGCTTGGTGATGATAGCAATTCTGATAAGATAAGCTTATACGAGTGATTGATAATGACATTGATAATTGCTAATTTTGACAATTTTGGCGATAACCATCGACTTTTGGCAATTATCATCAATGCTTGGCAGTAGTCATCAATGCTTGGTCTTGACTCGGTCGTATAGTTTTGCCATATTGCCCGTAATAATAGTTCAGCTTTATAGCAATGCTTTCTTGCTGTCATACATGACAGATCATCATTGCTACTATAATCCGTCATGATCCTTGCATTTAGCTTTTCCATCCGACAACCTACTCTTATGATAATCATTGGCGATAATCACCAGCGTTATCATCAACATAATCATTGTCATTTTGGCAATTGGCAATATATATATATATATATATATATATAGGGAAAAGGTACTATGTGCTCGAGCTCATGGGAATGTCCCATGAGGTCGAGCTGTGTGGGCCCCACAATGATGCGTGTTGAACATCTACCCCATCAGTCAGATGCACCATTCCATCGTGGGCCTAGGTCTCCAAAATCAAGTCAATCTGTTACTTTCGTGGGCCACACCACATACAGAAGTTGAGAGGGGCCGTGCACCATTAAAACATTCATAATTATTTTTTGGGCCCACCAAGATGTGGTTTACAAATCCAGCCCATCCATTATGTGTGTCCCACTTGGATGAGGGTTGACCAAGTTTGAAGCATTCAAAACTCAGTGGGCCCCACCAAGTGCTTTTATATGTTTTTGGCACGTCTTCACATGATTTTAGATGGTATGGCCCACCTGAGTTCCATATACGGCTGATTTTTGGGATATCCCATAATTTAAAGGGGACCCATCAAATGCACGGTGTTGATGGTCGACGCGCATCACGGTGGGTCCCACACAGCTCGACCTCATGGGACGTTATCATGTGCTTGAGCGCATAGTACCTTTTCCCACATATGTATATATATATATATATATATATATATATATCACTTTTCACCTAACAATATGGCTGATGCTTTCGATACACTTCGAAAGTCTGCATTTCATTAGTACTCAAAAAAAGAGAATACAACACTGAAAAGGAATACAGAGGTCTATCTTTATTGTACTCTTGCCTGCCCCCTTTTGATTGAGAAGAACTACAGAGTTACACTACAAGTATTCTGAATCAAAACTATATGCATATTCATGGACGGTATATTTTTAAGAAACGGGCGTTCACTGGTATACTTATACACCGTCCGTCTTGATTTACTACCCAATATGCCCCATTAGAATACACTTCAGATATTATATATGGGTTATCCCATTTAGGGTCAAATTTGCCCCATGTCTTGTGAGTGACCACTATCAGACTTTTCAGCATTAATACCATATTGCCCTTTTGAAGGAACAATGCATAACCCTTTTATCAAAAGCGGCAAAGATTCTTGCTTGATACAACTGTAATCGCTGCTGAGCTGCTAATCGCTTTTCATCCAACAAATCTAATTCAGCCAATCTGATCTTAGCGTTTTCATCATCAGTCATCGACTGATGTACTGCTACTCCGAGCGAGGCAGCTTTCATTTCTATAGGGAAAACGGCTTCAGTCCCGTAGACTAGAGAGTATGGCGTTGCTTTCATGGCAGTACAGTGAGTAGTTCGATAAGCCCACAAAGCTTCTTGCAACTTTTCATCCCAATCATGTTTGTTCCCTGCAACTGTTTTCTTCAATATTTTTACAATTGTCTTGTTAAAAGCTTCGGCCAATCCATTAGCTAGTAGATAGTAAGGTGTCGAAAATGAATGTTGAATATCATATTTCTAGCACAATTTCTCCATTCCCCTATTCTTAAATGGCGTTCCATTATCAGTAATAATCTTTTTTGGAATACCATAACAGTATATTATTGCATGTCGTATGAAATTCACGACGTCCCTCTCTTTGACACTTCTCAATGCAACAGCCTTAGTCCACTTGGAAAAGTAATCCGTGGCTGCCAAAATGTACTGTTTCCCTCTGGATGACGATGGGTTTATAGGACCAATAACATCAAGTCCACAGGCTGCGAAGGGCCAAGAAGCTACTGATTGATACAAATCTTTAGGGGGTACATGTATTATATCGCCATGTATTTGACAACCATGACATCATTGTACATAATCAATTACGTCCTTAAACATTGTAAGCCAGTAATACCCCATTCGACGTATTCGATGAAACAGATTTCTACCAGCCTGATGAGCTCCACATTCTCTTGAATGTGCTTCACCCAATATTTGATTCGCCTCCTTCGTATCCAAACATTGCAACAGTACCTCATTGTAGGATTTCTTATAAAGTTCTTCATTACATAAAATAAATTTCTTTACTCTTTGCCTTATTTGCAGCCTTTGTGCTGGATCCTCAGGTAGGATATCATATTTGAGATAATCCACAAAAGGTTGGTGCCAATCATCAATCATGATCTCTAAACATGATACGGGAAGTACTACAACAATCTCGACATCATCAGCAAGCGGTAAGAACCTTCTTTCTTCTATTGTTACTTATAGAGGGCTCCGATTAGAATAAGCTAAGGTCATAGCCAAAAGGGCCAAAGCATCTGCCCTTGCATTTTCTGACCTGGGTATATGTTTGACTTCAACGTCTTGAAATTGCTCCAAAAGTTGTTACGCGCGATGATAATACGGGAGGAGCTCTTGCTTCCTTACTTCGAATTCTGTTGTGAGCTGGTTTATTACCAGCTTAGAATCACCAAAAATCTACAACGCTTTTATCTTCATTTCCTGAGCTATTTCCATCTCTATAATGAGGGCTTGATATTCAACCTCATTATTGGTGCATGTTGCGCATAATGTGAAAGAATATGGCAATAGATCGCCTCGTGGACTAATAAATATTACCCCAGCACCTGTTCCTGAAGTTCTAGAGGCACAATCAAAAATACATTTGCCATAGGCCGCATAATTCTGTCGTCATCACCTATTCATCTGGAAAATCATCATTTATCATTTCGTTGTCCGACACAGGATGGGCTGCCAAGAAATCTGCCACCGCCTGCCCCTTTATTTCTTTTGTCAGTTCATACGTGATCGCATATTTTGATAGTAAAAGCATCCATTTGGCCAATCTCCCCCGATAGCATCAGCCTTGTCATTAAGAATTTCAGTGGATCCACTCGCGAAATCAAAATTATATCGTGAGAGAGACAATAATGCCTTAATTTTTGTATTGCGAAGATCAGAGCTAAACACACTTTCTCGATAAGCACATAGTTGCATTTCGCTTCCACTAAAGTTTTTCTCAGATAATACAGCGCGATTTCCTTCCCTTGTTCGTTTGTGCCAACAAAGCCCCTAACGAATTTTCTGATGCAGAAATATAGAGAATAAGGGGTCTACCTTTCACAGGCGCTGCTAGTACTGGGGGATGTTTCAACAACTCTTTGATTGAATCGAATGCGTTTTGACATGACTAATCTCACGTAAATTCTACTCCGTTCTTCATTAGATGAGAAAACGGTTGACACCTTCCTGCAAGATTTGAAATGAAATGACGAATATATGCCAACTTTCCTTGTAAACTTTTTAATTCCTTCAGTGTTTTCAGGCGTAGCATTTCTTGTATAGCTCTGATCTTTTCTGGGTCAATTTCAATTCCTCGATGTCTAACGACAAAACCGAGAAACTTCCCTAACGAAATGCCGGACGCACATTTAAACGAATTCATCTTCAGTTGCTTCTTTCCGAGACGACGGAATACTGAAACTAGATGTTCACAGTGTTCTTCATGGTCATTTGATATAACCACTAAATCATCTACATAACATTCGACATGTTTGTGCATTATATCTTGGAATATATTTTACATCACTCTCTGATATGTTGCACCAGCATTTTTTAGACCAAACAGCATGACTTTGTAATAGTAGATTTCCAGCGATGTTCTGAATGTCGTGGCTTCCTCATCTTCCGGAGCCATTCTTATCTGGTTATATCCCTTGTAACCATCCATAAAGGACATGACAACATATTTCGTTGTACTATCGATTAACAGCTCAGTAATTGGCAGCAGGAAGTCATCCTTTGGACATGCTTTGTTCAAGTCCCTAAAGTCGACGCATACTCTGATTTGTCCACTCTTCTTTTTCACTGGGACGATATTCGATATCCATTTGGGATACTTGACCTCCCTGATAAACCCAACTTTGATGAGTTTGCTCACTTCTTCTTCAATCAGAGGGATCAGCTCCAGATGGAATCATCATTGTGCTTGCTTAATTGGCCTCTTATCCTTAGAAATATTTAACCGATGCATTGCCACTGATGGTTCCAGACCTGGCATTTCAGCATGTCCTGGCAAATACATCTTTATTCTCCTTCAAAAGTTTCACATGCCAATTGGCCTCCTGTTCAGAAAGACCGGCGCTTATGAATATGTTCTGGGGTTCTTCTTCCGTCCTTATGTTTATTTCTCGCAAGCTATCAACCATCGGTTGCCCCCCATCTTCCATTTGCTTAGGAGCCACTTCGGGATGTTTAATCATTTTAATTTCCTCTTCTTCTACCACCTCTACAGTGATCATATTCACTGAGGATTCCCCTCCCAATCCGTGAAATCTTTCCTGTTTCTTTTCTTTGACGCCAATCGAGATTAAAATACCTTTTCCACTGTTTAAACCAACTGGCTCTTCACAATCGAAGCCCATATTCTTCATTATTCTTTTGCTAGCAGAGTTATACCTTTCCAAATCTTCGGGTGTCAATTTTGTAGATTTCATCTTATTATCTCTCTTTGCTTCTATCTCTCCCTCTGACACTGCATAGAATTCAATAGGTTCAGGGTTCTTCTTATTGGCCTCAACATGGAACCTCTTAGGCATAAATGAGAATGGTTTCTTCCTTTCAGATTGCAGTAGCGGCATCATATAATTTGCCTGCAAAATTTTTAACTGCTCGGGCGATAATAATGTCAGCAGAGGTTGTCCCAGTCGTCTCAGATGTTTTGGCACAAAATAGAATTTCTGTTTCACCTTCTCTTTCTCGGACATCCCTATCTTTGCAATTTCGTTTTGTGCTGTGAAAGTATTATCTTTCATCATTTCATTATTATTGCTTCTCTCGTTGTTTCCTGTGGTGAATTTGTCATAATAACCGGCGTCAGCGAAGAAAGATTTTGCCTCTGTATATGGTTTTAATTTGTATCAGCCATCACCTTACACTGAATCCCGTCTTTACAGTACTTGAAGTATTGGTGAAGAGTTGATGGTACGATGCCATATTGATGCATCCAAGGTCTTTCCAGAAGGAGATTATATGTTGTTACTGCATTAATAACATGATAAACAACATCCGCTATCAGCTTCCTGATTTCCAATGTCAACGTAATTTTGTCAAGTGCTCTTTGTCCATCTTGATTGAACCCTTGTATCATCATCCCAGTAGGGCGCAAATAAGAGCGGCGATATCCGAGTTCACTTAGCATCATTAGTAGCAATAGATTCACTGCAGACCCATTATCTAGCATTATCCGTTTTATTTGTTTACCGCCGACATGGCCTTTAACCCTCAACGGTCTATTATGATCTTCACAACAGATTAAGTCCTCATCAGAGAAAGAAACGACCCCCATACAATTGGTTCATTCATCGTGTTCCATCTCTGTAAGCAACGCTCTCCTAACGTTATTATCAGATAGGGCCTGTATTAGACTGTTTCTAGAATCTTCTGACAGTCGTAGTGCATCATATACACTTAGCCGAGTTGGTTTGCCTTTCAAATGACTTACTACATCATATGCCACCTCTTCAACCTTATCTTTCCTTTTTTCTCTAGTACTGTCATGGCATTCTTTATACATCTCTTTCCTTATTACCTCTGCGTTCTGCCTGTAGGGGCTCTTTACCCTCTTTCCGGAACGTAACGTGACCACTGCAGCTTTATCCGTTCATTCAAGAGAATAATGGTCACCCATCCTTTTAACGTAATTTGAATGCGTATGTTCCTGTCAAATGTCATATGCAATATTAGCTAGTATTTATCTGTAAATAAATTCTATTTTGGAGATGAAAGGGAGAATGTTTCTACTGAGAGTCACCATTTTGGCGTCTTATAGGACGCCAAACAATGATAAAATCCTCTAAGTCATTCTTAAATCAATATTAAATAAGAATCCCCAGCGGAGTCGCCATTTTGTTTCAACCAGAAACGAAAAGCATTTGATTTGGGAGAATTTCTTATTTAACATTGATGAAGATGGAACAAAGATAATATTCATCAATTTCATTTATTCTGAGTTCATTAACATCCTCTTGATCCTTTGATTCCAAGATAGAATCTCTTAATAAAGAGAAAAATACACAAGTCAAATGTAATCAAAATGTAAATTTTCGCACTATTCCAGCGCATTTTCATCAAAATCTCTAGGGGAGACGAGTTGTGCGGGTTTCCCATGCTAGGATCCCTTGAAAATATCTGAAATAGCCTAATCGTCTGACAAAAATTTCAGCATAATGACTGCTTTCAAAGATTACTCGCACAACTCATATAGGAGTTACGCGGCCGATGAGTTGCGTGGGCCCACGCAACTTGCTATGAGTAGTGCGGCCCTCCCTCCTTCCTTCTCTCTGTCTTCAATACCTGGCAAAGGGACTGACCTCCTGAACATCTGATCTCTCAAATGAAGGGGTGAGGAGGTATTTATAGGCATCCGCACGTGTGAGCCCTCGACTCTTGTGCCATGGACCCCACTTCGCACCAACAACTCCTCTGATGAGACTTGCGCGCCCCAACGCAACTTGGGTGAGTTGTGCGAACCAGAGCATCTTGGGTCCCGCACAACTTATACTGCTTTCCCTCTCATTTTTATGCCTTTCTCCAACTCTCTCTCTCTCTAATCACTTTTGGTACCCTAATATACACCTTTTGATTGGCTATGGTCATGGCCACGACTAGAGTGTCGTCATGCGGGTGTTGGATGCCTCGCGCATCTTCCTCGGAGAATGTTAGGCTGCATGGGCTCATTCGTTGCTCCTTGTGCGGCCCATTTGCTAAGTGAACATAATGATCAAGATCGGTGCTCTGAGCATGAGCTTTCGAGCCCGGTTCGAGTATTCGCCCCCTAAGGGTCCATCGCAAATAGTTCGAATTTCAATGCTGTCGTCGATGGTTTTACTCGGCTGCTCATCCTTCTGAGCTCACTTATCCTCTTTGACGTACTAACACAGGTGTCCTTTGCGGATAAGAGTTTGGATTTCTTCTTTGAGATCAACGTAATTGTTGGTGTTATGACCGTGATCATGATGAAAACGACAGTATTTGAGTTTATACCGTTGATTTGCATCTGTTTTCATACATCTCGGCTATCTTAGAAGCTTCTTGCTTCAGAGAAGTATTAAGGGGAGTGTGCGAACTGAATCGGCTTTTCGAGCTATTTGCTCGGTCCCTGCCTGCATGGAGTGTCTTTGTTTGACCTCATCTTGTTGTGCACTGTTCAAGGTTGTGCCTCCTCTTTACGCTTTCTGTCCTTCGCCGAGCTCTCCGTGCTCCTCGTGGATTTCCTTGAGCCGAAAAGGTCCTCAGCATTATAATATTTTTGGGCTCGATTCATGAGCTCTCCCAGAGTAGTACGGGGGTTCTTCCCAATGGAGAAGAGGAACCTGCCCTCCCCGAGGCCTGCTATCATAGCAGTTAGCATGATCTTATCCGAGTAGTCGTCGACTTGCATTGCCTCCTCGTTGAATCACTTGATGTAATCCTTCAGAGTCTCACCTTCCCTTTGGTTCATGGTGAGTAGGTGAGTGAACGACTTCCATTGCTCCCTCCCGACAATGAACTGTGTCAAGAAGGCTTTGCTAAGCTCGGCGAACGAGCTAATAGACCTAGGCTTCAGTTGCCTGTACCAACTCCATGCTGCCCTCGTGAGGGTTAAGGAGAAGGCCCGGCACATGATCGATTTGGATGCTGACTGTAGTTCCATCTATGATCTGTAAGACTCCATATGCTCAGTCAGGTCTCCAGAGCCCAAACACGTGGTGATGGGCGGCATCCGGAACCTCGAGGGCAAGGTCAAGCTGATGATCTCACTGGTGAATGGTGGCTCTATCTCCTCCATCATTGCTTCGATCGTCGTCAGGGCCTGTGCTTGATAAGACTGGCGCATGACACTGATCTGACGTTGGAGTTTATCGATCTGGGCTTCCCATGAGTCTCTATTTTCGGCGACAGTTTCTGGTGCCTCATCATCCTCAAGCTCTTTCCCGCATCTCCTCTTTTCTAATTCATGACAGAGGTCGGTAGGAGCTAATGCTGAGGTTCCTGAGACGTAGGTTGGGGCTTGGGTCGACATGCCCCTCGATGCTCCCCTTTGAGAACCAGCAGGGGCAGAGTTCTCTACGGCCACTAGGGCAACTACCTCCTGAATGGGGGGATGAAGTTATCTCACCAGTTGCTGCCTCATTTGGCCAAACTCATTGGCTAATGTCTCAACTTGATATTGTAGCGAATGATATCAGCCTCCCCGGTTCCAAGACTGCTGTGTTGGTCCCATAGGAGCCGACTCGGCTTGTATGAGAGGACGAGTTTCGCTGTCCAGCCGGCTCGGGATCAATAGAAGTGGTCGAAGGGAGAGCTTTCTTTCTTTCTTTCGCCATTTTACTCTTTTCTAGTAGAACAAGAACAGTTCCCACGTCGTTCCCACATAATACGCCAAAATGTTAATGCAGAAATGTAGCTCACCCTCACCGAGCTCTGATCACTTGCACCGAGCCCTATATATCTGGACAAGAAAAGGACAAAGGAAACCCTGGCTAGGACAAGGGACCCTCCGATGCCAAAGTCAGGCTAGGAATCTGGGTCTAGGTAGTGTGGATGGGTTTCGAGTGAGAGATTTTGCATACCTGTCCCTTTAGACTGACTCTGTATTTATAGTATTGATGGTGTATTGTGGTTTCGTAATCTTCGGCGTAATCTCAGCCGCTAGGCGAGGCATGCGATAGTGACGATACTGTCAGTTACCCCGTGATTGTGGACGAGGCAGTCACTCCTATCGTGCGTTACTAGAGTAGATTCAGCCTCCTTGGCTGGCCAATAATTATCCGAAACCGAGCCTGGGTGGGACGAGTTAAAGCAACCTTCTGAGGATGGCCTGATTCGAACCGAGGTAGAGCAGATTTAAATGTGGCGTGGGTTCTTGCTTAGTCTGCCCAGTTCCACATTTGATCTATAGCATGAGGTCCCGCATGGCAGCTCAGAATAGAACAGCCTTCATGAATACCATTCAAGGGTCGGATACCAGTGGTTTGATGATCCCGCCCAACTGTTTAAGAGGGGTCGGACTACATTTCCCGTAACAATTACCATGATATTTATTTTCCATCAAACTGTTCATCTGCTAACTTGGATAAGGGTGGCTAGGGTGGATCCTCGGATCCATTTTTGTCCATGGATCCTCGACTGTGAGGCCCACCATGATGTATGTGCCTTACATCCACACCATCCATCCATTTTGACCCCTTAGTTTTCGGGATCTAAAAAATGAAGATCTAAATCTCAGGTGGACCACGCCAAAAGGAACATGGTGAAAGACCAAGATTTAGATCTACTTCATTTTCGATACCATGCCCTAAAATAAGCTTTCGAAACGTGTAAGTCACATACATCACACCCCACATTCAGCTTTTCACCGAACCGCACCCCTTGAACAAAGGAAAAACACAAATATCAACTTGATCCAAAAACTTTGTAGCGTCCAGGAAGTTTTGGAAAATGGAAATTAAATCCCCTCTTTTACTTAGGGCATGGTCCACTTAAAATTTATATTTGAATAATTTATGTGCTCATACCCTAAAATTAGTTGGAAAAACGGATGAATGACCTGGATAAAACACATAAATATAGGTGGGCTCTATAGAGTTCGGTGGCCTCTTCAATTCACGTCGGCAAGCTGTCTGCATGTGACCAGTTCTATTTTAACAAAAAAGTGTCGGCATTGGAAGATGAGAGGTTAGGGTTGCTCCACCCGTACTGTTGAAATTGAGTTATTGCATGTCAGTGGTACATTTCTTGGGTCCATCCATATCAAGCATCGTGCTCTGGTTGAGATTTCCATGTAATTACAGGGAACTGGCATCCAAACAAAAATGAGAAGATGACAATTAGGTGTCGCCCTGGCCTGACCTCACCTAACATAGTGCAGCACTGACCATGGGATTGCCTAAAGAACAGGTGGACCAGACCTTTGGGTCCACCAAGATGTATGTGCCTTACATCCATGCTGTCCATCTATTTTGAAAGCTCACTTTGAGGAATGATTATAAATACAAAGAAAATCGAAATATCAGTTGGACTACACCATAAGAAATAGTGGTGATTGACCATTAAAATTTTCTTGTGGGTCATAAAATTTTTATATCAATCTAATATTTGTGTGGTTCCTCTGTTCAGTTCTTTGTGAACTTATCAATAAGTTGGATGGCAAATAAACATACATTCTGGTGGCCCCTAAAATGTTTTTAGTGCTACACATTTAATTACCATTATTTCCCAGGGTGTGGTCTACCTAAGTTTTGGATTGCTTCGTTTTGGGATCATCCCCTAAAATGAGCAGTCAAAATAGTTAGGAGGGAGTGGATGGAAGGTGGCCCCCACAGTCAGGGATCCACCGAAGCCTGACCCTCGATGAAGCAAAACACAAATATCAGCTTGATTCAAAACTTCCGTGGCCCCCAAAAAGTTTTCAATGGTGGGAATTCAATGCCCTCTGTTTCCTATCGCATGGTCTACTTGAGCTTTGTATCTACTTCATTTTTGGGCTACACTCCAAAATGAGTTAGAAAAACAGATGGACCACTTGGATAAAACACGTAAATCACAGTGAGCCCCACAGGGTTGGGTGACCTGACACGGATTAGCTACTTAACTGGATGGTAGTCAGTCTCCCTACTCAAGTGATGTCACCACATTATATGAGCCCCAACATGAGATATTACTTTAGGGCATGAGCCACAGAATAGTCCGATCCATACTTCGAGGGAAACCCATCACATAAAGTGTGGGAACGATGACTCCCGCCTCTGAAACCTTCCTAGGCCCACCGTGATGTTTATTTGAGATCCAACTTGTTTATAAGTTAACAAAGACATGGAATAAGGGAAAACATAAATATACTCTTGATCAAAAACTAATGTGGCCTAAATAATTTTTTAATGTAAGCATTTAATCTTTACTATTTTCTATCATGTGGTTCACTTGATCTTTGGATCTTTCTTATTCTTTGTATCTTATGCTAAAATGATCTCTCCAAATGGATGAACGGTGTGGATACAGAACATACATCGTGATGGGGCCACAAAACGTGGTGACATCAATTTAGTAGCGAGACTGGCTGCTGTAGAGTCCAGTAGCTAATCCGCGTCCGGGGTGACCTGGTTTTGCAATCCGCACCGGCAAGCTGTCTGCGTGTGACCAGTTCTTCCAGTAACAAGGTGTCCTCGTCGGAATCGGATTGGCTACTCCCCTGCCACCAGCCAATGGCTGATGGTCGGTGTTCTGTGGGCCCCACCATGATGTATGTGTTTCATCCATTCTGTCCATCTATTTTTCTAGATCATTTTATGGTAAGAGACCAAAAATGAAGTATATTCCAATCTCGAGTGGACCACATTACAGGAAACAGTGTTGATTGAATGTCGACCATTAAAAACCTTTTGGGGGCCATAAAAGTTTTAGATCAAGCTGATATTTGTTTTTTGTCCCTTCATCTGGGTCTACATGACCTAATTAACAGATTGGATGTCAAATAAACGGTACAGTGGGCATTAGGAGAATTTTAATGGTGGATGTCCAATCACTATTGTTTTCCTATGGTGTGGTCCACCTGAGATTTATATACTTCTCATTTTTGGAATCAAGTCCTAAAATTATCTGTAAAAATGGATGAACGGAATGGATGAAACACATACACCATGGCGATGGTGGGGCCCACAGAGCATAACCACCAGCCACCGAGCTGGTGACAGGGGAGTAGCCAATCGATTTCCATCTGGGTCGGACACGAATTAACTACTAAATCTGACATTAGCGAGTATGAGGTAACCACGTTCCGTGGGTTCTGTGTATGTGTTATGTTGATGTCAAAATTTGGACCACCCTCCACTCGGCAAGGCGAACCTCCAATGTACCCAGAACCTGCACAGAGAGTGAGCAAAGGAGACCCTGGCTAAACCGAGAGACCCTCCGATGCCTAAGTCAAGCCAAAAGAATCAAGGTCTAGGTTGATAGTAGAGACAGGGTGTGAGATCTTGCGTACTTGTAGCGATGAGGTCTTGGTGTATTTATACTTAACTATCGGATGATCTGGGTCCGTTAATCTTGGCATGATTCACTCAATCAGGGAGATTTTCGGATCGTGGAGATACTGCACGCCATCCTAGGATCGTGTAGCATATCATGTGCATCATGCGTTGTAACGTCTCAGAAAAATCCGTACCGAGGCCCAAGTACCACCTCAGGCAGAAATCACTCCAGACCAAATCCTTTAGAAATTAGACGAAATTAACTAAGCGTTAAACTAGATTAGCTGTGAAATCCGCTTGAATAACTTTAAATACGATCTGCAAGACCCAAAACTTATAAAATCATTGACGCTAGGGAACCCTAAAATCTAGGATCAATCTCATTACCCAGTTACTCTCTGGAGCATCACGAAACTTCGTATCAGATCTGGACCGCACGTCGAAAGTCCGATGACCACGAGACTAAACGCTTAGGACCGCCCTGCTGGGCTTGACAACCATCTCGGAAATCAAATCCAGATAGTGTCCCGGGGCTATTCGCTTGAGCCCGGAGTGAAGTGTGTGAGAAATATAGATATTTTAGAAATAAAAATCTAAATTTAAGTAATCTGAAATTTTTCGCTTGCGGGCCGAATATAAGAATTCAGACCGTCAGAATCTAACCCAAATACACCCTCGGATCAGGAGAAATTTCATACACAGGTCAGTGTACTTGTCGCCCTGATCGGTGATCGTGAACCATTGAATTGAAACTGGTCCGCCACGGGCGATCTATAAATCCGATCGGACTGAAAACTTAACTCAACCTAGATCCATGGTCAGGGAGCTTAAGTCCGACTTTTGGCTCAAGGGGGGACTTTGAAAGTGCTCCGTTGAGCTGAAACAGACTCCGTTTGGCTATAACCTAAGTATACCTTGGCCTTGGGGCCATTTCCATCAGTTTTAGGCCTATATAAGGACCTTAAACCCTCTCTCATTCACTCCATACGAATTTGGTATAAACCCTAGGAGAGAGAAGAGAGGAAAGAGAAAGAAAGTGAGAGAGAAGTGGGAGTCACTCCTAGGATTCGATCCCTGCTATTCTACGTGCCTATTCATCGTAACCTAATTGCTATCCCGACGATTCTGACTTCGTTCCTAGGTAAGAAAACCTAACCCTAACCTATTCTAGGGTTTTTCAATTGTCGCTAGTTGCGAAATATCTGACTCAACTCATGCTATAGGTTGTCCTTCCATCGTTGATGAAGACTTAGAGTCTCTGTCGAATTCGTTATGCTTCTACGACGTAAGGTGCGGACTATAGACATATAGGTTATGGTTTTTCAAAACTTTCAATGCCGAATAATGATAAATTCATGATGTGGGTGTTATTTCACATGCAAAATGAGAGGTTCGTTTTGCGATTCAGTTATATATAAAATTTGTGGAGTTCAGTGTATTGTGTCTGTGTGGAAAATACCGTATACATACGAAATATGAAAGTGTGTTTACCATGATTAACTACTGTGTGGATATGCTAGTTGTATGAGTAACAACTCTTCGGCGAAAGGATTCGCCCTAATACATGTTTTGGCCAACATACGTTATTTATGTTAATAAGCGTAGTCTAAGTGTTTGTGAAAATGCTTGTATGAGTAAGTACTTAGGAGAAAGTGTTTTAGGTGGGTGTTGAGATAGGATTCTCAACTACCTCAGAGATGTGTATGATTTCCTTTATGCAAGTTGTTTAGTTTAATCGCTTACGTATGAAATGTATGTGTTTAGATTTCTTGTTTAGATTGTGTTTTATAACATTCTTGTTAATATGTTTGAATTACTTGGTTAATTCTGATCTGACTACTCCACATGCTTACTGATTAAGGATTGAATGTGTCTGGGACTACAGTATAGTCCAGGCAATTAGTAACAGGCTTTGAGTTGGTGGCTGAGATTCATTCGCCATGTAAGACGTGTTTGACGAACCCAAGTCGCACTAGAGCTGTTGGCAGTGGTTAGGCCACACGGAGTGTTTACGCACTCCATGTCGATTAACTTCAGGTGCGCTCATAATAGTCGAGCTCGTCCAGTAACCCGATTTGCCCGATGTATGTTCACCATGTATGGACGCTACTGCTTGAACCTAAGGTACCAAACTCACCAGTGAAATCCCGTTTAACCTTGGTACCTTGATCCGCTAAGACTCATGAGCCGGACATGGTGGTATGGGACACCGTGGTCTAGTTGTTAGCCTACGCTGGGGCGACGAGTATCCCCATAGTGACCAGTGAGCAACTCAGACTCGTGAGCCGAATACGGTGGTATGGGACACTGTATTTGAGCTATCGACCTATACTGATTTGGTGACGAGCCCTTTGCAGTGACTTCGAGCATACTTTGAGTCTACGTAGAGGCGACAACCCTTCCGTAGCAACAAGAGTATAAACTAGGCCTGCACTGATTAGGTGACGAGACCTTTGCAGCGACCTAGAACCGCAATATCGTATGAGATTTATTAGGACTGACGACCCTAGAATGGATCATTGTTTGGGAAATGAAATAAAGGAGGTACCTTAGTTTCTCAATCCTACCGTATGAAATAGACTAATAAGAACTCGGTAATCACGTTCATAACATTGCACTGCATGTGCCCTGGGTTGAAGAGCACAGATGGAAGAAAGCATGCCGCGACCGTAAGATGGTGTCGCACGAGGGAGTGTAGACGAGGGCATGCATCATTGTTCATATCATTCTTGCATTAATAAGAGTATGTAGGTATGTTTGATTTTACTGCTTTATCATTACTGCTTGACTGAATTGATAACATGTTAACCTTTGCTATATAGTTCCATTGAGTTGATCACTCACCCCCACGTTACAGGACAGTGTTTTAAACACCAACCAGACTTTGTCTTGATTTCAGATGACGACGTGACCCCGGAGGCGGAGCCTGATTACTATGATGATCAGGATGAGTTCTCTTATATGCAGTTCTTCGGCAGCTTCGCTTAGGCTATCCGGATAGACGAGACTACAGGGATTATCATTGTAGTTATACTGTTTGACATTTTGATTTTGAGACTATTACATGTATATGGTGACTCAGTGATGTATTCATACTCTGGAGACCGATCGTGATCTTTGACTTATATATGTTTATTTATGTCTTTCAGTCTTCCGCTTGTGTTTTAAAACTTAATCTGGAGTATGAATTACTGTTTTGGTATAATCCCACTCATGATTAATGCACTAACACAGACAATATTTTAATAATAAGCATATATGTTGCATAAGTGATGTTTTGGAACTTAGGAGTTGAGTTACTACTCGACCCCCGATTTTCAGGGTGTTATAAGTTGGTATTAGAGCATGATTTGGATTAAACCGGACCTGGGTTATGGTCACACGACATACGCTGATGTTTTTTGACATAGTCGGGTGCGAAGACAATATAGAAATAAGCTTAGGTTTTCCCGATTTCGCCAATTGACGAAGTTCATCGATATTGATCATCGAGATCGAGTTCGTCCGTGATCGCTTGAGGCGACCCTGGATCACTCTTAAACCGTCAAACGACGAGTCTAGACCACAAATTACCCCATCCCAGCCTTCAAAAATTCCTATGTGCAGCTGTACATCAGAATCATGCCTAAAAGGCCCCGAAACGACTCGAATCGGAGTCGGGGGCCAAACTGAATAAGTCCAGGGGGACCCAGGGTGGGCCCCACACATTTTTGGGACCCAGGGGGCAGGAGGACCTCGCCCCATTGGCGAGCCCTCACCAGAACCTCCAGAGACCGGCGAGGGCCTCACCGGTTTGGCGAGGCCTCGCTGCCAAACGGGCCCAGGGGGGCCGGCCAATCGGGCCGATGATGTTTTGGGTGTTGTGTGGCCCACCTGTCCACAAGGTTTTTATTTAAACCTCTCCTAGGTCACCCCTCCTTCACAAACTACCCCTCCAAGCTTCCCTTTTCTTCGAAAATTCCAGATCCTTCACTCAAATCGCCCTACCAAGAGTTCTCTCTTCCATTTTCGTGCATCCTCTCCACTACCCTGCTATAAACCCTTCTCCATTGTTGTCTATCTCTCCATTCTCTCTCATTTGAGCTCTTAAATCTCCCATTCGAGTTTCAAAATCGTGTAAACCCACTCACCCATCCCATCTCTTTATTTTCCTTCTTTACTCCTTGTCATTTGAGCCTTTACACCCTCATTTGAGGCTCAAATCCATGGAGACCTAAAGATTTCAACCATTTTCTCCCTTTTCTTCACTTTTCCATGGCTCTATTCAAGGTTATTATGACCATTTTCTCAATTTCCACCATTCTCTCTCATGGGAAAGAGAAAGGGTATTGTGGATGAAGCCGGGCCTAGCCGCCCTACTCGTTCAAGGAAAAAGAAAAGCGCCACTGCAAGCACTGGCGTTGAACGCGAGGTGCGGATTAAGCGGGATCTCGATCCCCAAGCTCCTCTCCCAAGAGCTCTATTGGCGGATTTATCGCATGAAATTTATGAGGGCCGTAGGGTCCTTTTTGAAGCTCAGGTGGATGGGCGGCTCTTTGGGGAGTATCTGTTATTGGAGTGCCTGGGTGAAGCCGGTTGGGGCCCCATGTTTGAAGGAAAATATTGTGCAAATGTGGGCACCGTCCGTGCATTCTATGCCCATATTCAAGAGCCTACGCTGGAGCCCTTGCAGTTCAAGATTCCCGCGGGAAGAGGTCGGGAGGCCATAATTGACGCTGACCTGATAGCTCGACTCATAGGAATACCTCTTAGCCAAGTTCACATGAGTGAGACGAATCTGAAGAATGCATGTGAAAGGGATGCCGTACGCATTTCCTTTGTGGCCGACTGGTTCAGTGGTAGCCCAACAATAGTCTTCTAGCAACTAATATGACTGACGATTTCCGTTTTCTTCACCACATCTTCACGTTTAACGACTACCCCAGGTGGAGTAACCGCAGCAAGTGCACGCGCCTGATGGTAGATTTCTTGTATCAAGTGGGAAAGGGTGAGAAGTTACACATGCCTACATATGTTCTGCGACAGATGATTCTTACCACACGCTCCATAGAAGGACTAATTCGCTCCCTTTCGGTCAACTTATATGCAAGATTGCATGCGAGTTCGGCTACGGACTTGGCGCAGAACTCCCAGTGCCGCAACACTTCATCAATGAAACTACTCTCAATCAAATGGAAAATGGGCCACGACAACGGCAAGCCCGACTTGAGGAAAGTGAGGATGAGTCGGCTAGTGAGGAGTATGAAAGAGAGAAGGAAAGTAGGGAGGAGATAGAAGAGGAACAGGAAGAAGAAGAGGAGGCCCAGGACACGGAGGAGAGTTCCCCTCCTACAGCACCGGAGCAGGACGCTGATCGGGTTGCTAAGGATGCCCGTTTAGCTTGGCTTGAGGAGGGTCAGGCTGTCCTATGACAGGATCTTATGGATCTTCGAGGCCTCGTGAAGCATAAGTTTAAGAAGGTGACACGCACCTTTAAGACTATCCTGTGTTGTTTGCAGGATAAGGGTGCCCCTCCTCCGTCGCCAGAGTTGGATGCCTAGTCATCCATGTCGTTGTCTTGCAACTTGTTTTGGTTACTGCTTTAGTTTATGTTTGTGTACATGTTGATGGGCCTAGTAGTGTAGTAGTTAGTAGAATGTTTTCAGTGTTTGAAGCTTTGGTTATATTAGCTTACATGCATCTTCTGTCATGATTCATGTAACTCTGTATTCCATGTATTATGACAAATTTTGGTGAATGAAATGCATGTAGTCCCTTTTATTATGAAGTGTGTAGAATGCTTAAAGGATTGTGTATTGTTATGCCACATCTTACACAAATTGCACCCTATGTCATATAGGGTATGCCACGGAAGGTCAAGCGGAGCACGGCACATGTCGCACTTACTGGTTCGATGGATCAGGCACCTCCCCAGAGTGATGGTCGTACCAACCCTGGTTTGGGCCCAGTTCGTAAGACTATACCTAAGTCTCAGCCTTCTATTCATCCTGCAGTTGGACCGCCACCGTACACACCACGGTTCGTGAGCAGAATCGTACGTTCTCTTCGACGTAGCATGTGCCTCAGTCAGCCCCACCTGCGGATAGGTTGGAGCAGTTGATGACGATGATGCACCAGCAGCACCTTCAACTCTTAGCTACTATTGCCGGGGCCCTGGCTCAGGGTGAAAGTGCGATTCCACCTTCACCATCTGTACCCCCTGCTGAGACTGTAGGGCCTTCTGCTCAGGATGAGGGTGTGCCTCCCCCTCCACCTGCTGCATACCCTACGGGAAATCTGGGTACGAGTGGTCTCCTCGAGCGATTCTAGCACTTGAGGCCTCCTACCTTTACGGTTTCTCACAGACCCGAGGAGGCCGAATATTGGCTCGACCGCATCTCCAAGATGCTGAGGATGCTACATTGTACAGAGCAAGAGCAGGTCGAGTTGGCATCCTTTATGTTTAAAAAGGAGGCTAGGTGGGATAGTGTTCTGCGGACAGTTGCAGTTGGCTATATATGGACATGAGCAGCTTTTGAGTTCCACTTTCATGAGAAATACTATCCCCAAACATACCGGCACAAGAAGGAGAATGAGTTCTTGCGCCTCAGACAGGGAGGCATGACAATGACAGAGTACGAGCACCGGTTTACAGAGTTGGGCAGATACGTCCCTACTATACTTGCTGATGCACATATGTGGATGCAGCGTTTCTTCGAGGGCCTGCGACCTGACATTCTATCGAAGATGTGTTGTGCTAGTATACCCTCCTATGCTGAGCTAGTACACGTCTATGTAGGCAGAGCAGGATGAGGATCGATTGACACGTTCTCGTGGGGCTATGGTTACTAGACCACGACCTGATATGCCGAGCAGGCCTTTCTTCGGCAAGAGGCCCTGTATCGACTCTCCTCCCAGGATTGTGGCACCGATAGTTCTGATGAGACGCTCGAGTGTGACATGCACTTACTGTGGGAGACCAGGTCATGCTGCGGAGAGCTGTTTTGCACATATGAGAGAGACAATGGATTTTCACCGCCGCAGAGGATCAACAGCCAGGTTCCCCAGGCCATTTCAGCACCACCCCTACAGACAGCACCTACACATCCATCCTTCAGGCCCCCTGCACCTCGATTTAGGCCACCTCAGCGACCTATAGTGCCTCAACCCAACCGACCTCAGCAGGCACGCGTTCATGCAATTACAGCGGAAGAGCCAGAGACAACACCTTCAGCACCTATGGCCTTCGAGGTCACTGCACATGTCCAAGGTACTCCCGTCTTCTTATTAGTGGACACTGGGTCTACTACCTCCATCATTTCCTATGCGGCAGTTAAGCGTCTAGCTTTACATACTACTCTTACGAAGGGAGTGAGGCTCACTACTGCTACAGGTACCTTTTCGGATGTCACACAGACGTGTGAGGGTTGCTCAGTAGACTTGGGTAGTAGGACAGTATTCATTGACCTCATTGTCACCCCACTATGGCACTATGACATTATCCTCGGTATGGACTGCCTCACCGAGATGAAGGCAGAGATTGATTGCGATAATCGGGTCATGACAGCCAACGGACCTAACGGCACGGTCTTTACTTTTCCAGTGCAGGTTAGTTGCCCATGTCGTGCTGGATGTTACGCTGTTTTACTAGAGCATGTTGATGGGTCGACGTTAGGGAACATGCCAATAGTTCAAGAATTTGAGGATGTGTTTAGGACGATCCATGAATTACCTCCTCGGCGCGAGATCGATTTTACTATTGATCTTGTGCCTGGTGCGACCCCCGTTTCATTACCTATGTATCGGATGCCTCCATGTGAGATGGAGGAACTGAGGAAACAGATTGATAAGCTGGTAGAGAAGGGCTTCATACGACCCAGTGTGTCTCCTTGGAGAGCACCTGTGTTGTTTGTCAAGAAGAAGGATAGGTCACTACGATTATGTATTGATTACCGCTGGTTGAACCAATTGACCGTGAAGAACAAGTATCCTTTGCCCAGGATAGACGATCTGTTTGATCAATTGAAAGGGCTGCGATACTTTTCGAAGATTGATCTATAGTTAGGGTATCATCAGTTACGCGTCAGGGATGAGGACATGCAGAAGACGGCCTTCAGGACCAGTTTTGGGCATTACGAGTTCCTTGTGATGTCGTTCAGTCTTACGAATGCGCCGGCCGTATTCATGTATTTGATGAACCGGGTATTTTGGTCATTTCTATATCGATTTGTCATCATGTTTATCGATGACATCCTAATATACTCCGTGAGTCGGGAAGAGCACGAGGAACACCTACAAGCAGTCTTAGATACTCTGAGGAAGAACCAGTTGTTCGCACAGTACAAGAAGTGTGACTTCCTGTAGGAGGAAGTCAAGTTCCTAGGACATGTGGTGTCCAAGAAAGGGATAGCGGTGGACCTTGCTAAGGTAGCCACAGTTCAGGACTGGAAGCAGCCTGGTTTGGTTACTGAGGTGAGGAGTTTTCTTGGTCTAACGGGATACTACAGACGATTCATTCGAAATTTCTTGAAGATAGCCAGACCGTTGTCTCAGTTAACAAGGAAGGATCTGAAGTTCGACTGGGATGAGAAGGCGGAAGCAGCTTTTCAGGAACTGAAGGACAGACTAACGTCCGCCCCTGTGCTAGTATTGCCAGAACAAGGGGTCAAGTATACGATTTACACCGACGCATCTCGAGTTGGTTTGGGCTGTGTCCTTATGCAGAAGGACAAGGTGATCACATATGCCTCAAGATAGTTAAGGAAGCACGAGGAGAATTACCCTACACATAACTTGGAACTGGCAGCCGTCATCTTTGCATTGAAGCTCTGGAGACATTACCTCTACGGAGAGGAGTTCGAGCTTTTCTGCGACTATAAGAGCCTTCGCTATATATTCACTCAGAGGGACCTGAATATGAGGCAGCGACGATGGATGGAGACCTTGAAGGACTTTAAGTTCGAGGTTTCCTATCATCCTTGCAAAGCCAACCTTGTGGCAGATACGTTGAGCCGCAAGAAAGCTATAACATTTGTGGCTCCGCAAATAGTTGATGAATGGCATATGGTGGAGTTCGTGCGGGACTTCGAGCAGAAACTCACCATGGAGGAGCCATTCGAGAGTGTCGCGTACATTCGGGTGTGGTCACTTATTGATGACAGGATTATCGAAGCCCAGAAGGGTGATGCGCGATTGTCTGAGCTTCAAGAGCAAGCTAGCGATGACGAGGACTTCGAGTGGAGAGTTGGCACAGATGGGGGCCTATGATATCGTGGCCTCCTATGCGTCCTAGGCATTCATGACTTGAGACAGGAGATTCTTGAGGCTGCCCACAAATCGAAGCTTGCGATGCATCCTAGTAGCACGAAGATGTATCAGGACATGAAGAGGTCGTATTGGTGGACAACATGAAGCTCCACATAGCAGATTATGTGTCCCGTTGTCTCACGTGCCAGCAGGTCAAGGTAGAGCATCGCCGACCTCCTAGACTGCTTCAGCCCATGCCCATAACAGAATGGAAATGGGATTTCATTTTCATGGATTTCATCTCAGGGCTACCGAAGACGAGGAAGGGACATGATTTCATTTGGGTGATTATGGACCGGTTAATGAAATCGGTCCATTTCCTCCCTATCAGAGTCTCGAACTTTGCAGACGAGTTGGACAGACTGTACATCAAGGAGATTGTGCGTCTGCATGGAGTTCCCTTGGAGATCGTGTCGGATCGAGACACACGATTCACATCTATCTTCTGGACTCGTATCCAAGAAGCGATGGGTGTGAAGTTGAAGTTCAGTACCACGTTCTACCAGCAGACCGATGGGCAAACAGAGCGGGTGAATCAATTTTTGGAGGATATGCTGCGGGTTTGTGTTTTGGACTTCAAGGACAGTTGGGATGATTGTCTCCCATATGCAGAGTTCACCTACAATAATAGTTTTCAGGCGAGTATTGACATGGCTCCTTATGAGGCCTTGTACGGGCGCCTTTGCCGAGCACCGCATTGTTGGGCAGGGGTTGGCGAGTGCAATTTGATTTGCCCAGAGATGGTACAGGCAACCTCAGAGAATATCGATATTATCAGGCGTCGACTTCTGTCCACCAAGAGCAGACAGAAGAGTTATGCCGATACGAGGCAGTGACCGCTAGAGTTTGAAGTTGGGGACCATGTATTCTTCCGAGTTTCTCCCATGAAGGGAGTCTTTCAGTTTGGCAAGAAGGGGAAACTTACGCTGCGGTTCATTGGCCCATTCCAGATATTAGATCGAGTGGGTGTGGTGGCATACCATCTTTCCTTGCCTACACCACTTGCAGGCATGCACAACGTATTTCATGTATTTATGCTGAAGAAATACGTTCCTGATCCTTCCCACATTATCAGAAGGGAATAGGTACAGTTGAGCAAGGATGCTATACATGTACTGCGTCCAACGCGTTTTCTAGACAGGAAGGAGCAGGTATTGTGTAGCAAGGTTATTCCACTTGTGAAGGTATTGTGGACGCATCACACTGAGGAAGAGGCTACTTGGGAGATAGAGGCCGAGGTCAGAAAGAACTACCCTCAGATTCTCGAGGAATACGAAAAGGTACTAATTTGGAGGACGAAATTTTTCTTTCAGGGGGGTAGATTGTAACGTCCCAGAAAAATCCGTACCGAGACCCAAGTACCACCTCAGGCAGAAATCACTCAGGACCAAATCCTTTAGAAATTAGATGAAATTAACTAAGCGTTAAACTAGATTAGCTGTGAAATCCACTTGAATCACTTTAAATACGATCTGCAAGACCCAAAACTTGTAGAATCATTGATGCTAGGGTACCCTAAAATCTAGGATCAATCTCATTACCCAATTGCTCTCGGGAGCATCACGAAACTTCGTATTGGATCTGACCGCACGTCGAAAGTCCGATGACTACGAGACTAAACGCTTAGGACTGCCTTGTTGGGCTTGACAACCATCTCGGAAATTAAATCCAGATAGTGTCCCGGGGCTATTCGCTTGAGCCCAGAGTGAAGTGTGTGAAAAATGTAGATATTTTAGAAATAAAAACCTAAATGTAAGTAATTTGAGACTTGTCACTTACGGGCCAAATATAAGGATTCAGACCGTCAGAATTTGACCCAAATACACTCTCGGATCAGGAGAAATTTCATACACAAGTCAGTGTACTTGTGACCCTGATCGGTGATCGTGGACCGTTGAATTGAAACTGATCTGCCACGGGCGATCTATAAATTCGATCGGAATGAAAACTTAACTTAACCTAGATTCATGGTCAGAGAGCTTAAGTCCGACCTTTGGCTCAAGGGGGGGCCTCCGAAAGTGCTCCGTTGAGCTGAAACAGACTCCCTTTGGCTATAACCTAAGTATACCTTGGCCCTGGGGCCATTTCCATCAGTTTTAGGCCTATATAAGGACCTTAAACCCTCTCTCATTCACTCTATACGAATTTGGTATAAACCCTACGAGAGAAGAGAGGAAAGAGAAAGAAAGTGAGAGAGAAGTGGGAGTCACTCCTGGGATTCAATCCCTGCTATTCTACATGCCTATTCATCGTTACCTAATCGCTATCTCGATGATTCTGACTTCCTTCATAGGTAAGAAAACCTAACCCTAACCTATTCTAGGGTTTCAATTGTCGCTAGTTGCAAAATAGCTGACTCAACTCGTACTATAGGTTGTCCTTCCATCGTTGACGAAGACTTAGAGTCTCTGTCGAATTCGTTACGCTTCTATGGCGTAAGGTGCGGACTATAGACGTATAGGTTATGGTTTTTCAAAACTTTCAATACCGAATAATGATAGATTCATGATATGGGTGTTATTTCACATGCAAAATGCAATGTTCATTTTGCGATTCAATTATATATGAAATTTGTGGAGTTTAGTGTATTCTGTGTCTGTGTAGAAAATACCGTAAACTAATAAAATATGAAAGTGTGTTTGCCATGATTAACTACTGTGTGTATATGCTAGTTGTATGTGTAACAACTCCTCAGCGAAAGGATTTGCCCTAATACATGTTTTAGCCAACATACGTTATGCATGTTAATAAGCATATCTAAGTGTTTGTGAAAATGCTTGTATGGGTAAGTACTTAGGAGAAAGTGCTTTAGGTGGGTGTTGAGATAGGATTCTCAACTACCTTAGAGATGTATATGATTTCCTCTATGCAAGTTGTTTAGTTTAATCGCTTACGTATGAAATGTATGTGTTTGGATTTCCTGTTTACATTGTGTTTTATAACATGCTTGTTAATATGTTTGAATTACTTGGTTAATTCTACTTTGACTCCTCCACATGCTTACTAATTAAGGATTGAATGTGCTTGGGACTACAGTATAGTCCAGGCAATCGGTAATAGGCTTTGAGTTGGTGGCTGAGATTCATTCGCCACGTAGGACGTGTTTGACGAACCTGAGTCGTACTAGAGCTGTTGGCAGTGGTTAGGCCACACGGAGTGTTTACACACTCCATGTCGATCAACTTCAGGTGCGCTCATAATAGTCGAGTTTGTCTAGTAACCCGATTTACCCGATGTGTGTTCACCATGTATGAACGCTACTGCTTGAACCTAAGTTACCAAACTCACCAGTGAAATCCTATTTAACCTTGGTACCTCGATCTGCTAAGACTTATGAGCCGGACATGGTGGTATGTGATACCGTGGTCGAGCTGTCGGCCTACGCTGGGGCGACGAGTCTCCCTGCAGTGACCAGTGAGCAACTCAGACTCGTGAGCCGAATACGGTGGTATGGGACACTGTATTTGAGTTATCGGCTTACACTGATTTGGTGACAAGCCCTTTGTAGTGACTTCGAGCATACTCTGAGTCTACGTAGAGGCGACAACCCTTTTGTAGCAACAAGAGTAGAAACTAGGCCTGTACTGATTAGGTGACGAGCCCTTTGCAGCAACCTAGAACTGCAATATCGTATGAGATTTACTAAGACTGACGACCATATAATGGATCATTGTTTGGGTAATGAAATAAGGGAGGTACCTTAGTTTCCCAATCCTGCTGTATGAAATGGACTAATAAGAACTTGGTAATCACGTTCATAACATCGCGTTGCATGTGCCCTGGGTTGAAGAGCATAGAGGAAAGAAAGCATGTCGTGACCGTAAGATGATGTCGCACGAGGGAGTGTAGGTGAGGGCATGCATCATTGTTCATATCATTCTTGCATTAATAAGAGTTTGTAGGTATGTTTGATTTTACTGCTTTATCATTACTGCTTGACTGAATTGATAACATGTTAACCTTTGTTGTATAGTTCCACTGAGTTGATCACTCACTCCCACGTTACGGGACGGTGTTTTAAACACCAACCAGACTGTCTTGATTTCAGATGACGACATGACCCCAGAGGTGGAGCCTGATTACTATGATGATCAGGACGAGTTTTCTTATATGCAGTTCTTCGGCGGCTTCACTTAGGCTATCCGGATCAACGGAGCTACAAGGATTATTATTGTAGTTATACTGTTTGACATTTTAATTTTGAGGCTATTACATGTATATGGTGACTCAGTGATGTATTCATACTCTGAAGACCAATCGTGATCTTTGACTTATATACATTTATTTATGTCTTTCAGTCTTTCGCTTGCGTTTTACAACTTGATCTAAAGTATGAATTACTGTTTTGGCATAATCCCACTCATGATTAATGTACTAACACAGACAACATTTTAATCATAAGCATATATGTTGCACAAGTGATATTTTAGAACTCGGGAGTTGAGTTGCTACTTGACCCCTGATTTTCAGGGCGTTACATGCGTATCTGCGAGCGAGGTAACCGGCCACGTCCACTTATGGTAGTTTTTAAACTTAGCACATGGAGTGCCCGCCTTGTATCTGACCCGACTCTGTCCTTCTGGCAGATAAAGTCTCAATCAAAGTGGTTATAAACCTTCGTCGAACAGTGTCCACACTTATAGTCCGAGCCGAGCTGGTAGCTATCCGTCCGATCAGATCAGCATGACATCAGGCCTCGGGATTATAAGGTGCTCGGATCTTCCCATAACAGAAGCCCCCTACTATTCGAGATCGGTCACGGACTCGGAGAGTAAGTATAGGGAAGATCAATCGCCTCGGCATGCTGGACCTTCCATACGTGCCGATATTATCCTGATTTCAGAATTTTGAAGCGACGCGCCTTCAGGGTTTCCCGCCCACGGGTAAACATTCAGCGGCCTCGTGGCAACAGTTAAGATCTCAAATCGTCATCCGCCTATAGCTTATTGCCACATATGCCCTAGTAGTGTTTTGGACGGAGCTTTCATTGTTCGAGCGTTATCTCATTTATCCGGAGCACACTGGTCGATGTTAGAGGCATGCTGCTCGACAGAGCCTAGGCTAATAGTGTGCCGCCACGTAAGCTTCGAGGTCGACTTGTGATGATTCGGCTGCGGCCATCATTCCTTGTCATTAAAGCAGAGATTTGGCAAGGTCTATATAAGCTTCCTTCGGGAATTTTCATCCACTTCTGCGCTTTACATTTGAGTTGATACCGAAGGAGGCAATTTCCAAAGAGGGCGATTCTAACCAGTCAAGGTATTCCGACAGACGATTCTGACCAATCAGGCATTTTCGGCAGGAGCGATTCCCGGTGATCGTCCGATGAGTCTCATTGTGCCTCTTTGCATTCCTTTGTTTTAAGATGTGGTCTGACCCGGAGACTGTTCGGGATTATGATGATGTATCCGAGTCGGAGAGCTCTGACAATGGGAGAAGGGTCGCTGAAGTCCCCTATGAAGCTGTACCCTTATTCCCTCTGCCCCGAAATCAGAAGGAGATGGGGGCTCGGACTCGTTGGGATGGCAAAAAGAAGGCCGCTCGAGCCCCCCGGACCGTAACTGCCGAGGCAACTGAGATGTCAGCGAGTGGGCGGGCTTCGGAGGTAGTCCCACGAGGCTCCGTGCTGTCGGAGTCTCAAATGTAGTGGATCCGTTCGGAGTTTTAAATCTCGGACTCCATTCAGATAAGGGCCCCAGAGCCCATCGTCACCGCCGGCGCGCCTACTGAGAGAGAAGTAGCCATTTTTCTTTGTTCACTATAATGTGGGCTTCGACTTCCTCTGCATCCCTTCGTCCGAGCCATTATAACCTACCTCGGACTAGCTCCCAGACAATTCGCCCCCAATTCTTAGAGGGTTTTAATATCTTCCTATATTATCTAGAGTTAAGTCAGGAACTCGGAGCTGACCCCAGAGGAGCTGATGAGCTTGTAACTGGTCAAGCACAATAGTCAAGAACCATAATACTGCTTTGCAACCCGAGGCAGTAAGGGGTTGGGGCTGGTAATGAATTGTCCATCCTCTAACAAGGACTGGAAGAATAAATGATTATGGGTTGTGGGTGAATGGGAAGCACCGGCAGCTGAAGTCAGGACTCCGATGACTCAGGTTCCCACCTAATTTTTAAAACCAGGTTAGGCTAATCATTCCCTTTTTTTTCGATGTCCTTTTTTGTTACCTCAGTCAAACTGAACTGGAGTTTTCTGTCTTTATAGATTTCGCAAGGGGCATTCCTCCCCTTGATTCGGCTCAGGAAAACCATATAGCTAAGGCTCGGGCGCGATCGAGAGAGCTTCGCTCTTAGTTGGACCTGATCACCGCATTAACCTTCATTGGTCTGGGCTTTGCAAGTCGCCACCTCTCCCGATGTCTTTCAGTAAGTTCTTCTTCCATTTCCTTTGGAGGAATCAGACTTATTCGTTTAGTTGCTGATTTGTTGCTTTTTATGCAGGCATGGCCGAGGCATCTGGTTCTTGGATAAGGAAGGCTGCCCCGACGACAGAGGAGTTATTAAGGGGTGAGTCCCGGATGAAGAGTACCGTTTGGAGGAGGTAAGTCACTCCTCGCGGGGAGGGCCCCTCTAGTCCAGTTTCTGTTGCTGCAGTTTCAGCCGTATCTCCCACTGTCGCAACCACGATTGTGGTACCTGCTGAGGTTAGGGCTCCAGCAATCATTGTTCCGACTCTAGCAACCATAACTCCTTCTCTGGCAACCATAACTCATTCCGTTCCGCCCACAGTCATTCCTCCCATCAGAGAGACTTGTCCTTCGGCTCCTTGCATAGCTATCCCTTCATCATCTGAGCGGGAGGAGGCCGTTCGGATGGCTAACGCCATATCACTCCTCCCAAGGCTGGAGACGACCTCGGGACTGAGGCTCAAACCTCAGTCGGTAGTAGAACTGAGTTTGTAGAAGCAGCAGACTCGGCCCATGTAGGGACGAGCGGCGAGAAGTTAGCACTGGGGTACCATCTGTCCTGTCTGATGCTTTAGGCCACTAAGCATGCTCCAGAAGAGGATATAGTCTACCTTCTCAGCAAGTCGGACAACTCTTTCCTGAATGACATGGCTTCCGTATTTTACTCGATAATTTCGTTGATTTTCCTTGCTTTTTCTATACTTATTGCTTCCGAGTTCTTTTTCGGTTGTTTCTGTTCAGTCTGTCCGGAAGCTTCTTTCGGCTCGGGAGAAGGCGCGGGAGTCAGAAAAGAGAGAAGCTGAGTTGGAGGCCCTCAAGACCCAAGTAGGGGTCTGGTGGGATGATGGCACCTTTCTCCGACTTGAGCAGGGCGAGCTACGTCGACATCTTGAAGATGGGAAAGTTAGAGAGTTTCGGCTGCAGGGGCTCGTGACTGACCTTGAGGCTAGAGAGCTGCGACTACAGGGGATCGCAGATGACTTTAAGGCTCAATGTGACGCTGCAACTGCTGAGCTGACCCGGGCCAGGGCTCACGTGGACTCACTGGCTAAGGAGAACGCTTGATTGAGCGAAGCCCTTGAGTGGGCCAAGGCTGAGGCGACTGAAGAACAGAGCCGAGCCGTCTCTGAGGCGAGGGAAGTCCAGCGGGCTGAGGATGAAGCTTCTCTGGTTGCGGCGGTGGCTGTAGCGGTGGATGCTTTTAAGACTTCAAAGGAGAGGGACACCAAGGCCGCCAAGTTTTACAACTGCGGCTTTAATGATTGCATCGAGGCGGTCCAGGGCCTGTATCCAGACCTTAACCTCGAATCTTTATTGTCTAAAGAAGTTGAAGAGGCGCCTTCTGGAGACATCCGCCCAGATCAGACCCCTGACACTCAAGCTCCTCCTCCGACTGCAGAGATTAGATTATTTTCTTTTTCTTTTTTTTGGAACTTGTTAAAACTTTTCTTTTTGGTTGTTATTTAACCTTTCATGAAGCTTTATGAATGGTGATTTTTGACCCTCTGGAGAGGGCGCCTGAATGTCGGTTTCTTTTTCATGTTAATTCGAAAGTAATTTTTGATCGTTGATTGTCGATTATTGATTGCCTAACTGATTCATTAATAGGTCGATTTTCTTTAGAGCATGGTTGAGCCGACCCATTGACGGGTCAGCTCCTTCCAATGCCATTTCGTAGAGCTTTTAAAGCCTTTATGGCCTGTTCGTTAAGTCCGGACCCATATAGGATCGGCTCGTCCCAAGATTGGCGAGGAGCTTCCGCTTCATTGGTGAGCCGACTCCTGTTGAGGGAGTCAGGTCGTCTTTTGGCTTTTCCCCTGACTTGGGGATGCCATGAAGATTTTTCATGGGATAATGTACTAACCTCTTTTTTAAGGGATTAGTTCATTAAGTCCACCCCTGCATATGAGAGGCAACTTTTCTTTGGTAGACAGTTCATTCATGTAGATCAGAAGAGGTGAATCTTTATTACGAGCCTAAAAGGCTTGTCGCTCGAAGGCGTACATTCGCTGAGAGCCTTAAAGACTTGTCGCTCAGAGGTGTACATTTATTGAGAACCTTAAAGGCTATTTCGTCACAGATAGTAAACTTTTTGGTGCTCGCATTCCAGGGGTGGGGGAGCTGACAACCCTCGAGGCCTTCTAAGTGATAGGAGCCCAATTTGGTCGACCGGATGACCCGGTATGGCCCTTCTCAGTTAGGTCCGACTGTCCTAGCCCCCGGCTCAGTGGTGTTTTGGAATATCCGGTGGAGGACCAAGTCCCCTGAACGAAACCGCCTAGTCTTGACTTTTGAATTTTAGAATTGCACAACCTGTTGATGCTAAATTGCGACTCGAAGCTTTGAGATATCTCTGACTTCTTCGAGCAAATCCAGGTTTGCTGCGATCTGCTCGAAATTCTGATTTTCTTGGTAATACTTGACCTGAGCCGTAGGGAGACTGCTTTCAACTGGCACCATCACCTCCGAGCCATAGGAGAGTGAGAACAGAGTTTCTCTATTTGAGGACTGAGTCGTGGTCCTATAGGCCCAGAGAATGAACGGAAGTTCCTCGGCCCAGCTGCCTTTAACTTTCTCCAACTTTGTCTTGAGATAGTGCTTGATAACTTTATTGACCGCCTCCACTTGTCCGTTGGACTGAGGATGTCAAGGAGAAGAATATGCATTTGTAATACCGAGTCTTTGACACATGCTTCGGAATTTGTCATTGTCGAATTGTCAGTCATTGTCTGACACAATGGTGCACAAAATCCCGAACTGATAAATGATGTTTTTCCAGACAAAGTCGATCACCTTCTGTTCTGTGATTTTGACAACAGGCTCGGCCTCAGCCCACTTGGTGAAGTAGTCGACAGCAACAATGGCGAACTTGACCTGCCCTTTTCCCGTAGGCAGAGGGCCAATGATGTTGATTCCCGATTGAGCGAACGGCCAAGGGCCGCTCATAGGAGTCATTTCTTCAGCGGGTTGCCTCGGCAGGGCCACGAAGCGCTGGCATTTATTGCATTTTTGAATGTAGTCATTGGAGTCCTCCCTGATAGTCGGCCAGAAATATCCTTGTAGGAGTATCTTCAAGGCCAAGGCTCGGCTGCAGGAATGGTTTCCGCAGATTCCTTCATGGATCTCTCGAATAACATATTTTGCCTCGTTAGGCCGGAAACACCTTAGGTAGGACTCGGAATGTCCTTTCTTATATAGGATACCATCCAGGATGGTATATTGAGTTGTTCAAACTCTCAGTTGCCTGGCTTCCACCCTATCCGAGGGGATCTCGTCAGACGTGAGGTAGTCAAAGATCGGGTCCATCTAGCTCAGATTAGCATGCACTGGATTGACTTCTTTCTTCTTTGCCTTGTCGATACTCAGATGCTCTATGAGTTCAACGGGGATGACTCGCAGGATCTTCCCCTCAGCTGCCGAGGCGAGCCTTGTTAGGGCATCGGCCCATGAATTCTCCACTCTTGGGATTTGATGGATAGTACAGCTCCAAAACTTTTCAATTAATTTTCTCGCCTCGTCAAAATAAGCGATCATCCTTGTTTCCTTGGCATCATACTCGATAGAGATGTGATTCACCACCAACCGAGAGTCGCATCTGACCTAAAGAGATCAGACTCGCCACCAATCTGAGTCCGGCTAATAAAGCCTCGTAATCCGCCTCACTGTTTGAGGCCTTGAACCCGAGTCTGATTGCGTATTGGATAATCATGGAATCAGGCACGATCAGGATGATTCCGGCCTTGGCCCCGACCCCTTTGATATTGGACGAACCATCCACGTAGAAAAACCATCCTAGGTCCGATACCACCTTTTGGTCTCCTGGGGGGACAGGTGGAATCATTTTGACTTCAGTACTGATTTCTTCTGTGCTCAGAGTGGTGAATTCGGCGATGAAGTTGGCCACAGCTTGGCCCTAGATGGCCGTCCTTGGACGAAACTGGATGTCGAACTCGCCAAGTTCGATGGCCCACTTGGTCATCCGACCTGAAACCTCGGGTCTTTGGAGAACTTGTCTGAGAGGTGAGTCAGTCAATACAACTACAGAATGAGCTTGGAGGTATGGGCGGAATCTCCGAGCTAAAATGATGAGGCTGAGAGCTAGCTTCTCCAGGGGTGAATATCTTATTTCTGCAGGTACCATGGCCTTACTCACGTAATATACTAGGTATTACTTGCCTCCAACCTCCCTGATCAGGGCCGAGCTGACGGCTGAAGCCGAGACCGCGAGGTAGATGAACAGGGGTTCACCTTCTTCAGGTTTTGATAACGGGGGAGGTGAACCCAGATACTATTTCAGTTGCTGGAAGGCTTGTTCGCACTCTAATGTCCACTCTGCCTTCTTATAACCCTTCAACTGTTAGAAGAAGGGGAGGCATTTATCCATTGCTCTGGATACGAAACGTCCAAGTGCCGCGACTGGCCCTGTGAGGCATTATATTTTCTTGGCAGTCCGAGGCGAACTCATGTCGAGGAGTGCTTTGATCTTATAGGAGTTCGCCTCGATACTTCTCTAACTAACTTGAAACCCCAGGAATATTTCCAAGCCAACTCCGAAAGCGCACTTTGTGAGATTTGGCTTCATCTGGTATTCTCGGAGGACAGTGAACATTTCTCCGAGATCCGTCAGGTAATCAATTGCCTTAATGCTTTTTACCAACATGTCATCGACGTATACTTCCATTCTACGTCCGATCTTCTTGGAGAAGATTTGATTTACCAGTCTTTAATATGTGGCCTCAGCGTTTTTCAGGCCAAATGACATAACCCGGTAACAGTAGAGTCCCTTGCTCATGACAAAGGTAGTCTTCTACTTGTCTGGGGGATGCATTGCGATCTGATTATACCCGGAGTATGCATCTAGGAAATAGAGTAATTCGTGTCCCGCCGTACTGTCCACCAGCTAATCGATCTAAGGCAAAAGGAAACTATCTTTCAGACAAGCTTTGTTTAGGTCTGAGTAATCTACACAGACCCGTCATTTCCCATTAGCTTTCTTCACAAGGACCACATTTGCGATCCAGTAGGGATAATGCACATCTTCTATGAATCCGGCGTCGAGCAGAGCAGAGACTTCATCGGCTATCGCTTCGTATCGCTCAGCATCGAACAGCCTTCTCTTCTGCTTGATAGGTCTGTGATCTGGATCGACATTTAGCCTATGGACCATGACATCCAGAGAAATTTTGGGCATATCTTGGTGGGACCATGTAAAGACGTCCATATGTTGTCGCAGGAATGTTAATATTTCGAGCCGATGTTCAAGATTCAATGATGTCCCAAGTTGAACAGTTCTGCTCGGATCAGCCTCATTGAGTGGTACTTTCTGCAGGTCTTCTACGGATGAGCCTTCCATAGGTCCTCTGGGGTCTAGAACATTGATGGTGAGTGCTTGCTTAACTGACCCCTTCTTTACTACCATTGCATAACATCTCCAAGCTTCTCGCTGATTGCCTCAGAGGTAGCCTATCCCACCCTCGACGGGAAATTTCATCATCAGGTGATAGGTGGAAACAACTACTCTCATTCCGTTAAGGGAAGGTCTGCCCAAGATGACGTTATGTACTGATGGTACATTGACAACTAAGAAGTTTACCATGAGAGTGACTTGATATGTCCTTCTCCCATAGTCACAGGGAGGGAGATGACTCCCTCGGAGATCACTCTTTCCCCGGCAAAGCCGTGTAGGGGGTCTTCACGGGTCTGAGGTGAGACCTCAGAATCCCCATTCTTTCAAAGGCCTCGAAATAGATCACGTCGGCCGAGCTCCCGGTGTCGACCAAGATGCGGTATATCTTGCGGTTCGTTATGGTCATGGTCACTACTAGAGCATCATCGTGCGGGTGATGAATTCCGCGCACATCTTTTTCCGTGAAAGTAAGAGTGCATGGGCTGACCCGAAGTTCCACGCCCTATTTGAATCTCCTCCACCAGATGAGCCCCCGAAGATGGTTCGGATTTCGGCGGGCTCTTCCGTGGTGTTATTTGGCTACTCTCGCTTTCTTTTTTCTTTTCGAATGGCTTTTCCTTCATTTGTGTATAGGCGCTGGTGTCCCTTTTGAATAAGGGCTTCGATCTCATCTTTGAGATCTACATAATTAGTCGTATTATGGTCGTGGTCTCGATGGAAGCGGCAATACTTGTGCTTGTCTCGATGATCTGGATCAACTCTCATGCAAACAGGCCAATTCAGAAGCTTTTCTCCTCGGATGTCTAATAGAATCTGCTTGGCGAACGTGTTAAGAGGGGTGTAGGAGCAAAATTTTTCCTCCGGCCTTCTGCTCGGACGACGATCGCGAGGGGCGCGGTTATCGGTCCCTTTATTGGACAGCTAGGATTCCTCGTTCTTAAGCCTCTTCCCTTTACCATTCGGCTCTGTCACTTGGACATTTTTACGGGCATTGGAGATTCCTCCGCATTGGTGTACTTCTGAAATCTGGACACAAGTTCACTCAGTGTCTTCAACGGGTTCTTTCCAAAGGAGAAAGTGAATTTCCCTTCTTTCAGGCCACTGAACACAGCAGCGAGCGTCATTTTGTCATCGTAATCTTCTACCAATAACGCTTTCTCGTTGAAGTGAGTGATGTAATCTTTCAACGAATCCTTCGACTCTTGCTTGATGGTAAACAAGTGAGTGTTGGGCTTTCGACTTCTCTTACCACTTATGAATTGGGTAAGGAATAGTCGGCTCAACTCTGCGAAGGAACTGATAGAATTTGGCTTGAGTTACCGGTACCAACTCCGAGCATAACCTGTAAGCGTGATCGAGAACCCCCAATACATCATAGCATCCGTCGCTGTCTGGATCCGCATTCACGAATAATAAGCTTCCACATGCTCGTATGGGTCTCCAGACCCGGAGTATTAGATGACGGGAGGTATCCTGAACCTCTGCGGTATCACCTCGTTCATGATTTCCGTGGTGAAGGGAGGTTCGGTCTCTTCCATCATCACCTGAACGGCAGCGGGAACCGATGTCGGCTGTTGTTTATTTTTCAGAACTAAGAATTTGTCGTTGAACTCCGCGAACCATTTCTTCCACAGGTCCTTGTTTTCCGCTACGATCTCCTGGTTGTTTTCTATTTCCAGAGTTCTCCTTCCCCTCCTCCGTTCTAGCCGATGGCGGAGATCTGTAGGTGACAGAGCTGAAGTGACTGAAACATTGGTTGGAGCTCGTGTGGCCATGTTTCGAGCCGAGGCTCGGATTTGGGTCGGAAGAAGATTCTGACCCGACATTGGCATCTGAGGGTGTTGAGGCGCCTCAGGCCTCATACTCCTTGGTGCGGAGTGAGCCTCCACGACCAAACCGACTGGTTCAAGGACAGGAATTTCTTGAGCTGGGTGTAGTCATGGCTCTTGTTGTTGCTTCATCCTGTTCACCTCGTCACGTAGAGCTTGTATCTCGCTCTACATGACGCGATATTTACTCGCCCGATTGCGAGAACACTGGAAAGGCCCCGGGGCTGATTTGACGTGAAGCAGTGAGGAGGAACGAGTTTGTTCGTTTGGCTCTGGTTCAGTAGCTACCGCTTTCTTTTTTCCTCTAACCATTATTCTCGAAAATAGGAACCTGACCTTTTGTATCGATTCCCATAGACGGCGCCAAAAATGTTGATGTCAAAATCTGGACCACCCTCCACTCGGCAAGGCGAACCTACAAAGTACCCTGAACCTGCATAGAGAGTGAGCAAATGAGACCCTGGCTAAACCGGGGGACCCTCCAATGCCTAAGTCAGGCCTAGGGAATTTGGGTCTAGGTTGATAATAGAGAGAGGGTGTGAGATCTCGCGTACCTGTAGCGATAGGGTCTTGGTGTATTTATACCTGACTGTCGGATAATCTGGGTCCGTTAATCTCGACATGATTCACTCAAGCAGGGGGGTTTTCAGATCGTGGAGATATTGCACGCCATCCTAAGATCGTGTAGCATATCATGTGCATCATGCGTATCTGCGAGCGAGGTAACCGGCCACGTCCACTTATGGTAGTTTCTAAACTTAGCTCATGGAGCGCCTGCCTCGGAATCTGACATCGGCTCTGTCCTTCTGGCGGATAAAGTCTCAATCAGAGTGGTTATAAACCTTCGTCGAACAGTATCCACACTTACAGTTCGAGCCGAGCTGGTAGCTATCCGTCCGATCGGATCAGCATGACATCAGGCCTCGGGATTATAATGGGCTCAGATCTTCCCATAACATGTTATATCCACGCCGTCCATCCATATGGAGAAATCATTTTAAGATAGATACACAGCTCAAGTGGACCCTACCATAGAAATAGAAAGCAGTGGAGATTGAATTCTTACCATTAAAAACTTCTTTGCACCACATAAGTTTTCTATTAAGCTGATATTCGTGTTTTCCTTTATTTCATATATGTATTAACTTATGAACAAATTCCATCTCAAATAAACATCATGATGGCCGTAGGATGATTTCAACGGGGGCGTTACTGTCCCCACTGTTTTCTATAGTTTTCTATAGTGTGGTCCACTTGAGCTTTGGATCTGCCACTTTCTTTGGCTCATGAGTTAAAATGATCTCTCCGAGTAAATGGATGGATGGCGTTGATACAACAAATACATCATGGTGTAGCCAAAATAATGTGGTGACGTCACTTCAGTAGTCAACCCCGCTAATGTCGGATTCAATGGCTAATCCGCGTCCGTCGCAGGTACGAGAGGGTAGGGTTGCTCCATGCATGCTCTTTAAATTGGGTAATTACGTCGCACTCTACTTATTTCCATCCAATTACAGGGATTGACATTTACACCCACGTTTCTTCGTTTCTATTTTTGGAAATGGAATAATGATGTATAATTGTAAAGAAAAAGGGTGTTTAGAGAGTGGGTCCCACTCTGGAAGATTCAAAACTTAAGTGGTCCACACCAAATTGGGGGAGTGGATTAGGTGTTACCAGGGTAACACGATAGTGGGCGTTACACTGACTGTGTTGATGAATCTATCATATATCTACACTGTCCATCTTTTTTTTTTCGGCTGATTTTGGGAGTTGTTACTAAAAATTAAACAGATCTAAATGTCAGGTGGACCACCCCACTGGAAACTAGTGATTGACCATTATAAACTTTTTAGAGGCCACAAAAGTTTGGATCAAGCTGTTACTTTTATTTCATCTTCATCTAGGTATGTTTGACCTTACGAGAATATTGGATGGCAAATAAACATTACGATGGGGCATAGGAAGTCTTTAATGTTGTGCATTCAATTACCACTGTTTCATATGGTGTGGTCCATGTAAGATTTAGATCTTCTTAATTTTTTGTATTATGTCTTAAAATGAGCTTGAAAAACGGATGGACGGTGTGGATATACAATATACCATGAAGGTGTACCATGTTCAGAGTAACACCGACTAACGTGTTACTGGGTAACACCGAATCCGCTCCCAAAAATAAGTGGGGATGGAAATGATCACCGATCAAAACCATCCTGATGTTTATATGCCATCTAACCGGTTAATAAAGTGATTCCACCTGGATGAAGTGAAAATACAAATATAAGCCTGATCCAAAAACATCTGTGGCCTTCAGAAGGTTTCAGTGGTGGGTTTTAATCTATAATGTTTCTTGTGGTGTGGTCCACTTGAATTTTGGATCTCCCTCATATTTGAGCTCGTGCCCTGAAACGATCCGGAAAAACGGATGAACCATCTGGATATAACACAATCATCACCATGGTCCCCACAGAACTCCGGTTAAAGGAATTCCTTAACCCGGGGTTACAGGCCAGTAGCGTCGGCCTCGTTTGACCAAAGGCAAGGGCACGTCTGTAAACTGCAGGATAGTTAGACGAATGGCAGTTGGTAATTTCCGAGAGAAAATACTGTGATAGTTAATCACCATTTAGAAATGTTGGTTATTCAAAGGCAAACATTACTCGTAACCCACACCGTCCTGAGATCATGGGCCTTCTTTTATTTGGAACATAGATAAGAAGCCCATACTGGTCAGATGATCTTAACCTTCTGATTTTGCCTGTTGAATATGGATCATTGACCACGTTATTATTAGATTGTTTGAGTGGTTAGATTGTTTGGTCACTATGATTTTTAGGAACCATCTAACCATAGTGGGCCTCAATATTCGGACGGTCCTGATTTCCTATTCGTGGATGCTACTTGTTTGGTGCATGATCACCTTCGTTAAGGGCCCCTTTGATTTTCCATGGTACATGTATCACGGTAAATAAGTAATTATTACCTTTTGAATTGTTTGGAACTACGAGAGTAATTTCACCTCAAAAATCGAAACAAAAGGGTTGACTTAAATAAGTGGACCCCACCCGTAAATGTGTATGACATATACACACCGTCCATTTATTTTATTAGAACATAAACAAAAAAAAATCAAATGCCCTACACCGAAGGAAACAGTGGCCGTAATTCGTCCACCATTGAAAGTTATTTTCTTTAATGGCCCCTTATTGTGATTTTTTCATCACTTAACTCCTTCATAGGGTCACGCATGGATAAGGGGAAAACACAAATATAAGCTTGATCCAAAACTTTTAAAGGCATCAAAAAGTTTTTAATGGTATGCACTCAATTCCCATTATTTCTTGTGGTGTCGTCTACTTGACCTTTGGATCTACCTCAGTTTTTTGCTCATGATATAAATTCGACTTGCATAACAAATGAACGATGGAGATAAATAACATACTGTTGGGGTTTTAACCTGCGGAATCACACAAATCTAGATCTAGAATAGCAATCCAATGGCACCAAGCATACAAGAGAACACGCAGATTTAATGTGGAAAACCCTTGTGGGAAAAAACCACGGCATAAAGCGACAGATCTCCACTATGAAAATAGAAATTACAAGAGAGAGAGAGAGAGAACTTACCCGATTCAAAACAACCTTGAATCTCACCCTTCCTACACCCTTTAATTTCCCTAGAACCTCTTTAGAAAGTTTAAGAAATATTCCTCATACCCTAGAAAAACCCTAGGAACACCTATTTATAGTTTAGGTAACTTCCCTTCCGCATCCTAGTTGCAAAAGGTCACAGATTTCCGCAATCCGCAAAATCGCGGAACGAATCTGCGTAAATTACGATTAGTCGAAGGGGAGCTACGACTAGTCGAACAATCCTTATGACTGGTCGAAGGGCCCAGACATGAAAAACTGAGCTCGCTGAACTTCGAGTCGTGCAAGCCACGACCAGTCGAGCAGCTTCTACGACCGGTCGAGTAATCCCACGACCGGTCGAAGGCGGTGAAGACTTTTCTCACAACAATCTCCACCAAGTCTTCAACCTTCAACCGTGTAGCTTCTTGACCTCTTCTCTTATTTATGTATCACATCATAACTTCTTGTACACACTCCGTCTTTCTTTTACGTCATTGCCAAACCCAGAGAAGTTACACAAACCTTAAACTTCTCTTCAAAAACGATCTAGGTGAGTATGTTTGCCGGATCAAAATCCACAAGCTTAACCACATTTGCTCCTGTCTTCTCAAAAGGAAAGACGTAGTCTTCTTACCATCTTTCTACTACCCAACATCGCTTGCCGGGGTACTTACTCACAACACTGATAGCCTGTGAAATAACCGGTCTAATCCAGACCATGGCATACACTGCCAACCGCATTCGAATAAGGCTCATGAGATATCCTGCTTTTTCTCATCTGTTTTGGGACATGTCCTGAGGAAAACTTGAGGAGAGACACATAAGGAACGCTCTCTAGCTTTACCTGGCCCATCACATCCTTGATCAATACCTACATACAAGGTATTCCTCCTTTGATTACCACAGCCTACTCCTCCTTTAGTCTCGATGCCAAGAACTATCTTTGAAACCCCCCGATCATTCATCCATGAAGGAATCAAACCACTGCCTAGGTGACAGGTCAAACCACGACTTCCTGCAAAGTCTTTTCTTAGCCTCTTTAACTTCGAACCACTCTGGTTGCTTCATGTAGATCTGCTCTTCACTTTCCCTTACAGAAGTGCAGACTCCACATCCATCATTCCAGCTCAAGGTCACGTTGGCCAACCAGTGCTAATCATGGATCTAATAGACACCTGCTATACCGTCGGCGCGAATATCTCTGAGAAGCCGATCCCTTCTCTCTGAGCATAACCCTTCGCTACTAACCTCGCCTTGTATCTATGTTATATCCTCCTGAAGAACCACCTGCATCCAACCGCTTTCCGGCCCATTGGAAGCTCCACCCGCTCTCATATGTCGGTCTGGTACAATGAATCCATCACATCGCCCATAATCACATTTCACTTCTTAGCACCAGGCTCACCTAGAGCCATATGAATAGAAGGTGAATCTCCTGCGATATTGGAGTCGTCCATGTACCTCGCCGATATTCTGCGATCATGCCGTGTGATTCTTCTCACAGGTGGCTGCTCCACCTGCTCTGTATCTCTGTCCGCACGTCTCAGTCTTCATGCCTTGCCCGCTCATGTGGCCATGCCTAACATGCCACACACGTGTAGAGGTGGAATCCACTACATCTACTGTAGCTCCATCGTTTGAAGTGCTCCCGATCAACCTGTACAAGTTACCGACTCGTTGAGCTTTCATGATTACCCGTGCCCCCTTAGATACCTTAAGAGCACTATTAATGCCTGTGTACTTGCATCCTTTTACCTCAAGCACACCAAGAGAAATCAAATTCTGCTTCAAATCATGAACATGCCTGACATCAGTCAGAGTGCGTTCCACCCCATCAAACATCTTGATGCACACCGAACCAACAGCCATAACATTACAAGCAATATCATTGCCCATAAATACCTGTCTACCATCGCACTCCTTGTAGCTGGTGAACCAACTCCGATGAGGAGTCATGTGAAAAGATGCCTCTGTGTCTAGCATCCACTCGTCCTTATGATCATCGTATGACCACCTGATAGTAGACACAGACAAAATATCACCATCACATCCACTCGATCCATCTGACGTGGCAACATTGGCCTCCCTGTACGAAGCCTCAGAATATTCTCTCTTCGATTTAGGATTTCCACAATCCTTCTTCACATGTCATTCCTTCCTACAATTCCAGCATTTTACCTTCCCTTTGCCCTTGCCCTTGGATTTGGATCTAGAACCTGTAGAACCTGTACCTTGTTCAAAATTCCTACCCACTGTAAATAGTGCATCAGAAGATGTCTTCATGTCGTTGTTTAGCTGTCTCATAGCCTTCCCTTGAAGGGTTGAGATAATAGTGTTGACACTCAGGGTTTTATTCGTGCTGACATAGTGTCCTTAAATGACTCATACGACGCCAGAAGAGAATTCAGTAACATACATGCTTGTTCTTCATCTTTCATCACTTCCTCCATATCCAACAATTTACAAACTAATTTATTAAAGTTGCTGATGTGAGCCTCCAGATCTCCACCCTCTGCCATCTTGAAGTTATACCACTGCCGCTTCAAGTGCAGGTGATTTTCAGAGGATTTTTTCGCATAGACATCCTCTAACTTCGCCCATAACTTAGCCGCAGTTTTCTCCCTCATGACATTGTAGAGAACCTCATCCGTGAGACATAAACGGATCGATGATAATACATTCTTATGAAGAGTATTTCAATCACCATCAATCATAGTAGACTTTCGCTCCTCAAGAGCACCATCTTCGTCTTGCTTGATTAAGGAACTCATCATCTTGATCTTCCATAACTCAAAATTATTTTTCCATGAGTACTTCTCAATCTCATACCTGGTGCTCGCCATTATTACTAATCTCTCAAATTTAAATCTGGGCCCAACGATTGCTCTGATACCACTTGTTGGGGTTTTAACCTGCGGAATCACACAGATCTAGATCTAGGATAACAATCCAATGGCGCAAAGCATACAAGAAAACACACAAATATAATGTGAAAAACCCTTGCGGGAAAAACTACGGCACAAATCGACAGATCTCCACTATGAAAATAGAAATTACAAGAGAGAGATGACTTATCCGATTCAAAACAACCTTGAATCTCACCCTTCCTACACTCTTTAATTTCCCTAGAACCACTTTAGAAAGCTTAAGAAATATTTCTCATATCCTAGAAAAACCCTAGGAACACCTATTTATAGTTTAGGCAACTTCCCTTCTACATCCTAGTTGCAAAAGGTCACAGATTTCCGCAATCCGCAAAATCGCGAAACGAATCTGCGTAAACTACGACTAGTCGAAGGGGAGTTACGACTAGTCGAGCTACGACTGGTAGAACAATCTCTACGACTGGTCGAAGGGTCCGAACATGAAAAACTGAGCTCGCTGGACTTCGAGTCGTGCAAGCCACGACCAGTCGAGCAGCTCCTACGACCGGTCGAGCAATCCCACGACCGGTCGAAGGCGGTGAAGACTTTTCTCACAACACATACATCACCGTGGCCCTACATTAATGTTATAAATTTCTTGATTTAAGTATTGAAAAAATAAGTTGTCACGTATGCATTGAGAAAGATGTGATAATTACCTAGGTAAATAATTATTATCCATTTACATGCTAATTACATTTGAGCTAGGAAATCAATAAGGCCCTCCGAACAACGGTGGTTAACCACCACCAATAGTACTCAATGAAGGGGAAATACGTAATAGAAACGAGGTAAAATATAAGACTAGTCGCGTGCATCTTTCTGCACCGTACACAGTTTTACAACTCTGACAGAAGCATAAATTTCAGTAATCTAGGCCATTGGTACGCTGCTAACTTGCATTGGACCTATGAAGTTTCAACGGTAGGCGTTCAATTCACACTGTTTCCTGTTGTGTTGTCTACTTGAACTCGGATATGCTTCAATTTTGGCTAATGCAATGAAATGATTTGGAAAATCGGATGGACGACGTGGATGAGACATATATATCACGGTAGGCCCCACGGAAGTTACTCAGTACGCAATCCGCTTCCATGTACCATATAACTCCGCGCAAACCAACGAGGCATTACAGTGCACGCGGAATGTTTGTAGAGTACCGTTCAGGCTTGTAGTCTACGCATCTGGACCCCACGTTTTACTGATCCAAACTATGGGCCACACATTCCGTGCCCTATATAAAGAAAAATATTTCAATAAAATAATATATCAACTCTCGAAGAGGAGGCCAAACTGTCCAAGAAATAAATTACATCAACGGTTGAGATTCATCCCAGCAATTATACATTTATTTGAATACGTAGTATACAAGGAAATCCACTAAATCAACGGTTTGGATTATTTAAATACGGGCCCCACTATAAGTAAAAGACAAAATTACTGTACGAAATCGCCAGCGCCCAGCGCATCGTAATTTGTAAATATACCTCGAGAAGATGCACTTAACTCTAGTTAACTTCTAACTACCGTACACGTGGCTCAGGTTAAAAGATGACGTCATTATAGACGTGGAGGATATCCTACATCCGTACATGACGACGGCGTCCGGCTACGAAAGCGGCGCCTCGTGGGGACCACTGTCTGACATGTCCTTTCACCTGTAATCATCTTCCACGTGTCACGATATCTTTCGTCAGGACATTCAGAGTAGTTCACGGCATGTTGTGGAGCGGTCTTTTGCTTTTCGGGCAGCGAACTGATGGAAAAACGTAACTAAAGTTATTTACATTGCCCTTGGTTTCAAATATATTTACGGATATGCCACTTGCGACGAACGAATGGATCTATCATGGGTCCATCATCTGATGGGTCTGCTTCATATCTCGATTATCAGACGATCCAAGCCGTCCTGTCAAGATGGACGGTGACAACGACAATTCCACTTTAATGGGGCCACATCGAAAGTTGGGACCATTTGACTGGGGTGATTTTTTGGGATGCCCCTCGACGGACAGTAATAGTTTACACGAAATGTTTGGCGCGGACGCTTAAACAGCCAAGCTTTATGGGCCCATGACACGTCATATGTAAATCTACTCCGTCCATCAGGTGAGAACTGTTGTTTTAACCGTACAGATGAAATATCGAGCTGTAAAAAAGAAAAAAATCTGTCATGAGCTATACCAATGGGGACATTAGAGAATTGTTCCGGTGAGTTCACATGGTGTGGCCTGCCTGTTATCTGGATATTAAGGGGATAAAAGCGTTCCGATAGAGTTATCGTAACGAGTAAACTCCGTTGGGCTAACTCTATCGTAAAAGTTATATAGCCTGCACTAGGCATCGATAGTCAACGTCACGCCAGCTATATAGACTGCACTAGAAATTTTATATGGTTTATCAACGCCGGCCATCTATTTTCAAGATCGTTTTACCGGTTGAGTCCAAATTTTAAGCGTATAAAATTTCTAGTGCCGACAATAATGTTTATTTGTCATCCAACCTATTAATGTGATCATATAGATATGGATGAATGGAAACAATTCTAAGAGCTTGATCTAAAACTCCTGTCACCCCCAAAAGTTTTCCAACGGTAGAATTTTAATTCACTGTGTTTACCGTGGTGAGGTCTGCTTGAACTTAGGATATACTTCGTTTCTGGACTCAAGCTCTAAAATTATCTGATAAAAATGATTGACTGGAGTGGATAAAATAAATAAACCATGGTGGACCTCACTGAGTTTTCTCAGTACGTCTTGGTTACTGAGTTACTCGGTGCGCAACTTCCCTCCCACCTAGGGAGCGGATTGGCTGGTGTACCTCACACCAACTATATTGCTGTGGTATTCACGTAAGCAAGATTGGTAGGTCTGAACGCGAGGCATGTGTTATGTCTAAACTGTGCATCTACTCCGCGAGCTCGTCTTAATTGTTGAGACAAAAAGTAAAATAGATCTAACTATCAAGTATCAAGTGGACCATACCGCAAAAAATAGCGGGAGATTCAATGTCTATCATCGAAACCTTTTCAGGTTGTGGAAGTTTTGGATCAATATAAAATTTATTTTTCTTCTTAATTCAGGTCTCTGTGACATTGCGAATAGATTCAATGCAAAATAAACGTTATAATGGGCCTATGAATGGTTTAATAGTGAAAATCGTTGTGATGGGCCGTACGAATTGTTTAATAGTGAAAAACATTATCGCCACTACCATTTGTGGTGTGGTGAAGATGATCTTTAGATATGATTATTTTTTGCATGATACTTTAAAATAATCTCTAAAAATAGATGAGCAGTGTAAATATAATAAACAAATCACTGTAGGGGGATGTAACTTTGATCTCCTTTGAACCGTTCGTACAACTGGGAGGTCAAGGAGCGCCAGTGCTCGCCTTCGCACGACACGTACTACAGCAGCTATATAGCTGGTGTGCGGTCCAGTAGCCAATCAACACTATTGGTCCACAATATGAATGTACGGTTTTGATAAAGCTAAAAGTGGCCCCCGGCGGATCAGTTGGTGTTACCAACACCAACCCCAGCGAAGGTGCGTCCATTTGTTGGCCGCTGCGGGGCCCGTCTGGATGTATTTATTTATTTATTTATTTTATATCCAACTCGTCCATCCTTTTTGCCCCCTCAATTTTGGGCATCCACCAGAAATGAAGTAGATCCGAAGTACCAAACCACATGAAACAGTGGTGATTGAACGCTGACCGTTGAAAACTTCTTACCGCAACGAAAGTTTTGGATCAGGCTTGTATTTGTGTTTCCCTTCATCCACAGTGATATTATCAACAGGCAAATAAACATTACGGTCGGCCATAGAAAGGTTGCAAGGCGGGTGTCATTAACCCCACTTTTCCCTGTGGTGTGGTCCACCTGACATTTGGATCTACTTCATTTTTTGGTTCATGATTTTAAATGATATGGAAAAACGAATGGACGGCGTGGATATAAAACACATATATCACATTGGGCTCGTATCACCCAAAACATCGACACACCAGGCCAACACCTAATCCGCGTCCCAACTCATCGACCGTTGTGTACTTTGTTTTTATGTTGGTACGGACGTTGTATACCGTGCTCGTTTCAATGAATATGCTTTCCACTTTCAGTCTGTGGGACCGGAGCATGGCTCAGCTGTCCATACTATTGATATGATGGGTCCCACAATGGTGACTAATGCACTGAAGATCTTCCAGATGGGAGAATCTTGACCAGTAATTGATGGCCAGCAATGTACGGTTAAATAAGAAAAACATTGCAACGGTCCTTCTTGAACTGAAAAGAAGACTACGCTTTCAATGGCTATGATATTCCAGTATATAGATTATTTGTTCCATAGACCCCATCCATGATGGGACCAACCATATCATTGGTGTGGATCACTGAAAAATGGGCCACCAACCACATTGAGGTGTTTTTTGCAATTTAAGGGAATGGCAGGGGGTTCCTTGTAATTTGGGTCTCTCTTTTGGGGAAGCGAATTGGCTGGTGTACGAAACAAGGCTGATGTGTGTACGTGTCGTGCAAAGACGAGCACTGACGTTCCCAGAGCTCCGAGCTGTACCAACGGTTCAAAGGAAATCGAAGTTATATGGGCCCGAAAATGATGTATTATTATATCCACGCCGTTCATCCACTTGGGGAGATCATTTTAGAGCATCGTACCAAAATTGAGTCATATAAAAATCTAAAGTGGGCCACACCACAAATAGTAGTGGGGAGAATGATTCTCACCGTTAAAACATTCGTAGGGCCCACTGTAATGTTTATTTTCCATCCAAACCGTTCATTAGCTCACAAAGATCTGTATAAAGAGTAAAAACAAATATCATATTGATCCAAAACTTCTGTGATCCCCAAAAGGCTTTCAATGGTAGACGTTCAATCCCAAGCTTCTTTCTACAGTGTGGTCCATTTGATTCTTGTATCTGTCCTATTTTTAGGCTCAAGCATTAGAAAAAACTCGCCAAATGGACGGACGGTTTGGATGTAACAAATACCTCATGGTGGGACCCACAAAACTTGGTGACTGAAACACACCAGCCAGTTGGGTGCCTACCTCACCTCATTTATTCAGTATATGGTCCACACAAAACTATCAAACCCGTGTGACGACAGTACTTCACTTGTCCAAACTCGATCACTTGGTGGGTCCCATAATCAAAATGCAGGGTCAGTGAAATGTACGGATTGGACAATACTAGCTGTCCTGTGGATGGCCTTTTGGCCTGTCACAACTGTTCTTTTACCATCCATCAGGGTTGCAGATGTGACTCTTTAAATCAGGAAAGAGTTATTTGATACTCTGGCCGAGTCTACTGATCATTGGCAGACACTTGTATTTGAACACGGAAGCGGATTGGCTGGTGTACCACACACCAGCTGGTGTATTGACGTCAGCAAGTTCTGTGTGGGTCCCTTATAAGGTATTTGTTATATCCAAACAGTTCATCCATTTTGCCATTAGTATCAAATTTGGGTGTTTGTTAAGAGGTAAATACAACACAAAAATCAATGGTAATGTAAAGTAAATGCATAGGGTTTATTTAGTTTTAATTTTTTTTTATTTTTTTTATTTTTTAATGAAGTGTCAAGCAAATGAGTCATTATTGTCATTTTTGAAATGTTTGATTAAACATGACTTATGGCTTGTAAATCGATGGTTAAATACATTGGAATAGAAAGGAAGTAAGGAAACTTTATTGTAATAATTACTCTTTCACATTATAAAACTACCACGGTGTAATAGACAATGTAGCAAAATTATTGTTGAAGTTAAATATAAGTGATGTCACAATATAATTACAAGAGTTTGGTTTTCCAATTGCAAGGTAAATGGTTATAAATGGGTAATGATTATGTATTCTTGTAATTTTATGGTGACACATTTACATTTGATTATTCTGATGATTTTACAGCTTTATTTATTTCACACACAAAAAAAAAATCATTTTCATGTGAAAGTGTAATGATTAGAATTTACTTTATATACTTATAAGTGTATTTGACTCTTATTATATGAGATATAATTTTTTTTAAAAAAATAAACACATGTAAATAATAATGATGGCTCATTGAATTTGCATTTCTAACAAAAAGTGTAAATTGTTTGAAATAAAATTAAAATTTTATTTTGAATTTTGAGAAAAACTCAACCTATTAAAAGTGATGAGACATATCTAAAGCTTAAGGGCCTGTTTGGCCAGACTGATCCCATGGGATTAGGAGGGATGAGACGAATTTTTAAGGTAATGATGGTGGTGTCAATGGATTGGTTTAAGATCCATGGGATTGTTATATCTCGTGACAAGTTCCGAGTCTGTTTGGCACGTTTGGCATATCCCAGGATTTTACCTTCCACTCCCTTCCAATTTGTCCGTCCAAACACGCCCTAGGCACAATTGAATGGGATTAAGAGGGATGGGTGGATTTTAGGGCCTATTTGGTTTTTCCAATTACGAGTATTTCAGTGTAATAAGTCATCATTACACTCTGGCCGCCTGTTTGAAAATTGAGGATTCGAACGCAGTTTGATAGCGCCCGAATTGGCAGTAAAGATGCATTGGGCAGAGACGGGATTTACGTCTCCTACTGACGGTAGTTCGAAGTATGGATGACTCTGACAACCGTAGTTCGGTGGTCCGCATGAGCATCGATCGTGCTACATATGTATGATTTCAGATTTTAAAAAATCAAAAGTGGCTCCTCCTCTTCCACTTCTCACCAACGCACTCGTCTCCTTTCAGAGCTTTTGATCTCAGGCCAGGTAAACGGTAGATGCACCCTTCTACCAGATAGTTTTCGCCTTTCGTCTATTCTTTCATCCCTGTGTTTACTGTCCAAACCTCTGGATGGTTGTTCATTGCTCTATGGCTATTTGGTGGTAAGGCTCCCATCTTGGCGGACATCGTGCACTTGTGCATCCTTTGTTTCCATATTATCAGAGGTATGGAAACAGTGCATTTTAATCTAGCCATGATGTTTCTGTTCATCTTCATCCAGATCGCACGCCTTGCTTGATATCTATCTATTCGGTAGCTTGCATGTCACTGCATGTCTTCTACCATCTAATATATTACCATTTCAAATGATCCCATTTGCGTTGCATGTTGTTGGAATGTCATGGTTTCCCTTTGTCGACTTCGTCACCCGATTGTGATGTTCATTGCAATCTCCGACGCTTGATCCATCTGCCTTCCGCTACTAACATCTTCTCCAATATGTATTACGATTCGGTTGAAAACCCTCTATTCCATTCCTTTATTCCACTATAGTTTTTTTTCTTTTACGGTAATTAATCTGTTACTCTGTCAAGCAGAAATATCCTCTGTCGTCTGCGACTGACATCCACCCCCCGCCATCAGCTACGGCAACGCCAGAAGAGGTAAGTCATGTGGCTCTGTTGAATGTCTGGAGACCGTGACTAAGTTAGTTGTGTGTTTGTGAAATAGAAGCTGATGTCCTGTTCTGGCTTGTTTCGAACACTTGTGGCCACATGTTTGACATTGATCCTATAAAAGAATAAATGGTGTGCCATTGTATAGGTGCCGACAGCCAAACAGGCTTTACGTTTTCCTTTCTCTACTTTCAAGTTGAATGTGCTCATTGCAAGCCTCTTTCCTTGATACATTCCCAATCCAATGGGCCATGGGATACTCGCTCGACTGTGTGTGTAGATATCGGAAGTTATATCATCTCTGCCATGGTTAACTGAACATGCTGCGTCTTATTTCATCTGTGTATCTATCATTTGTCATTTCTACGATGCCATGGTTAACAGAACATGCTGAGACTGATTGAAGATGTCAGTATAGCTAATTAATCTCCTATTATCTCCTGCTCTGGATAACTAAACATGGATAAGTCTGATTTCGGCTATGTGTGTTGGGGTGATTTCCACCATCATCTCATGCTCAGGTTAATTGAACATTCGGAGACAGGTAACAGGCATGACAGATATTTGTTCTACTACGTGAACATGGTTACTTATAATTTCTCATATTAGCATAGCCATGGTTAACTGAACAAATAGAGACAGTCATCCTTCATGACTGATATTTGTTCTACAAACTGGACATGCTTACCTATCATTTCTTATATTATCATTGCCATCATTAAATGAACAAATACAGACAGTTATCGACCATGACTGATATTTGTTCTACTATCTGGACATGGTTACCTATCACTTCTTGCATTATCTTTGTAATGGTTAACTGAACATGTTGAGACAGCTATCAACCATGTTCAGTTAATTGTTCTACAATCTGAACATGGTTACCTATCATTTGTTATATTATCTTCCTTGTGGTTAACTTAACATGCTGAGATTGATTTCAGCTGTGTGTAGTTCTCATTTGGTATTCTAACAAACCCATATGGTGAGACTGATTTCAGCTATGTGTAACTCTCATTTGGTATTCTAACAGAGTCATATGGTGAGATTGAACATGCTGTGAATGATTTATATTGTGTGTGTAGCTATGATTTCTTACATCATAACATGCTCAGGTTAACTAACCATTCTGGGACTGATTTCACCTGTCTGTGTAGATAATTACTTTCTTACATTATCTCATGCTCTGGTTATCTGAACATAGATGATACTGATGTCAGCTGTGTGTGTTGGGGTGATTTCTTACATCTTCTCATGCTCAGGTTGACTGAGCTTTCTGAGACAAGTAACAACCATGAGAGATATTTGGTGGACTATGTGAAAATGGTTACCTATGATTTTTCATATTATCATTGCTATGAATAACTGAATAAATAGAGATAGTCATCAACCATGACTGATATTTGTTCTGCAAACTAGACATGGTTACCTATCATTTCTTATATTATCATTGTCATGGTTAAATGAACAAATATAGACAGTTATCCCCAAAAGTCAACTCTTCCATCACTCACCCATCACTCACTCATCTCTCTCTTTCAACCTCTCTCTCTCTCTCTCTCATCTCTCTCTCCCTCATTCTCTCAAAGCAACCGTCCATGGCTTCCATGGGAGAGAAACTAGTGTGGCCCACCTTCCTACCTTCCATCTCCACCATCCAAGTTTGATCTCAACCGTTGAAGTCCATCCATTTGAGCTTTAACCTGCATTGGCGGAAGAATGAAGAAGAGATCTAATGGTGGGTGCTCCTCTTTCTCTCTTTCTCTCTTCCCTTCTCTCTTTCTATCCCTCTCTCTCTTTTTCCTTGATGGACGTGGCCCACCTGATGATGTATATTGATCCACCCCACCCATGGAGTGGGCCCACACACTGTCCAATAGTGGGACGCCCACTGTCCAGCAGCTGGGCCACCTGCTGCCCGTTTTGGGTATGGGTGAAGGGGAAAAACATGGATATCAGCCTGGTCCCAAGACTGTGTGGTCCATCCTGGTGGACCCCACCTTGATGTAGGTGATTTATATCCTCACCGTCCAACAATTTCCCATCCAATGTGTGGTCAGGATGGGGGCAAGATCAACTGGGCCTGCTGCTATCTAGCAGTAGGCGCTAATGAAAGGCAACACAAATATCAGTTTGCTGCAACCGTGTGGGCCGTCACCATGATGTATGCTTCTTATCCCCACTGTCCCTATGGTGGGACTACGTTAGACGCAGGCCAGATGGGCCAGGTGCACCGTCCAACCTGCTGTACAGCAGCATGCCTGGACGCAGGCAGAATATAAATATCATCTTGATTCAGCTCAAGTAGTCCACGTGTACGTGGACCCCACCCTGTGATGTATAAGATCTGCATCTACACCGTCCATCTACAGCAGAGTTCTGTGAGCTGCACCATACCAACAACAGAGGCGTCCATCTGCCATAGTCCGAGCTGCTGTCTGTTTGAACAAGAAGAAAACACAAATATCAACTGGTCCAAAGCTAGTGGGCCACGCTGAGGTGGACCCACCTTGATGTGTTTATTGAATCTGCACCGTCCAGTAGATCTGGACGGTGGAGATCACCCATCTGATGTATGAAATCCACCCGATTGCATGTGTTTTGTCAACGCTGTCCATCTGTTTTATCGGACCGTACAATGGTCTGGACGTGATCGTGGCCCACCTGGCATGAATGGATGGACGGCAGGGACCATAGCTATGAAGCTGTGGTTTGACGTCAGCAAACTCGGGGCCGCAGGTGATATATCCATGCCGCCGAACAGCGTGGCCCCACATGCACGTGTGGACCTCACCGTGATATACCTGTTTGTCCACGCCGTCCATCTGCTAAGGATGAGGGGTCCCCTGATGTGTTTATTGCATCAATGTCGTCCGTCTGTTTTGCCATATGGTGCTGCACCTTGATGTATTTGTCCCATCCACACTGTCCAGATGATCTGGACAGTGCCCATTTGCACCGCAATTTGGGACCTATCAGACCATCCCATGGTGGGAAACCACATTAAATGTATGTAATCCACCGCCTACTTGAATATGTGGGCCATCCAGACCGTCCAGGTCACGTGGATCCCACCTAATGTAAAGATTTTATCTAAGCCGTCCATCTGTTTCTCACGTGGGACTGGTGGCACCCACATTGATGTACGTGTCCTATCCACGTCGTCCACCTGTAGGCGTGGGCCCTACCCTTTGACGCATGTATTCTATCCAACCATCCATCTCAGGGACGCAGATTTAAATCCTAGGAGGAGTACGCCAACACCCGGACGTTTGAGCATATAATATTATTATATTAAATGATACCTTTATATATATATATATATATATAAATTAATATTATATTATATATATAATGTGGTTTATATCCAGGCCACCATCTGTTTTGAGGTGTGGGCCCACCCCACACGTGTGACACATGTGGGTAGGTGGGACCCACCTTAATTAATGTATCTTGTATCCACATCGTCCATCTGGACGGTGTGCTGAGTGGGGCATGCATGATGTATGCGTTTCATTCCTACCGTGTAGTGCACAATGTGATGTATGTGTTTCATGTACGCCGTTCATCTACAGGCCCGCCTGCAATGTGCAGGGTCCACCTTGATTTATTTATTCTCTATCCACACCGTTCAGATTGTGCTGTACGATGCTAAACAATGTTTGGGCAGTGCTAGTTTACACAAACAATGTTTGGATAGTGTTGATTTACTTGGACAATGTCTGGACAGTGATGATCATCATTAGTGGGCCATGTGTCCCATGGAATTGATGTGTACAGTGATATACATGTTGCACCTGTAACTATTTAAATGATTTTAGATGTAATCCAAGCTCCCATCTGTCAGGCCCACTTTGATGTATTTTGTGGCCCATCTGTCAGGCCCACTTTGATGTATTTTGTGGCCCATCTGTCAGGCCCACTTTGATATACTTGTAGCCCATCTATGAGGCCCATTTGTCATGTATTTGAAGCCCATGAGATGTGGCCCATTAAGATGTGTAAGGCCCATGTGATGCGGGCCATTGTAATGTATTTAAGGGCCAGGTATCAGACCCAATGTAATGTATATGAGACCCATATGGTGAGGCCCAATGTAATGTATATGTGGCTCCTGAGTGAGGCCCATTGTGATATATGTTAGGCCCTTGTCTGTGACCATGGGTCCACTATATGTTTGACCCTATGTAGGTCACTCCTTGGGAGCAATGTTGGTTAGATGTCCACATTGAGGGGCAATGACGGTTAGATGTCCTCATTGTAACCTTCCCTTAGGCCTTGTTAGGCCAATCTCTACGTGGGTTAACCCAAATAAGTGGGCCCCATTTGTCATAGATGGATGGCTCCGTACTATCAGATTTGATATAACTACGGCCGAAAGTCGATCTTTACATTATAGTTAATTGGTTGTCCATCTATGGACCCCGCCTTGTTTATATATGTTGGTTTTCGGTACCGATTATCGATCGAGGCTAATTATCGATCGAGGCCGATTACCGATTCTGATTCGTCGTGGCCGATTGCTGATTATCGATCGAGGCCGATTACCGATTCTGATTATCGTAACTGATTACCGATCGTGGCCAAATGCCGATTTTACTTGTTGTGACCAATTGACCGATTACCGATCGAGGCAGATTATCATGACTAATTACCGATCGTGGCCGAATGCAGATTCTGCTTGTCGTGGCCAATTGACCGATTACCGATCGTGGCCAATTGCCGATTCTGTTTGTCGTGGCTAATTGACCGATTACCGATCGAGGCCGATTATCTTGACTGATTACCGATCGTGGCCGATTGTTGATTCTGCTTAACGTGGCCGATTGCCGATTTCGAATTGTTAAGACCTATATGATGTATATGCAACTCGTAGTTGAGGTCCATTGTGGTGTGTATTCGGCCTGTGTGATGTATATACGGCCAGTATTTGAGGCCCATTGCGATGTGTATTCAGCCCGTGTGTAAGGCCCAACATGATGTATATTAGGCCCATGTGAGAGGCCCAACGTGATGTGTAGTAGGCTCTTGAGAGAGGCCCATGGTGTTGTATAATTGGCCCTTGTGTGAGGTCATGGGTTCACTATATGTTAGGATCCATAAGGGCAATGTTGGTTAAATGTCCACATTGTCGAGGTTGATTGTCGATGCCGGTTATTGATAGCGATTATGAGTATGTGATAGCATAGCATCATGATACATGCCCATACACATCATCTGCATGTTTGTTATGAGACATGGTTGATCATTGCATATGTCATTGAGCGTGTTGTTATGAGACTCCCTGATAGGCGGAGGTTATCTCACATGAGCGTACGGTATACGCAGGATTGATGTATGACTGGATTGTATGACTCATGCATATTACATTGTGTGTTGTGATTACTATACCACCTAGCGACATCAGGGTTGTAACCTCCACATGCATATCTGGATGGCCAGAGGGGACATCGGAAATGTTTGGTTCTAGCATACGGGCGTCATAGATGTCCCTGGGTGAAAATCTCTAAACCTCCGTGGCTAGGAGACGCCCCAACGTCGAGACCAAGTGGATACATGAGCGCCCGAGTACCGAATACCAAGAGGCCGCATCTCCCAATGTGTCGTGGTCAGTTGGGAGGGGGTGTGGTCTTACTCGCCCGAGGGTAGGGGGCATTGCTAGGCTGAGTTTGACCAGCTCGTGAATGAGTCCGCTATTGATGTGTCGGGTAGATATTGGCTGACTACTGGTTACGCAGATAGTGAGGTCTCTTCCACTTGCATGGTTGTGCGTCCAGTGGGCGGCAATTGCATATAAAGTGTACTAGAACCCGGTGATGATCCCAGAGATGAACCGTACTAATATGTGGACTTATTGAGCAGGAGTTGCATACTCATTCATTCATTCATTCACTATCCACTCGGACTGGTGGTGCACAACTATTTGTTACGTGTACCTTCACATGGCTAGGATTTCGGTTGGGCGCGCGACTAACCTGAGATCAGGAGTTTACCACATTGAGTCTGACTATCCAAATTTAGGTATGGGACTGGTTTGGAGAGAAGTCCCTTGTGATGGACCCATAGCCTGCGATACTACGTACTATCATCCCGACTGCACACTCCAGCATGGTCATTCCAGTCACACCGCATATTGCATGACATTCGCAGCATATGTCACTTTGGGTTGCTGTGTTTCTGCATTTATATGGTCTAGATACGGCTGACGCTATTCGTGAACTCATCAGGATTTGCGTACTGCATCACATCCTCGGCATCTAACTTTTGGCTCTTTATGACTCCTCATTTGCATAGTTGTTCTATATTGCATATTCTGATATTGACTGACTCATGGACTTGTCCATATTTTCGCTTACTCTGTTATCATATGATTCATGCTCTTGTCAGTATTCCTGCTTATTTATGATATTGTATGATTTATGGGCTGGTTAATATTTCTGCTTACTCTGATTACTCTGATATTGCTTACTTAGCACTTACCTTGTGCACACACTTTCACCACCCACTAAGTTTTCTATAAGCTTATGCATGATAGATGCGTGCAGGCGGCATTAGGTTGCAACAGCGTTGAGCTTAGAGCGTGCAGTGGATATCTGGAGCTTTGATTTTCGATATATGTATTTTCCTTTCAGCATTGTACTTAAATGATTATATTAGTGGATATGTGATGGTGATGTTGCTTTTGTGAATTGGGTAATCTTGTGGTTATGCTTGTTATGAGTTAAATGTACAAAAAAAATCCTCCTTGTAGGATCCCATGATCGGAATTTGGCGTATGGACACTAGGAGCCAAGAATGGGGTACTACGGAGGCTGTCGGCACCAGATTTGGTGATCGGGAGTCCTGTGGATCCGATTTTCGGGTTTGGGGCATGACAACATGGATGAACATGGATGGATGGATAAAGAAATGGCAGCCTTTACAGCTACACTTGCTGCAGTAACTACAACAATTGTTGTCGGTGGATATTGTAATAATATTTTATTTAAATCACCCTCCAGATTTGGAGATATTGAAAGAAGGAAGCTAATAAATGGGACTATTAGTGCGGGTGATAATGAGTGTGTAGCATAACTCCACATGAACAAAGCTACATTTTTCAACCTATGCTCATTTTTTAGGGATAGAAATTTACTTCTAGACGGAAAACATGTATCTATGGAGGAACAACTTGTTATGTTCCTTCACACGGTAGGACATAATGTTAGAAACCGTGTCATCGGGCATCGGTTTATAAGATCTAGAGAAACGATAAGCCGCTATTTTAGTAAAGCGGCGGATGTTATTGTCGGATTGTATCCGGAGTTCGTGAAACTCTCAGGTGCGGATACACCAGTTGAGATCCTAGCCAATCCTAACTGGAGTGATTACTTTCAGGTATGGTATAATTAGATTATACAATATTGCACAATGTCATATACTTTATCTATCTTCCTGATTATTTACGGTGAAAATAGGATTGCATTGGTGCAATTGATGTGACTTATATACTCACCTATGTTCCGGCATTGGAAAGTGCAACTTACCGTAACAGGAAATGGGTACTTTCTCAGAATATGTAGGGTGCATGAACATTTAACATGAAGTTCGTATATGTGCTTGCCGGATGGGAGGGATCAGCTTCTGATGCATGCATCTTACAGAGTGCTTTGACACATTCCATTGATCGGTTAACTTTGCCTGCAGGTACTGAATTTATAACTGTTTAACAACCAATTGATAATATGATTTTCCACCCAATTAGATTGATAATTCATTGCAATTAATTGTAGGTAAGTATTACGTAGTTGACGCTGGTTATGCTCATTCACCGGGATTCAGGGCTCCTTACCGTGGTGTACGGTACCACCTCAATGAGTACCGCACGGGTCGCAATCCTTCCAATAAGAAAGAACTATTTAACTATTGGCATGCTCAACTAAGAAACATTATAGAGAGAATTTTTGGGGTATTAAAAACCCGCTTTCCAATCCTCAAATCAGCTCCACCATACAACCTTCGAACACAGGTGATGATAGTTATTGCATGTTGTGTTTTATACAACTTTATCTGTATATCTGAAGGAGATGGTTTGGTAGAAGATGAAATGACATCTACAGATGTTGTTGAGAGTATAGATTTGTCTCCATGTGATATGAACGTGACACAACGGGAGAGGGACGAATGAGCGATATATCGAGACAATATTACTACTAGGATGTAAAACGAATCTCATCCTGTGAGTCGTATGGTTTGAAATTTGAATTGTAACTTCACTTTTTACAATAAGTAATATCATCACATGACTGTATTGTGTTGCCTATATAGCCTGTGTTAAAAGATCCCTATATACTTTTGGATGATTGTAATGATGAATATTCCCATTTCTATATACTATATTAAGTTTTTGCGTATATATATTTCAGCTATTGTAAATTAATGCATCCTCCTGACCTAAATGCTTTGGTTGTACTTGCTAGACTAAATGTGCTCATTGTGCTATTTTTAAATTATTGAAGTATATAGTGATGACGATATGGATCCAAATAGTGGTGACAACTAGACTACACCAACGAAACAGTCTGGGCAAGGTCGGTGTGACACACCTAGAAGGACACTACGCAAATACAAATCGAAATCACTTGATGAGAACGTTATATCAAGTGGTGTTATGCGGTGGACAGACCAAATGGATGACTGTCTCATCGATACATTGATGGATGTGGTTGCGAACGGCCACAAGAGTGCGAACAAATTTTAAAAGGAAACGTATAAAACGGTTGTGAAAAGTATTAGGAGGGCACTAGGGATATCGGTTGTAGAGAAGCATGTTGGTAATCGCCTGCGAACACTAAAGAGGTTGTATTTTGAGGTTCGGGACACCCTGAATGCTAGTGGGTTCGGTTGTTAGTTACCGCGCCAGATGACGTATGGGATGATTACATACGGGTGAGATGTTATTTTTTCATTTATCATTTAGAGTATCCAAAGCTGCTCCATTGAGGTTTACTAATCAATATATCTCTGTCTTTGTGAATAGTCACATCCCTATACCCAACATGTTCGTAGAAAACTGGTAAGAAGGTATGATGACATGATGTTCTTATTTGGAAGTGACCGAGCTACTGGACTTCGTGCTATGACTGGAAATATGCATACACAAAGGGGTATGAGAAAGTCTCGTGATGATGATGTTACACCAACTGCATCGGTTGATCTTAATGACGAAACACTTGTTCTGTCAAGTGACGATGTGGGAGATAGTGGATATAACATCCAATGGTCATTTCAAAGTCATGAGAGTGCGCATATTATAAACAGAAGTCCAATTCACAATGGCAACAACTCCATCAACACGGGCAGCACAATCAGTTCTAGGAAGCGAGCCAGATTGGAACGCCCTTGCGACGTAATTGGCAAAGGGATGAGTGAGGTGACAGATGCTGTCAAGTCTCTGGCACTAACAATACACAAAGGGAAAGACATCATACATATGGAGCAGATTGTACCTGCACTCGAGCGGATTGATGGCCTCACAAGTAACGAGGTCTTACGCGCAACTAGGATCTTGCCTAAAGATGAAAGCCAATCTGTGTCGTTCCTTTCGCTTCCTGAGTCTATGAGGCTCGACTTTGTGCTGATGATACTTGCACCAGATCAGTCTTCAGACTGATCTTTTATCCACTAATCTTCTCTTTTGGGATATTATCTACATATGGCTGATCAGCCATTTAGTCTTTGAACAATATTTTGGGTTTTCTGAATGGGCTAGTGAAGTGTACTAGCTGTTGAAATGCTGGACAGACTTTTTTTTTCCTGTTATACTGTTTTACTGCTAGCTATGTGCTGGGAAGCAGCTGGTTGACTTTAATTTTTTGGATGATAACTGTTACGACATTGGATTTAGGCCTGTAGTTAATGCTTATTCCTCGCTACCTAAAAACCTGTCGTATCTGCTATTACTTTAGACATAACCTTCATATGATGTAAGACCCGTATCCTAGACTGTACTGTTCCGTCGAATCCCACTATCCTTCTCATCGAAGTCCGGTAACTTGCAACCGATAATCGATGTTTGCACGCGACCCTAAGTCGTATCCTATAGATTTGAGTTGGCTTAATTCGAGACTTGTACTATTGCGACCGCACCGTCGCCGCGGTTCCAACGCCGCGTTTTACATACCGATCTGATACCCTAGCAGGAAAATGTGGGCAGACATTTATTTCGAAGAAACGCCGCGTGGTTACAATCCCAAGAGAATCTCTACATCATGTCACATCAATCAATCAATCACCTCATGTCAAGTACAAGAGCAACCCATGCTTTCTTTCTCCACAAGTCAAGCAAACCCCAAAAGTCAACAAGTCTCTCACCTCACCCATCACTCACCTCACATCCATCACTCCATCAACCATCACTCCCTCTCTCTTACAACCACATCTCTCTCTCTCTCTCTCTCTCTCTTTCTCTACACCATTTTCCAATCAACAAAGGAGAGAAAGAGTGTGGACGTCCAAGGAATTCCATGAGAAAAAAATGAGATGTGTGCGGCCCACTTCCCACCCCAAGAACCATCATCCTAGCCATTCAAACCTCATCACCCTCCATTAAAGTGAAGAACAAGGAGATCGGCTTTCCAATGGACCAAGAAGATCAAACGGTGGGTGCTTCTATAGACTAGTTTTCATGTTTTTATGATGGGCCAAGTGAGGTCTACTGATCGATGGTATGGATCTTACTTTGGACCCTAAGATGTGGCCGATGGCCCACCTTGATTATCATAATCATCCCACGATGGGACCATTCTCCATGGACCCCATCATGATGTTTACTTTCTAGTTGAAAGAGGTCATCTAGACCTTCCATTTTGGTGGAGAAGGAATCTCCACCATTGATTTGATTTGGTGGGCACATGTAATGGGACCCACTTGATGTATGTTTTAAATCATGCAAGGGAGGCCCCATAGTGTCAGGGTCCCTCCATCACACGTGTGTCTCTCCCTCTCTCCCTCTCTTTTTCATTTATTTTGAGTGTGATGATATGATTGTGTGGCCCACTTGATGAGTTGTGAGATGTCCAAATCGTTCATCAAAGGGACCTCACCTTGATGTGGGTCTCATGCACGCCATCCAACCATTTAGTGGCCCACCCTGGTAGCATGTATGTGGGTGGGGCCCACCTTAAATATGTGTTATATGCAACCGTCTGGCATCCAGGGACGCTGGACGTTGCCAACAAGTGAAGTGTGAGTTGACGGTGGGTATACTAACGTCAGTAGCAAAGAAAAAGAAAATGGGTTTGGGAAGGGATGTCCATGTAGGCCCCACCTTGATGTATAAATTCAATCTACGCCGTTCATCCTTTTCCCCATACCATTTTAGGCATTGAACCGAAAAATGAGGTTAATCTGACTCTCAGGCAGGCCATAACATAACAAACAGTGTGTCTACCATCGAAATCCACCCTATTGTTTTGATGCACCAAAATATAGTGAATATTGGGCTCGTTTAGTCTGTCTTGGGCAGTAAAGACCAATGAAGAGGTGGATTCCCCTGATGCAGGCCCTACCATAGAAAAATCGCAGAAAAACTTCTTTTTCAAAAAAAAATTAAAAAAAACATGGTAGCAACAACTGCTGTTGCTGCAGAGGATGCCTGTGGCGTCTTGCTGCGTAGGCAAGACGGGCAGGGACGCGGGTCCCATGTTTAGGCCTCACCGTGATCTGGGTTGGACATCAGCACCGTGCAGTTCGTGGCCCCTTTAGGGTAGCGGGTCCCCTCCAAAAATTAGCCCTATCTGAGACTTGAGTGGCCCACGTCACAGGAAACAGTGTGGATGAACATCTGCCATTGAAACCCTTTTGTGGGTACAATAGTTTTGGATTTTTATGAAATTGGTTTTTCCTTTTCATCCAGGTCCGTGTGACCTTACCAACGGGTTGGATTGCAAATAAGCATTATGGTGGGCCCCATATGGGACCCATAGTGATGTATGTGTTTTAGTGGAACCCACAGTGATGAGTGATGTATGTGTTTTAGACACACTGTCCACAGCCGTGGACGGTGGAGCCCACCATGGTTTATGTATTTTATCCACACCGTCCACTCCCACCATGATGCATGTGCTGCATGCAAACCGTCCATCCTTCTTGAAGGCTCATTTTAGGACTTGAGACTAAAAATGAGTCCGATCTAAGGTTCAAGTGGACCCCACCATCTATGTGGACAGTGACATCCACCATTCAAAACTTTTAAGGGCCACAGTAGTTTCTAGTAAGCTGATAATTGTCGTTACTTCATCTATCAATATGTTAACTTATGAATGGGTTGGATTTGTGAACCACAGCTTGGTGGGCCCAACTGATGCTTATGAATGTTTTAATGGAGGCTAAACCTCTTAACTGTGTACCTGGTGTGGCCCACACAAGTCACGGATTAACTTGATTTTTAAGTCTTAGGCCCCACCATGATGTATGTATTATACCCACACTTTTCAGCTATTTTATTGGGCTATGGGCCCCATTGCGTTGTATGGCACACCATGTTGTACATGTTTCATCTATGTCATCCACTTATGCGGCCCACCTAGGTATGTATAACAAGTACATTGTCCATTTGATGGGGCTCATTTGGAATGTGCAGGGCTCACCTTGATGAGTTGTACGTGCGGCCCATTTGATGAGGCCCGACACGATGTAATTAGCACCCAGGCATAAGGCCCATCTGATGTATTCGACGCCTAGATGCGTGGCCCATTTGATGCATATGAGGCCATGTGCAGGGCCACCTATGATGTATAAAGGCCCATGTGTAGGGCCCACCTGTTGCATATTCATGGCCCATTTAGGAGGCTCATTGTGATGTAGTAGGGCCCACGGGTTGAGGTCCATTGTGATGTATTTGGGGCCCATGGGTTAAGGCCCATTGTGATGTACTTGGAGCCCATGGGTAGAGGCCATTGTGATATATTTTCGGCCCATTTGGTAAGGCCCATTGTGATGTATTAGGGCCCGTGGGTTGAGGTCCATTATGATATATTTGGGGCCCATGGGTTGAGGCCCATTGTGATGTATGAGGCCCACCTTGATGTATATAAGGCCCGTCATTGAGGCCCACCGTGATGTGTATGAGGCCCATTTGATGTATTTGAGGCCCAATGGGATGTATACAAGGTCTATTGCATTGTGTGATTCCACCATGGGTTATGTAATGACATTTATTGCGGGCCATGCCTTGGGAGCAATGTTGGTTTGATGTCCACATTGTAAGAATAATGTTGGTTAAATGTCCGCATTGTCACTCTCATTAGGGCCCATTGATAGGCCCATACTTGTTGAGTGTAGGCCGTCTAGGCCCATCTGCATTGTAAGGATAGTCCATTACTTTATAACATGCTTAGTATAGCTCCACGATTCATGCCCATACGCATCATATGTATGCCTGATATGAGGAATGTTTGACCATAGCATACACCATTGGGCAGACCATTCACGGGACTCCTTATGAGACGGAGTGCCCCACATTATTGCGCAGTGCACACAGGATTATTGCATGACTGGATAGTGTGACTCATGCATCTCGCCTATGTGTAACTTGATCATTGTACACCCTAGCGACATCAGGGCCGTGACCTCCACAGGCACATCATGGATGGCTAGATGGGATACCGAAAATATTTGGTTATAGCACTATGGGCACTTAGGATGTTCTTGGGTGAAAATTCCAGAACTTCCAAGGCCAAGAGAAACTCCAAAGTCTAGACCGAGTGGAACATGAGCGCCCGAGTGCCGAATACCAGTAGGCTGTGTCTCTCACTGTGTCGTGATCGGTTGGAAGAGGGTGTGGCCTTTTCCGCCCGAGTGAGGGGGCTATTAGCTAGGCTGAGTATGTAAGACCCGTATCGTAGACCGTACTGTTCCGTCAGTTTTCGCGATTCTTCCAGTTGAATTCTGGCAATTCTCGACTCATATCCGATGTTGCACGCGATCTTAAGCCGAATCCTGCATACCAAAGTCGGATCAAACCGAAACTTGTATCCTAGCGATCGCGCCGTCGCCGCGGTTCCAACGCCGCGACTCGCGCACCGAACCGATACCTAGGTGGGAAGATGTCAGTCAGCGTTCAGTTCGAAGAAACGCCGCACGTTGCGAATCTCGAGGGAATCTCTACGAAATGTCCCATCAATCAACCATAAATATACTTCCAAACCTAAGTACAAGCAACCCATGCCTAAAGTCAACTCTCTCTCCCATTTTTCAAAGCCACCCTTACCCATGACATCATCACACCACTCCTTCCATCCCTTCTTCCTTTAATTTATTTCTTTCTCTCTCTCATTCCCTCATTCCCTCTCTCTCACACGTCCCAAGCTTCCCAAGCATTCCAAGAGCAACTAGTGTGGCCCACTTTCCCCACCCCTCTCATCTCTCATCCACACCATCAAAAGTCCATCATCCACCATTAAAAGTCAAGCAAAGGAGCATTGGAGTGCAAGGAGGCAAGGAGGAGTGCAAGAGGTGGGTGATCCACTATTAAATTTCTTTTCTTAGGGCCACTTGTTGGTGAGACCCATTTTTGATGTATGCATGTATGAAATGAGGGGCCCATAGTGGCGGGGTCCCTCTATGATCACCGTCTCTCTCTCTCTCTCTCTTTGAATGGTAATGATGGTGAAGGGGTGTGTGGGGCCCACCACGAATCACATATTTCATGTGGACCCACCGGATGAATGTGTTGGATCTACACCATCCAACCCATTAGTGGGCCCAGATGGAAGGAAAAACACAAGTATCAGGTGGTCCAAATGGGTGGGCCACGTGAATAAGGGACCCACCATGATGCAGCGTTTATCCACGCCGTCCAGCGTCCCTGGACGCTGGACTAGGGCTGGCTAACATGGAGCTGTGTACTGACATGGGCGTGTACTTCCAAGCTTAAAAGAAAAAAAAGGAGAAAATTTACTTTTTGGGTGGGCTGCTCATGCAGGCCCCACCTTGATGTATGTATGTGATCCACGCCGTCCAAACTATTCTCCAGCCCATTTTAGGCGTTGAGCCGAAAAATGAGGCTGATCTGATTTTCTGGCGGGCCGTGGGATCGAGAATACTAGTGTTTCTGTCAAAACTCGGGAAAAAAAGGATTGCTGGGGGCCACCAGAAGCTTGGACCCACCTGAAAATTGGTGTGGACCGCTAATTTTGTGGGACTCAGTCAATGGACGGGTTGGATCTTGCTGATTCGGGCCCCACGAAACAAAAAAAAAGAAGAAAAACAAAAAAAAGGTCGCAGCGCTGCTGCTGCATGGCTAGCGGGCGGACGGGCTGGGCCCTCACGACCCAGCTGTGGACCCCACCGTGATGCGTTTCGAAGATCGGTACCGTCCATCATGGGGCCCTCCTTCTAACAAGCGTCTGTCCCAAAAATCAGCTGTATACAGAACTCAGGTGGGCCATACCATCTAAAGTCATGCCTAAACATATAAAACCACTTGGTGGGGCCTACCTGAGATTTGGACACGACTGAAATTTGGTCTGAACCCTCATCCAGGTGGAACACACACATTGGGTGGACTGGATTGTGAATCACATCTCGGTGGGCCCCAATATAAAAATAAAAAATAAAAAATAAAAAATAGCAGCAGCAGACGCTGCTGCTGCTGACAGAGGACGCAGGCCACGCCAGCGGCTGCGTGCGGCAGACCCACGGCTCCTGCCGTGGGCCCCACCATGATGGATGTGTGTCATCTATGCCGTCCATCTATTTTGTTAGATCATTTTAAGGCATGAGCCCAAAAATGAGGTAGATCCTAATCTCAAGTGGACCACGTTACAGGAAAACAGTGTTGATTTGGGGGCTCACGGTTTTCACGGTTTGATGGTAAATGAATATCACGGTGGGCCCTGGTTTGCCTGACCATGTGAACAGGTTTGATGGGAAAATAAATATTTTGGTGGGCCCCTACTCATGTGACCTTATCAACAGATTGGATAGTAAAATAAACATTTTGGTAGGCTTCACATGTGGCCCACTTGGATGCATATGGGCCCATGTACTTAGGCCCATCTTGATGTATTTTTTTTGGGCCCATTATTAAGGCCCACTTGGATATTTATAGGCCTATTATTGAGGCCCACTTTGGTATATATATGGGCCCATGTATGTAGGTCATCTTGATGTATTCCACGTTATGAGGTCCATTTAAGGTATTTGTGGCCTATTGTTGAGGCCCACTTTGATATGTATATGGCCTATGTGATTAGGCCCATTTGATTCACATAAAGCTTATGCGATCGGGCTCATTTTAATACATTCTCAGGCCCATGGATGATGGCCCATTGCAATGTACCTAAGGCCCATTGGTGAGGTTCATTGAGGTGGCCCACTTGAGGAATATAAGGCCTATGAGATACGGCCCATTTGATGTATTTAGGACCCCATGGAATGTACCTAAGGAACATTGTAATGTGTAATCCCACCAGGGTTTATTTAGTGGTATTTAAGGCGAGTCGAGCCTTGGGGACAATGTTGGTTTGACGTCCACATTGTACGAGTAATGCTGGTTAGATGTTCACATTATAACTCTCCCTAAGGCCACTGATAGGCCGTATCCGTTTCATGTAGGCCATCTAGGCCCATCTTCATTGAGAGGATAGTTTATTACTTTAGCACAGCCCCATGATTCATGATCATACGCATCATATGTATGCTTGAGATGAGGAGTGTTTGATCATAGCATGTGCCTTCGGGCAGACTGATTACGGGCTCCCCGATATGCGGAGTTACTCTAGATGAGCGCACGGTATGCACAGGATTGACGCATGTCTGGCAGTATGATTCATGCATTTGCATCTGTGTGATTGAGATATGCCTTAGCAACATCAGGGCCATAGCCTCCATAGATATATCGTGGGTGGCTGATTGGATACCGAAAAATCTTGTTCCAAGCAATTGGGGTGCCATAGATGTCCCTGGGTGAGAGTCCCTGAACCCGATGGTACCAGAGGATGACTCCAACGTCAAGACCTAGTGGATATATGAGCGCACGAGGGACGAATACCATGAGGCCGCGTCTCCTACTGTGTCGTGGTCAGTTGGAAAGGAGTGGTGGCCTTACTCGCCCGAGAGTAGGGGGCATTACTAGGCTGAGTTTGACCAGCTCAGAAATGGGTTCGCTATCGACGTGCCGAATAGATATTGGCTGACTATTGGCCAGGCGGATAGTGAGGTTTCTTACGCTCACTTGGATTGTGCTGCTTAGAGAGAGACAGTGCCATTTGGAGTGTACTGAACCCCGGTGATTATCCAGACTGAGAACCGTACTGATTTGATGCTCTAGTGAGGAGTTGCATTGGTATGAGGATTGACATGCTTGACTTACATATTGCATCGTATGGCCTTGGTATGGCCGATAACATTCACATCTTGTACTGCATAGCCTTGGTACAGCTGGTTGCATTTACGTACTCATCAGCATGATTCCGCATTACTCCGGCATTGCATTCTGAGCACGTTCGCACACATTTACACCGCCCTCTAAGCTTTCTATAAGCTTATGCACGATTGATGCGTGTAGGTGATGCCAGGACGCAGCTGTAGTCTCACCGCAGTTGGAGCATGCCGCCGAGCTTTTGGAGTTTTGCTATTACCACTATCTTGTATTTCCCTTTATACGCATTGTATTCAAAGTTTTTGTTCATAGTGGATTTTGTGATGGTGTTCTTGTGGTTATTGTTCGTGGGTTATGCTTGGTTATGCTCATTACAAATCAAATTGATATTAGAAATCCTCCTTGTAGCATCCCAAGATCGGAACCTGGTATATGGGTGTCGGGAGCCGAGAATGGGGTACTGCGGAGGCTGTCGGTGCCGAATTTGGCGATCGGGAATTTTGTGAGCCCGGTCTCTGAGTTCGGGGCGTGAAAGAAGTTGGTATCAGAGCATAACTTGGGAATAACCGAGAACGGCATCACATGTTTGCTATGAGTTCAAAGCGGTTAGATTCCAAGTGCGAAACCTTCCGATTGACTTCCCTAACGCACGATTTTCAAGATTGATTGGCGCCTTATCTTTTCCATAGGACATACCGCCCAGGAGAGCGACCCGAGCGTACCCCGATCCACCATCTGAGGCTCCAGCTTTACCACCCGCGCCTCCCGTTCCACCCCCAGAGATCCCTGCTCCTCTGCTTGAAGATGACGTTCCTTCACCTGATGCCGGTGTGGATCCGACCGTACCTGTTAGCGCCTCGCAGTTACAGCAAATGTTACAGGCTGTGACAGCTGCACTTCAGGGGCAAGGCAGATGCCCAGTTGTTTCTCCAGCACAGGAAGAGTAGGAGCGCGTGAGTGCCCTTCTTCATGAGTTCAGACGGATGGATCCTCCACGATTTCAGGGCGAGCCAGATCCATCAGCAGCTGAGAGATGACGCTCCGATGTGAAGAAGATTTTTGATATTATGTCATGTACTACCGAGCAGCGAGTATGATTGGCCACATTCCTTTTCCAGGGCGAGGCAAAGCACTGGTGGACCTCTGTTACCCGCGTTGCAGGACCCGATCATGTCTGGACATGGGAGGATTTCATCAGCCGATTCGAGGAGCAGTACTTCCCCAACCACATTCGTCGTCAGAGGGCACGAGAGTTCGAGACTCTAGTACAGGGAGACATGTCTGTGGCACAGTACGCGGCTCGCTTCGTGGCGCTATCAGGGTTTGCGCCATATATGGTTGATGATGAGGGGCGGAAGGCCCGTCGTTTCGAGAGCGGCTTACATTTTGGTCTTCGAAGTCGTGTTATTGGGCACGAGCTCCCAACCTTTCAGGCAGTAGTACGAAGGGCCCAGATCTACGAGACTGAGTGAGCTGGCTCTCAGAGCGATCGAGATCAGAGGAGAGGCCGGAAGAGGCCAGCCCAGTCCAGTAGCTCTCAGCAGCATCGACGACCACAGAGGTATAGGGGTCATCCACCTGCTGAGTACCAGCAGCACCAGTGACACCAGCAGCACCAGCAGCGTCAGCGGCACCTTCTGCACCACCCCAGCAGCTGTTTCCAGGGACGTGTTTTGGATGTGGCGGTTCTGGACACCGCATATCTGAGTGCCCCCGTCCTCATCTGCGGCGATGCCGGAGGACCACGGCAGTCTCGGGACGGCGCGACCACAACAAGAGCCTCAGCACGGCGGTAGTGGCCCCATCGGCGGAAGAACGCGGCCACCTCGGCCCGAGGCCCGGCAAGTGCGAGAGACGGCGGCATAGGCGCGATAGAGGCGCGGCGGCACAAGGGGACCTCAAAGGGGACAGGCACCTCCCCAGCCAGCTCAAGCCAGGTTCTATGCAGCTCAGCAGGACCCGCAGACTTCCGGAGGAGTCATAGAGGGTATACTTCCAGTCTCCTCATGCATCGCATGAGTATTATTCGATTCCGGCACTTCGCACTCATTTATGTCTGAGGGTTTTTATCGATCGACTGGATTGCCGACCGAGTCTTCTAGTGAGGGATTGACCGTATCGACGCCTTTAGGGAAGACTACAGTATTGGCCCGTTTCTGTCCATCTTGCCCTATTCTGGTCGGTGATATATTCTTACTTGCTGACTTATTTGTGCTGCAGATGACAGATTTTGACGTTATCTTGGGCATGGATTGGCTTGTCGAGTACCACGCCATCATGGACTGTTCCGCAAGGACAGTCACGTTTTGCATATCCGGCTTGCCGCAGTTTCAGTTTGTTGCCGAGCCCCGAGGAGAGTCGTTGTCATGCTTGATGTCTTGCGCCGTTATGGAGCCCGTTGTCGATTGTATCGATCATATTCCGATTGTCTGCGACTTCCGCGACGTGTTTCAGGAGATTCCGGGACTGCTGCCTCGACGCCATATTGAGTTCGGGATTGATCTTGTGCCCGGTACCGCGCCTATCTCGAAGGCCCCATATCGTATGGCACCGATGGAGTTGCGCGAGCTGCAGCGACAGTTGGACGAGTTGCGTGAGTTAGGATTTATTCGTCTGAGCAGTTCACCTTGGGGAGCGCTGGAACTCTTCATCAGGAAGAAGGATGGCTCGTTGAGGCTCTGCGTGGACTACCGCGAGCTCAACCGAGTCACGATTAAGAACAAGTACCCACTCCCGAGGATTGACGATTTATTTGATTAGCTGCAGGGTGCACAGTTCTTTTCGAAGATTGACCTGCGTTCCGGTTATCATCAGATTCGTGTCCGAGAGGAGGACATCCCGAAGACAGCTTTTAGGACGCGTTATGGTCATTTTGAGTTTCAAGTCATGTCCTTCGAACTGACCAATGCACCCGTGGTCTTCATGCAGTTGATGAACGAGGTCTTCCGTCCATATCTCCATCAGTTTTTTATGGTCAATATCGATGACATTCTGATATATTCGAGGACTCGTGAGGATCATATGCCGCATTTAGAGATCGCATTGCAGACCCTCCGTGCCCACCAGCTGTATGCGAAGCTGGAGAAGTGCGAGTTCTGGTAGGAGGAGGTGAAGTTCCTCGGTCACGTGGTGACGAGGAAGGGTGTCGCAGTGGACCCCTCAAAGGTTGAGGCAGTACGTCAGTGGAACCAGCTCACGACTGCGTCCGAGATCCGCAGTTTCCTTGGTTTAGCGGGATATTATCGACATTTCATAGAGGGCTTCTCCCGTATCGCGGCCCCGAGACCAGGTTGACTCGGAAGGGCACAGATTTTGTTTGGACTGACGCATGTGAGCGGGCATTCGTGGAGATGAAGAACCGTCTGACGTCCGCTCCTGTCCTCACTCTTCCCTCTGGGAGTGATGGATTCGTTGTATTTACCGATGCTTCGCGTATTGGATTGGGTGCTGTCCTGATACAGCACGGTAGGCCTGTAGCCTTCGCGTCTCGTCAGCTCAAAGTCCACGAGCTGAACTATCCCACGCATGATTTGGAGCTGGCAGCAGTTGTCTTCGCACTGACGGTGTGGAGACATTATCTCTATGGGGTCAGGTTCGAGCTCTTCTCTGACCACAAGAGCTCGAAGTATCTATTCTCTCAGTCCGAGCTGAACATGAGACAGAGACGCTGGATGGAGCTTCTGAAAGACTATGATTTTGACCTCCAGTACTACCCAGGCAAGGCAAACATGGTGGCGGATGCCCTCAGCCGTCAGCCGCGAGGCCTGGTGGCACACTTGATGATTCAAGAGTGGAGGATGCTCGAGGATATCGTAGAGTACGACTTTGATTTTGGTCTGCAGTCTTCTATCGTTCAGCTATCGAGCCTGTCGATTCAACCCTCTCTTGTCGCAAGGGTGATCGAGGCTCAGCAGACAGATGAGTTGTTACAGGATTACCGAGCAGAGGCAGCATCTGAGAGTCAGACAGATTGGCAGATGAGTGTTGATGGTGGACTTCACTTCAGAGGCCGATTATGTGTCCCGGATATTCCAGAGTTACACAAAAATCTTATGACCGAGGCACATTGATCGCGGTTTTCTATCCACCCTGGCTCGACGAAGATGTATCGTGATATGAGGAGACAGTATTTCTGAGTGGGGATGAAGCGCTAGATTGCCAGTTTTGTGGTCGAGTGTGACACATGCCAGCGTGTCAAGGCCGAACATCAGAGACCTCCTAGTCTATTGCAGCCGTTGAGCGTCCCGATGTGGAAGTAGGAGCACGTGTTGACAGATTTCATTATGGGCTTGCCGAGGACTCAGCGCCGTCATGACGCCATTTGGGTTGTTGTGGATCGTCTGACGAAGTCGGCATATTTTCTCGCGATGCGTACGACTTGGTCTATGGACCGGCTTGCGAGGTTATTTATCGAGGAGATTGTGAGACTGCATGGCGTTCCAGTCTCGATGGTTTCTGACCGAGATTCGAGGTTCACGTCTCAGTTTTGGGGGAGCTTCCAGAGAGCGATGGGGACTGATTTGCAGCTCAGTACCGCGTATCATCCGTAGACCGATAGCCAGACCGAAAGGGTCAACCAGATCCTTGAGGATATGCTTCGGGCCTGCGCGATTGACTTCGGTGGTAGCTGGGATGAGCATCTGCGATTGGCTGAGTTCACGTACAACAACAGCTATCAGGCGACCATTGGCATGGCTCCTTTTGAGGCATTATATGGCAGACCGTGTAGATCTCTGAGTTATTGGACCGAGGTTGGAGAGCGGCGTCTCCTAGGTCCCGAGCTTGTGCAGAAGACTTCTGAGGCTATTGATATTATCAGGCAGAGGATGCGCACAGCCTAGAGTCGCAGAAGAGTTTTGCTGATCACCGACGTTGTCCCTTGGAGTTTGATGTAGGGGACCATGTGTATCTCAAGGTCTCGCCCATGAAGGGCGTGGTTCGATTCGGAGCGAAGGGCAAGCTTGCCCCAAGATTCATAGGACCTTTCGAGATCACTAAGCGCATTGGCGCTGTGGCCTATCGGCTTGCCTTACCACCTCAGTTGTCTGGCGTCCACAACATTATCCACGTCTCTATGTTGAGGAAGTGTGGGTCAGACATAGTCCCTATTATTGATTGACAGCCGTTGGAAGTTCGTGAGGATGCTTCTTACATTGAGCAGCCAGTTCGTATCCTGGATCGAAAGGAGCAGGTCCTCCGGAACAAGGTCATACCCCTAGTGAAGGTTCAATGGGGTCATCATTCTGTTGATGAGGCATCTTGGGAGCGTGAGGCTGAGATTCGGGAACGTTATCCCCATCTCTTTGATGATTGATCTTATGCTGTATCTTGTATACTATCTTCGATTTTATATTACGATACCTTATTTCCCCTTTTATTATGAGTTATGTTCACTTGCGATGATAAATTAAATTTCGAGGACGAAATTTTTATTTGGAGGGGAGAGTTGTAAGACCCGTATCGTAGACCATACTGTTCCGTCAGTTTTTACTATTCTTCCGGTTGAATTCCGGCAATTCTCGACTCATATCCGACGTTGCGAAATATCTTAAGCCAAGTCCTGCATACCAAAGTCGGCTCGATCCGAAACTTGTATCCTAGCGATCGCGCTGTCGCCGCGGTTCCAATGCCGCGACTCGCGCACCGAACCGATACCTAGGTGGGAAGATGTCAGTCAGCGTTCGGTTCGAAGAAACGCCACACGTTGCGAATCTCGAGGGAATCTCTACGAGATGTCCCATCAATCAACCATAAATATACTTCCATACCTAAGTACAAGCAACCCATGCCTCCTTTACTCAAAGTCAACTCTCTCTCCCAATTTTCAAAGCCACCCTTACCCATGACATCATCACACCACTCCCTCCATCCCTTCTTCCTTTAATTTATTTCATTCTCTCTCTCATTCTCTCATTCCCTCTCTCTCACACGTCCCAAGCTTCCCAAGCATTCCAAGAGCAACTAGTGTGGCCCACTTTCCCCACCCCTCTCATCTCTCATCCACACCATCAAAAGTCCATCATCCACCATTAAAAGTCAAGCAAAGGAGCATTGGAGTGCAAGGAGGCAAGGAGGAGTGCAAGAGGTGGGTGATCCACCTTTAAATTTCTTTTCTTAGGGCCACTTGTTGGTGGGACCCGTTTTTGATGTATGCATGTATGAAATGAGGGGCCCATAGTGGCGGGGTCCCTCTATGATCACCGTCTCTCTCTCTCTCTCTCTTTGAATGGTAATGATGGTGAAGGGGTGTGTGGGGCCCACCACGAATCACATATTTCATGTGGACCCACCGGATGAATGTGTTGGATCTACACCATCCAACCCATTAGTGGGCCCAGATGGAAGGAAAAACACAAGTATCAGGTGGTCCAAATGGGTGGGCCATGTGAATAAGGGACCCACCATGATGCAGCGTTTATCCACGCTGTCAGCGTCCACGGGCTGGACTAGGGCTGGCTAACATGGAGCTGTGTACTGACATGGGCGTGTACTTCCAAGCTTAAAAGAAAAAAAAGGAGAAAATTTACTTTTTGGGTGGGCTGCTCATGCAGGCCCCACCTTGATGTATGTATGTGATCCACGCCATCCAAACTATTCTCCAACCCTTTTTAGGCGTTGAGCCGAAAAATGAGGCTGATCTGATTTTCTGGCGGGCCGTGGGATCGAGAATACTAGTGTTTCTGTCAAAACTTGGGAAAAAAAGGATTGCTGGGGTCCACCAGAAGCTTGGACCCACCTGAAAATTGGTGTGGACCGCTAATTTTGTGGGACTCAGTCAATGGACGGGTTGGATCTTGCTGATTCGGGCCCCACGAAACAAAAAAAAAAAGAAGAAAAACAAAAAAAAGTGGCAGCGTTGCTGCTCCATGGCTGGCGGGCGGATGGGCTGGGCCCTCACGGCCCAGCTGTGGACCCCACCGTGATGCGTTTCGAAGATCGATACCGTCCATCATGGGGCCCTCCTTCTAACAAGCGTCTGTCCCAAAAATCAGCTGTATACGGAACTCAGGTGGGCCATACCATCTAAAGTCATGTGAAGACATGCCTAAACATATAAAACCACTTGGTGGGGCCTACCTGAGATTTGGACACGGCTGAAATTTGGTCTGAACCCTCAGCCAGTTGGAACACACACATTGGGTGGACTGGATTGTGAATCACATCTCGGTGGGCCCCAATATAAAAAAAATAAAAAAAAAAATAGCGACGGCGAGATGTTTTCTTGCTGGCCGAGAGAGACGAGCGCGCCTGCTGGCGCATGCATGTAGAGCGAGACCACGGCTCTGTAGTGGGCCCCACCATGATGCATGCGTGTCATCTATGCCGTCCATCTATTTTGTCAGATCATTTTAAGGCATGAGCCCAAAAATGAGGTAGATCCTAATCTCAAGTGGACCACGTTACAGGAAAACAGTGTTGATTGCAAAAATGAGGGGCTCACGGTTTTCACGGTTTGATGGCAAATGAATATCACGGTGGGCCCTGGTCTGCGTGACCATGTGAACAGGTTTGATGGGAAAATAAATATTTTGGTGGGCCCCTACTCATGTGGCCTTATCAACAGATTGGATAGTAAAATAAACATTTTGGTGGGCTTCACATGTGGCCCACTTGGATGCATATGGGCCCATGTACTTAGGCCCATCTTGATGTATTTTTTTGGGCCCATTATTAAGGCCCACTTGGATATTTATAGGCCTATTATTGAGGCCCACTTTGGTATATATATGGGCCCATGTATGTAGGCCATCCTGATGTATTTATGGGCCCATTGTTGGGGCCTACCTTGATGTATATTGGCCCACGTTATGAGGTCCATTTGATGTATTTATGGCCTATTGTTGAGGCCCACTTTGATATGTATATGGCCTATGTGATTAGGCTTATTTGATTCACATAAAGCTTATGCGATCGGGCTCATTTTAATACATTCTCAGGCCCATGGATGATGGCCCATTGCAATGTACCTAAGGCCCATTGGTGAGGTTCATTGAGGTGGCCCACTTGAGGAATATAAGGCCTATGAGATACGGCCCATTTGATGTATTTAGGGCCCCATGGAATGTACCTAAGGAACATTGTAATGTGTAATCCCACCAGGGTTTATTTAATGGTATTTAAGGCGAGTCGAGCCTTGGGGACAATGTTGGTTTGACGTCCACATTGTACGAGTAATGCTGGTTAGATGTCCACATTATAACTCTCCCTAAGGCCACTGATAGGCCGTATCCGTTTCATGTAGGCCATCTAGGCCCATCTTCATTGAGAGGATAGTTTATTACTTTAGCACAGCCACATGATTCATGATCATACGCATCATATGTATGCTTGAGATGAGGAGTGTTTGATCATAGCATGTGCCTTCGGGCAAATTGATTACGGGCTCCCCGATATGCGGAGTTACCCTAGATGAGCGCACGGTATGCACAAGATTGACGCATGTCTGGCAGTATGATTCATGCATTTGCATCTGTGTGATTGAGATATCCCCTAGCGACATCAGGGCCATAGCCTCCACAGATATATTGTGGGGGGCTGGTTGGATACCAGAAAATCTTGTTCCAAGCAATTGGGGTACCATAGATGTCCCTGGGTGAGAGTCCCTGAACCCGATGATACTAGAGGATGACTCCAACGTCGAGACCGAGTGGATATATGAGCGCACGAGGGCCGAATACCATGAGGCCGTGTCTCCCACTATGTAGTGGTCAGTTGGAAAGGAGTGGTGGCCTTACTCGCCCGAGAGTAGGGGCACTACTAGGCTGAGTTTGACCAGCTCAGAAATGGGTTCGCTATCGACGTGCCGGATAGATATTGGCTGACTATTGGCCAGGCGGATAGTGAGGTTTCTTATGCTCACTTGGACTGTGCTGCTTGGAGAGAGACAGTGCCATTTGGAGTGTACTGAACCCCGGTGATTATCCAGACTGAGAACCGTATTGATTTGATGCTCTAGTGAGGAGTTACATTGGTATGAGGATTGGCATGCTTGACTTATATATTGCATCGTATGGCCTTGGTATGGTCAATAACATTCACATCTTGTACTGCATAGCCTTGGTACGGCTGGTTGCATTTACGTACTCATCAGCATGATTCCGCATTACTCCGGCATTACATTCTGAGCACGTTCGCACATACTTACACCGCCCTCTAAGCTTTCTATAAGCTTATGCACGATTGATGCGTACAGGTGACCCCAGGACGCAGCTGTAGTCTCACCACAGTTGGAGCATGCCGCCGAGCTTTTGGATTTTTGCTATTACCACTATCTTGTATTTCCCTTTATACGCACTGTATTTAAAGTTTTTGTTCATAGTGGATTTTGTGATGGTGTTCTCGTGGTTATTGTTTGTGGGTTATGCTTGGTTATGCTCATTACAAATCAAATTGATATTAGAAATTCTCCTTGTAGCATCCCAGGATCGGAACCTGGTATATGGGTGTCGGGAGCCGAGAATGGGGTACTACGGAGGCTGTCGGCGCCGGATTCGGTGATCGAAAATTTCGTGAGCCCGGTCTCCGAGTTCGGGGCGTTACAGAGTATGACCAGCTCGTAAATGGGTCCGCTATCGACGAGCCGAGTAGGTATTGGCAGACTGCTGGCAAGGTAGATAGTGAGGTCTCTTCCACTCGCTGGGCTGTGCAGCTAGGGAGGAGGCAGTCGGTGTTGAGTATAATAGACCCCGGTGATTTTTCCTAGAGAGCAACCGTACTGATATGTGGACTTATTAAGCAGGAATTGCATATCCATTCATTCATTCATTCACTATCCACTTGGGATGGTGGTGTGTAACTATTTGTTACGTGTACCTTCGCATGACCAGGATTTCGGTTGGGCGCGTGACTAACTTGAGATTAAGAGTTTACCACATTGAGTCAGATTATCCAAATTTAGGTGTAGGACTGGTTTGGATAGAAGTCCCTTGAGGTGAACCTCGTAGCCTGTGATACTACATACTATCATCCCGACTTCACGTTCCTGCATGGTCATTTCATTTACATTGCATATCACATTGCATCCGCAGTACTTAGCGTTTTGGGTTACTATGTTTTTGCACTTATATGGCCTAGATGAGGTTGATGGTATTCGTGGCTTGTCAGGATTTGCATATTTCATTGCATCCTCAGCATCTGTTATTGTCTTATTATGTTTTGCATCGCATAGCCTTGGTACCGCTGATAGCACTCATGGACTTACCAGTATATTTCCGCGTATTCTGATATCATATAATTCATGATATTGTCAGTATTTCCGCTTATTCCGATGATGTATGATTTATCGACTTTATGGTATACTTAACACTTATCTTGTGAACACACTTTCACCACCCTCTAAGCTTTTATAAGCTTACGCACGATAGATGCGTGCAAGTGATGTTAGGATGCAGCCGATCTGAGGGAGGAGCGTGCGGTGGAGCTTTTGGAGTTTTTTTTTTTATATCTTCATATTGTATTTCCATTTCAGTATTGTACTTGAATGATTATATTAGTGGATATATGGTGATGTTGTTTTGTGACTTGGTTATGCTTGTGGTTATGCTCCATTACATTAAAAAAAAAATTCATACTGAAAATCTTTCTTGTAGGATCCCAGGATCGGAATCTGGCATATGGGCGTTAGGAGCCGAGAATGGAGTACTACGGAGGCTGTCGGCACTGGATTCGGCAATCGAAAATTTTGTGAGCCCGTTTTTCAAGTTTGGGGTGTGACATATGACATACGGGACTTTGCTTTTCATATCTGCATAGGGAACGTACTAACTATGCAGGTCTATTTAGTCACAATACCAGGCATGATGTAATTTTCATGGTTAGCTTAGGCATTCTATACTCTTACTGTAGAAGGCCATTTTTCATATTGCTAGACTCTGGTTATCTCAGGTATTCTACACTCTATGTTTCCTATAATATTTAAGATGCATTCATTTGATATTTCCCAATATGTGAAAATGCCTAAAAAGGTTTATGTTGTCTTCAACGGACATCGTCCAGGTATTTACGACAACTGGGAGGAATGCCCTCAGCAGGTGGAGAGGTATTCCTGTGCCTACTTCCGTGGATACAAATCCACGCTAGAGGTATTAGTTCAATGGAAAGAATATCGCGATAGTATGGATGTGACAAATGCATCCACACTTGAGACGCAGGAGGATCGTGACAGCAGCGGGTCCACGTTTGAACGGCGATGTGGGATCGCTCCCATGAATCCTCTACCGACTTTCCATGGACAATCCTTTTACTCTCCATTTGTTAGTGAGAACTGCATGCGGGAGGACATTGATGAAGATTCAGTGAATGCACTTTCGGCTCTAATCAAGATTATCTTTGCTTGCCTGGTTCTAATCCTCACCATTCACCTCATGTCTTGGTGGTATTGATGGCTGGACGCAGTGGTCATTTAAGTAGGCAGCTGTGTGTGTTGGCTGTATGGCTTTTTTAAAAAACTATTATGGACAATATTTTGGACATTGGTTTGCATCGTTGACACTGATATTTGTTTTGGAGATAATATGTTTTGGACTATCACGCAATATTATGGACGTTGGTTTGCATCGTTGACACTGATATCTAACAATTGTCACATGTATGACTCTTGCAGGTAAACCAGGATATGTAATATTACTGCACAATCGAGGATTCACATGCTCCTAATGCAAAATCCATGTAACCTACTGTCCTATGTGAGCATCATCGGATGCCCACATACTGTTCTTTCAGTCAGCTCATTCACAGTTAATGTGGGAAGGATAAAAACTATTACAAATCCAATGGTTGATGACGCCTTGCTACTGTTCTTTCATATGTGGACCATCACTAAAAGCTTCATCTATTTCAATTAATGGAGCTGAGATTATAGTTGAACTAGCAAGAAGAAAACCAAAATTACTAGTGATATTTAGCATGGAGGAATTAAATGATCTCCATGTTCATCCATTTTCATCACAGGTCGACTCTATGCATACAAAATGCACAGGTATGAAGAATAGTTAGATCCTACCCTGCTGCATTGTCCACTGTACATGGAGAATATTTAGATCCTACACTGATGTATTGTCCACTGTACGCAGATGGACATGAGGATGGTGGATTTGGTCCTGGTCATATAAGACCCCGTCAGGTCCGAAGCAGTCACTTGTAGCCTTCAAAACATAATCAGTCTTTTTGAAAAAACAAACAACCATTTTGAGTAGATGTATAACTGGAATGGTGGACACCATAAGCCTATTAACAGATTGATGTGACTACTATAATGTATTACCAAATGACCGGTCACACAGTTTGTGTGAATTACACTCTGAAAGTTTTAAAAAACAAGCGTGGAAAAACAAAATTCCAATACTGCTCTAATGATTAGTAATACATGTAAAGAAGTTATTACGATGTCTTTACAGCTAATTACAGTGTAATTCGGAAAACCAAATAGGCCCTTAAGGTAATGATGGTGGTGTCAATGGATTGGTTTAAGATCCATGGGTTTGCTATATCCTGGCACAAGTTCACCGGGTCTGTTTGGCTCATTTGGCATATCCCAGGATTTTACCATCCCATCCCTCTGTAACGCCCTGAAAATCGACACCAGAGTACAAAGGCCCTAATCTCGAGTTCCCGAGCGTTAACCCAATCAGAATGCACATATGACCTCATTTAGATTCACATTCATTCCGCACACGGATAATCAGAGTAACGCAATTCACTTAGTGAATTCAAAGCGAGGTAGAGATAACGAAATATTCAGAATTATAGGGCTAACAGTCACAAATACAATTTCAATAGTAGTGATCGCCCAAAATAAGGATTATAGAAGGCATGATCTACAATATACATACCCAAGATGGTTAAAGTGTAAAGCTTTCAGTTTACGCCCAATTCTTTAAAACATAACGATGTTAACACAACCCGATATGAGCTTACCTGTCTAAGGTCTCATTAGAACATGCATCAATGATACGCCTAGTTGGTGTTTTAAAATACCGACCCAGGTGGGAGTGAGTACCTAACTTAGTGGTTCCATTAGTTCTAAGTTACACATGTTATCGACATAATCAGTGCAGTTAATGATAAACAAGAAATTAAATAATTTCTAAATACTCTTGTTAAATGTGCATATGAAGATATGACATGATGCATGCCCTTTCCAAACAACACTCCCTCACACGTGACTCCGACCACTTGGTTTGCAAATAACAACACTTCCTCAACACGCGACTTCAACGCCTGTTTCACCACATCCTATCTAATGCAATGCGAATGATGCGTATGTTAGCCGAGTAATTATTAAGTTCAATTCATCCAGCATATTGGCGAAGTTAGGATACGGGCATTATATCATGAGTTCTTATCCGGATCACGTGGCTCGTTGCTGCGCGTAGCGACTCCTTACCCGTGTCCCTTGATCCAACTTTAGATATCACTCGTTTATCTCACAAATTAACAATTCCAAAGGTACAGTATGATACCTAAATGTATGAGGATCAACTCGGTATGGATCGTCACCCAAACTGAGTATGATCACTCAGTTCCGAGGTGCGGGCTTATCACAAAAATAAAAAAAAAACACATAAAGGAAAGGGTTCGTCACCCAATTCCCTTCATGCCCGAGTCGTTCGAATGGTGCTCTAACACGCAAACATTGGCTGGGTAATTTAACGAGGGCCGTTCGAACAATGGTCTATCACCTCCATTAGTGCTCACTAGTCACTATGGGGAAGCTCATCACCCCCGCATAGGCCGACAACTCAGACATGGTGTCCCATACCACCATGCCTGACTCATGAGTCTTAGTTGCTCACTGGTCACTGCGGGGAGGCTCGTCACCCCAGTGTAGGCCGACAGTTCGGACACAGTGTCCCATACCACCATGCCCGGCTCATGAGTCTTAGTGGGATCATATCGCACTAACGGTTATGAATGGATACATTCATTGGAAATGGGGTATCCTAGATTCCATTTAGTCGTGTCATACATTGTGAACATATATGATCAATCGGCTAATGGACTAATTTGATTGACCTGGGAGAATCACGATATAACTAGCATCTTGATTTGAATGATTTACCGATTGACCTAACATCTTAGCAATCTTAAGTGGTTCTATGGACTAATTTTTATTCAACAATTATAGCGTAAATTTCACTACGCAACCACTTAGGCATTTTATCAAACACATGAGCATCCATAGGGTATTACATTCACTAAAGCATTAAAGCAAACATGTAGACATGCATAAAGTAATACAATCACTTAGGCAATTAATTAAGCATGTGAACATTAACAAATCAACATGTTCTACCACTTAGACATTTCATCGAATATGTGAGTATCTATATCTAACCAATAACATATAATACAATCAAACATTAAATATGAACATGCTAGCTATTACAACCCATTCAACACAAGACATCATTAACTGAGACCCTCAAGGGTCGATAAATGAAAACCTAGAAATAATGGTCCGCACCTTATGACGAACCGCTTAACTCATGGCGCTCGTAGGGTTAAGGTGTTAGGAAAATATCGTTGAAAAGCCTAAATAAGCATACAAGCTTGTAAGAATTAGAAGGAATTAAATACAAGACCTAAACCTACAAACATAACTCAATACTTACCTTCAATCGTCGTTAAATCGATACCAATGAAGAATAATATTGTTATAGAGTAGATGAGAGGGTGAAGGTGCAAAAACCCTCATACTTCCAAGCTCTCCCTCTCTCTTTCTCCTCTTTTCTCCTCTTTCTCTTCTCCCTTTCTCCCTTTTTTTCTCTTATTAAAATTCGTATGGGAGGAGGGGGTGCCCAAATAAGGGCCTTATATAGTGCCAGATGTTGTGCAAATGACCCCAAGGGCTAGGTTTTCATTATACTAGTCCTATGGGAGAGTGTTAATGGTCAATAAGTGACAATATAAGTTAATTATAATGAAAAATTTCAAGAATTTTTGGAAATCCAAAATAACGAAAATCTAGGACGTTACAATCTACGCCCCTCAAAAACAATTTCATCCTCAAAATTGCCTAAGGGTAATAAATAAAGATATTATCATTTCATTTACCTAAGTTTTATTGATTTCAGGTTTATATGCATAGTAGGGTGCATATTAATTACACTAGCCTTGCTTATTATATTTTACCCCCTTAAAAGTTTTCACCCTTAGTTAACTTCAAATTTTTAAAAGAACTGTATTCGTGACGATTGTTCCCCTCTATCTAGAGTAAAATTTTCAGTTTTTTGGTGTTCGGCCAACACGGAGAAACGGTTGTAGTGGGCTTGAAACCAATACATAGATCATCTACCTGACCAGGGTAGAAAACTCGTTATATCCCTTCCTAGTCCTGGTGGATCCTGGTCTTCTGCTCGGTCAAAGCAGTGAGTCCGTTAGTAGTCACCCAGGATTGAGAATTGGGTCAAGCCGCGAATACTTTGCAAGTGTATAGTCCCGTGATTCCGTAGTCCTATCAACCTAAATGTTTAGGAAAAATCACACATTATTGAAAAGTTAAAATCTCCTATTTATTAGGTTGTCATTCGGGTCTTGTACAAAGAGAGTTCTCGTCTTAATTAATGTCCAAATTAGTGATTAATAAATCTTTCACTATGCCTATGGTCAAACAATAATCGTAAAAAAATTTCAAGGGCCGAAGATTGTATCTTTATGTTATCATCTCGATCTTATAGCTGGTGGGTTATGAGCAAACCATTCTTCGATTTCGTTAATTTCGAGAGGAAATGAAGAATCGAGAATTCTAAGGTATTTCAGAGGTTTGGAGGACTAATGAATCCAAGAAGGGCACAAAAAATAAAAGAGGAAGAATATCATCTCCTCAATTTGGTATGAACCTTGAACTCACAAATGAATAAGGAACTCATATTATTTTAGTAAAGTTCGACCCAAATACGAACTTAGAGAATATTAAACAATCAAACTCAACTCTACTTTAGAGTCATAGTTCAACCGTACTATAAACTATTTGAATTATAAAAATATACTAAAAATAATCTAATTTAATTATACAGGATGATTCTTGGCATGATTAGAAATAATTTCTAAAAAGACACAAATTTCTAAAACTCAAATATAAAAAAGATACGTCCGGTCTATCGGCAACTTAAAGTTGTAGAAATTTTTAGTTTCAACCCATCTATTGTTCATAACATCTTTGTCACATTTAGTTACTAAATTATTTTTATAATTTTTTTTGGTAATACAAAATTAATTTAACATTTATCTCATAAAATTTCATTTCATTTTAACCTCCAGAAAAATTATAAAAATTTCTGGAAGTAACAGTTGTCCAAAACCAATGAATTTTCTGTATGATTCTAAAACGTCTCTAATTCCTGTAACATTTCTTATACTTTTGGTAATTGAATTATTTTTAAAATTTTTATGATATTTTATCATTAAGTTTAAAGTCATACCACAAAATTTCATATCATTTTCAGTTGTAGATAAATTATTAAAATTCTAGAAGTGACATTTGTCTGAAACTAACGATTTTTTTGTATGATTGCAAAATGTCTCTATATCTTGTAAGGTTTCTTGTACTTTTGGTAATTAATTTATTTTTAAAATTTTTATAATATTTCATTATTAAGTTTAAATTCATCTCACAAGCTTTCATCTCATGTGAAATTGTAAATAAATTATTAAAATTCTAGGAGTAATCGCTGTCTGAAATTAATAATTTTTGAATGGTTAGCAAAAGATCCTAAAATTTACTATATTATAATATTTATTTTATTTTTTACTTATTTTAATATACAAATAGACTCATCAATATTTAATCTTAATTTTGAATCACCTAAATCAGAGTTGTAACGAAAGAGATATGAATTTTTGAAGTCGACCAAAAAATGCAGTAAATTCCAGCAGTGGCGCGTCGATTCCGTGGTGGTGCCGCCAGATTTTTGTCTAGAATCGGTGGCGGATCGCTGATCCGGTGGTGGCACAGTCGTCCGCTGTAGTGTCCGGCGGTGGCACCACCGCCCATGCCCTCTAGTGATGGTGGATCGTCGTTTTGGTGGTGGTTCTACTACTCTTTGTTAAAAATGGCGTATCTTGCAAACCAAAATGTGTTATTCGACGTGCCATATATGATTTTGGGGTAGGAGGAGCCACTTAATCCAAAAACTAGGTTATTTTGTGATATTCCATCAGATTAATAGTCAAAAGTCTATTGTATTTACATTTTTACTATTTATAGTAAATTTTTGTTTAACTATAGCTCTTGACCCTTTGAGCTTTAGGAGTTGTCTAATATGAAAAGTACCTAAAAAATTAGAAGAATAAAGTGGTAGAAGGTGAGATTTTTGAAGGAGATGGGTTGGAAGGGGAGATCCTAAAGGTTAATGGGTATGGGAGGGAATGAGATTTGAAAAACTAGCTTGGAGAGGGAACTTCTCATGGAAAAAATGGATTTGGAAAAGAGGGTGGTTGACTTCACGTTGACAACGACCCTTTTTGGATTCAAGGGGTCATTCATTTGATGGTCTATGTAGGCCATAAGTCTCTCAAGCTCAAGACAGAGATGACTTGGCCCGCCAAAACCGAAACGGGAGTATGGATGGACGGCATGGACAAACATATGCATCAATGTGGGACCCACATGTGTAGTGAATTTCAGAGTCAGAAAATTTCTGCATGGGACCAAATGCAATTCCATCCTACCTAATTCTATCTAATACCCTGTACCAGGCTCCCCCTTATGGTGTTAAACAACCAGGGGAATTGAAATTCCCTAAAATCCCTTCAAATCCATGGTGCCAAATGACCCTTAGCTATTACTTCGAGGAACAGAGCCCCACTATCCATATTCTGTAAAACGTAAACTTTGTACTTCCTTGTCGAGTTTCTATCAAGCCTAGATCACTCATCCTACTGAGTCTTTGAACTCATACGTTGAATCTTGCTCACTCGAGCAAGGATTTACTAAATTTACTCATTCCAAGTCGGAATACACACATTCAAACACTTCTTATGCGATAAAACTAACCGAGTGAGTCTTTATGTTCATGTTTCTAGATTTGGATTCAAAAGCATCACAAAGTCAGGGATTTGATCCTATTGTTCATCATTTTTATGTTTAAGTTCAAAATCTTCCAACAAAATGTGATTTTATCCTAGAATTCAGTTTTTAAGTTTTGAGTTTCAAAACACAACCAAGTAAGGAATGTGGTCCTTGGTTTTTTTTTTTTTTTTGTCCTTGGTTAATCGTCCTTAGTTTATTGTATTTCATATAGTATTGAATACTCCTAAAACTACGAAAATCCTCTTTTAGGTTCAAACTTCAAATTTAACTGTCTTAACACAAAGTTATTATAGTTTGTATGGTCCTCATTCCTAACGCCCCGAAAATCGGCACCCGAGTATAAAGACCCCGATCTCAAGTTCCCGAGTGTTAACCCAATGAGAATACACATGTGACCTCATCAGATTCTATTAGTGTTATGATTTCATATCCCTTTGGTTGTCAAATTTTGTAGTGCCAAAACCTATATGTCTTGTATTTCTTGTGTTTCTTGTTTGTGACTACACACTGCTTCAAGACAAGATCATGAATGAAGAATGTTTTCAAGACAAGATCATAAATGAAGAATGTTTGCAAGACATGTTATGAATGAAGTCTACAAGAATAGAAGACTTCAAGTTTGCTTCTAACAAGTTCAAGATTAGAAGACTTCATCAAGACAAGTCAAGAATGTACCAAGCTCGAGAAAGACCATCAACTCGACTCAAGCTTCTACTTCAAGATCATCTGAGAATACAGACCTTCAAGACTTCAATGTTCATCTCACTTCAAGGTTTGTTTGACCTTTGATTGACCTTAGGTTGGTCTGTATGATAGGTCATTCTGGATACATAATCCGAATATTTTAATTTACTTGGTGTGACTGTTCGAAGACCAGTCCTAGAAATCTTAAGACCAGTCCTAGCTTTGCTTTGACCAGTCTTAGGTTTCTCAGGACCAGTCCTAGGTTGTTACAGATTTTCAGATTTTCCTGGTTGTCCTTCGACCAGTCCTGGACTTGCTTCGACCAGTCTTGGGAAGTCCTACGACTCATCCTTCGACCAGTCATAGTCCTACGACTCGAACTCCACTGACCTATCTCGAGTCCCACGACCAGTCGTAGGTGTCTCACGATCAGTCATAGGTGGTCCACGACTGGTAGCAGGCTACCTAAGACCAGTCGTGAGTACAGCAAATCTTATTCCGCGGAAATCTTTCAAAATCTTTGATGCTACGACCAGTCCTAGGGATCCTAAGACCAGTCGAAGATGAGATTTTTCAGGCTATAAATAATGCACGAATTTCAGAGTTTATTCATTCCATTCCATTCAATTCAAGTGATTTGAGGCTATACTCTGAGATAAGTTGTGATTATTTTTTTAAGCTATTGTGCATATTTAATATTCCTTTTGTTAGCATTTTTCTATTGTGATTTTGATCCATATTCCAATCTTATTTAGAAAAGAGGAATTTGTGATATTCCTTCTTCTGGGATCAAAATCAAATAGACCTTGCTCTTCTTGATTTAATCTAAAATCAATTAGACATAGAACCATTCTTTATGTGAGTATTGGACATTGAACGATGTATCATTCATCTACTCCGATTGGTTCTACTGGGCTACTTCAAAAGGAGATTCAGGTATTTTACTTTGTAATTTACTTTCTCTGGTTTTGTTTGAGATTTGCCAAAAAAATCTCATTGTTTTGGTTATCGAGGAGAGCGGAAAACTTCATTGTGGGGGTTTTGGATTGTGTAAGCCCGAGATAAAAAGACACAATTGTGAAGGTTTTGGGTGAACCTGTGAAAACCTATTTTGATAGTGCATGCTAATATCCCCTCTGTGAGGATATTAGGAGTGGAGTAGCATTCTGTGTGGCTGTTGGCTAACAGTTGGTGAACACACAGGCGAACCACTATATATCGTTATGTTGTGGATGTGCTTGATTTCTTTATTCATTTATTCCTTTATTATTGTGGATTGCTTTTGTGGATGAATGTTGGAATTTTCATTTCAAGCAAGTGTGGTTGAATGGTGTAATAACTTAGGATTTATTTCTTTAAGTTATTCTTGATTTATTTTCCATATCATTTGTGTTTTCTAGATCGTTCTAGAAATAAGGTTGTCCTACCATAAGCCATTGGTTTTTTGGTGTAAGGTTGTCCTTAGAACTGATTTAGTATCATTCTCATATTTCATATGCTTTGAGATTGTTATTATTTCAGCATTGTTATTTATATCTTTTATTATTCCGTTGTTTTAAATTTTATTTGGCATTGCCCTATTCACCCCCCTCTAGGGCATATAGCTTGGCCCTTGCAGATTCACATTCATTTCACACACGAATAATCAGAGTAATGCAATTCACTTAGTGGATCCAAAGCAAGGTAGAGATAATGAAAGATTCAGAATTATAGGGCTAATAGCCAAAAATATAATTTCAATAGTAGTGATCACCCAAAATGAGGATTATACAAGTCACAATTTACAATATACATACCCAAAATGGTTAAAGTGTAAAGCTTTCAGTTTACGCCTAATTCTCTCAAACATAACGATGTTGGCACAACCCGATATGAGCTTACCTGTCTGAGGTCTCACTATTACCTGCATCAATGATACGCCTGGTTGGTGTTTTAAAACACCGTCCTAGGTGGGAGTGAGTAGCTAACTCAGTGGTTCCATTAATTTTAAGTTACACATGCTATCGACACAATCAGCGCAGTTAATGATAAACAAGAAATCAAACAATTCCTAAATACTCTTGTTAATTGTGCATATGAAGATATGACATGATGCATGCCCTTTCCAAACAACACTCCCTCACACGCGACTCCAACCACTTGGTTCACAAATGACAACACTTTCTCAACATGTGACTTCAAGGCCGGTTTCACCACATCTTATCTAATGCAATACGAATGATGTGTATGTTAATCGAGTAATTATTAAGTTCAATTCATCCAGCATATTAACAAAGCTAGGATACCGGTGTTATATTACGAGTCCTTATCCGAATCACGTTGCTCGTTGTTGCGTGTAGCGACTCCTTACCCATGTCCCTTGATCCAACTTTAGGTATCACCCGTTTATCTCAAAAATCAAAAATTTTAAAGGTACGGTATGATACCTAAACGTATGAGGATCAACCTGGTATGGATCGTCACCCAAACTGAGTATGATCACTTAGTTCCAAGGTGCGGGCTTGTCACATAAAATTAAAAAAACACATAAAGGAAAGGTCTCGTCACCCAATTCCCTTCATGCCCAGGTCGTTCGAATAGTACTCTAGCACGCAAATATCAGCTGGGTCATTTGACGGGGGCCGTTCGAACAATGGTCTATCACCTCCATCAGTGCTCATGGTCACTATGGGGAGGCTTGTCACTCTAGCATAGGCCGATAGCTCGGACACAGTGTCCTATACCACCATGTCCGACTCATGAGTCTTAGTTGCTCACTGGTCACTACGGGGAGGCTCGTCACCCCGGTGTAGGCCGATAGCTAGGACACGGTGTCCCATACCACCATGCCCGACTCATGAGTCTTACTGGGATTGTATCGCACTAACGGTTATGAATGGACACATCCATTAGTAACGGGGTATCCTACATTCCATTTAGTCGTGTCATACATTGTGAACATACATGATCAGTCAGCTAGTGGACTAATTTGATTGACTTGGGAGAACTACGACATAACCAGCATTGGGTGCAAGCAGCCCGTGTAGTCTAGCTACTGTCGGTTATCCTTATTCAACCCGGGTCGATCGAACAAGCCTAGGGTGGCCGCCTTAACTTGGGCCACCCCTTGATTTAGGTGATTTATCGACTGACCCAACATCTTAGCAATCTTAATTGTTTCTATGGACTAAACTTTATATCAACAATTATAGCGTAAATTTTACTATGCAACCACTTAGGCATTTCATCGAACACATGATCATCCATAGGGTATTACATTCACTAAAGCATTAAAGCAAACATGTGGGCATGCATAAAGTAATACAATCACTTAGGCAATAAATCAAGCATGCGAACATTAACAAATCAACACGTTCTACCACTTAGACATTTAATCGAACATGTGAGCATCCATATCCAACCAATAACATATAGTATAATCAAACATGAATATGAACATGCTACTTATTACAACCCATTCAACACAAGACATCATTAACTGAGACCCTCAAGGATTGATAAATGGAAACCTAAAAATAATGGTCCGCACCTTTTGACGAACCACTCGACTCATGGCAGTCGTAAGGTTAGTGTGTTAGGAAAACATCGTTGAAAGGCCTAAATAAGTATACAAGCTTATAAGAATTAGAAGGAATTAAACACAAGACCTAAACTTATAAACATAACTCAATACTTACCTTCAATCATCGCCGAATCGACACCAATGAAGGATAATGTTACTATAGAGTAAATGAGAGGGTGAAGGTGCACAAACCCTTATACTTCCAAGCTCTCCCTCTCTCTTTCTACTCTTTTCTCCTCTTTCAATTCTCCCTTTCTCCCTTTTTTTCTCTTGTTAAAATTTGTATGGGAGGAGGGGGTGCCCAAATAAGGGCCTTATATAGTGCCAGATGTTGTGCGAATGGCCCCAAGGGCTAGGTTTTCATTATACTAGCCCTATGGGAGAGTGTTAATGGTTAGTAAGTGACAATATAAGTTAATTATAATGAAAATTTTTAAGGATTTTTAAAAATTCAAATTAAAGAAAATCCAGGGCGTTACACCCTCCTAATCCCATGGGATCTGTCCGGCCAAACAGGCCCTAAGTAGACCACACCACATAAAATAGTAAGTTTAATGATGGGCATCATTATTCCCACTACTTCCTTTGGTGTGATACACCTAAGCTTTGGATTTGCCCCATTTTGGGCCCGTGTTCTAAAATGATATGTCAAAATAAATGGATGGCATGGATAAAACACATACATCATAGTGGGGCCCATGAAGTTTTGCCATGTAGACATGATAAGGATGATCACATAAATCGAACAATCCTTTACCTATAAAATATAAAGTAAATCATTGTTACTTATTTACATTAAATTATAGGTAATTGCTTGGAACTTAAAAGAGCTTAAAGGAAAATGTAATCATTATATTTTTACAATATAAAATTATCATTTTTTCCAATGATGTCCCTTAAAACAAATAATGGTAGAATATAATTATTGTAGTCAAATACAAATAAAGTCATCAAAAAATTACATGGGTAAGCAATCATTACTCATTTCCAATTCAAATCTTATTTTATAAATAAAAGCTTTTGGTCTCTCACTTACACTTGAAAAAAAAAAAAACTAAATGTAAAAGATCTAACAAATTAAACATCTTTATCCTAATGGACATTGCTTAATTAGGTGTGCAGTATACATGTTCTGAAGGGTGGATGTTAAGCCATCAGCCATATCATGATCACGACATCTGCACGATTCATACAATATATGATTGGGTTTGGGCCATTTATTACCTTAACATTATAGACATTAGAACCATTGGATCTCATGATTCCCCTTACATTTGAGACATTCATCAGTTTGTTAGACAGCATGCTCGTACCATTCAAGTGTGGACCTAGGAGTTGATAAATGGGTTGGGTGGTAGATATAATTTTAATCATCACCTTGGGGCTCATCAGAACAATAGTGTGAATCACCCAAAAGTGGGCCTCACTTACCAAACTCAGGGCTTAAAAGAACTAGATGGTTACCACATTACAAACACAAGCCCTCACATTACATATTTTAAATTACTATGTAATTAGCAACAGTTGTGATATTGCCTTATTTAACTTGTACATGCTACTTGGTTTTAAGCCATTAAGTTACTGAATGTTGAAATGGTACACCAATGCTCCATCCTATTGTAATAGATGTCTTAAATCAAGTCTATTACTAGGTTTGTCGATGCCATCGACAGTCTATTCGATGTTACCTTCGATGGCATCGAACATTTCTCGATCCCATTGATATCTTCTGGATTTTCTTCAATTGATTGCTGGACTAACTGGGCACTTTTTTGATGTCATTAATGAGTGTTCAATGCCATCGAGAATTTAAAAAAAAATCATGTTTTGTCTCTGGATAGTTGATGTCTTAGTTCAATGCCATCGATAGGATTAGTTTGATGCCATCGATAGGCCTTCGATGGAATCGACAGATTCTGCGCAGATTTTTTGCAAAATTGCGAAATTGCGAGATTTGTTTCCGACTTCATTTGAGATTCTTTCCAAGGCTATATATATGAGTGTAAATGGGATTAAGAGTCATTCCAAGGGTTTCTAAATAGTTTTAGGGTCTCAAAGGGGTGGAGCAAGGGTAAGATTCGAGGTAGTTTAAATCGGGTAAGCCTTCTCTCTTTATAATTTCTGCTTTCATAATGAATTTCTGTTAGTTTGTGTCGTGGTTTTTTCTCGAAAGGATTTTCCACGTTAAATCATTGTGTTCGCCTTTATGTTTGCTTGGTGCTATCTGATTGCTATCCTAAATTCATTTCTTTGTGATTCCGTCGTTCTCCTAACAAGTAGTATCAGAGCAATCGTTGGGGCGTAGGCTTGAATCTGAAGGATTAGCATTAATGGGAAACACTAGGTATGACATTGAAAAGTACTCAGGTAAAAATAACTTTGAGTTATGGAAGATCAAGATGATCAGTTCCTTAACCAAGCAAGGTAAAGATGATGCTCTTGATGAGCTAAAGCCAACTATGAGTGATGATGATTGAAATACTCTTGATAAGAAGGCCTTATCCTCAATCCGTTTGTGTCTCACGGATGAGGTTCTCTATAATTTTTTGAGGGAGAAAACTGCATCTAGTTTATGAGCAAAGTTAGAGAATATTTATGTGAAAAAATCCACTGAAAATCGCCTACACTTGAAGCGACAATTGTTCACCTTTAGGATGGTAAACGTTGGAGATGTGGAGGCCCACATCAGTAACTTTAATAAATTAATTTGTAAGTTGCTGGATATGGAGGAAGTGGTCAAAGATGAAGATCAGGCATGTATGTTGTGGTGTTCTCTTCCGACATCGTATGAGTCATTCAAGGACTCACTGTGCACCAAAAATAAAACCCTGAGTGTGGACACCGTTATCTCAGCCCTTCAAGGGAAGACCATGAGAAAGATAAACGGTAGCATAGGGACATCTTCTGATGCACTGTTTATGAGAGACAAGAATGCTGAGTGAGGTACAGGATCTTCAAGACCTAGATCCAAACCAAAGAGCAAGGGAAAAGAAAATTTAAAGTGCTAGAACTGTGAGATGACTGGACACATGAAGAAAGATGGTACAAATCCTAAAGAGAAAGAAAACTCAAAAGCTTCTTCCAAGAAGGCTAATGTTGTCACATCTAATGAAGATACAAGTGAAGGTAATGTTTTGTCAGTATCCATGATCGGACACTTGCACGACAATCGTAGATATGAGTGGATCCTTGACATAAGAGTGTCATATCACATGACTTCTCATCGGAGTTAGTTCGCAAGTTACAGAGAATGTGATGGTGGATAAGTCTTTATGGGCAATGATAATGCCTATAACGTTATGGCTATTGGTACAATGAGCATCAAGATGTTTGATGGGATGGAGCATACCTTGACTGATGTCAGGCACGTTCCTGATATGAAGAAGAGTCTGATTTCTCTTGATGCACTGAACCTATAGGGTGCAAGTTCACTTGTCTTAATAGTGTCTTTAAAGTTTCAAAAGGAGCACTCATGGTTACGAGAGCACAAAGGCATGAAAACCTTTACAGGTTGATTGGGAGCACTTCAGGAGGTAGAGAGGCAGCGGCTATTGTAGATTCCACGTCTACACTTATGTGGCATGCACGTCTAGTCTACATAAGTGAGCGAGGCATGAAGGTACTATCTGATCGTTGTTTGATTCCATCTTTTAAGAATTCTGATTTAGATATTGCGAGTATTGTATATATGGCAAACAATCTAGATTATCTTTTAAATCTGTAAAACATGTATGTAAGGGAGTGCTTGATTATGTGCACTCTGACGTATGGGGCCATCGCCAGAGGTTTTCGTCGGGGGGTCATCATGGTTTCTTTCATTCATTGACGAATACTCCCAAAAATTTTGGGTTTACTTCATGAAACCTAAATCTGAAGTTTTCACCATATTCAAACTTTGGAAGGTAATGGTGGAAAAATAGTTAGGGCAAAAAATAAAGGTTTTAAGGACTGACAATGATGGTGAATTTATGTCCATTAAGTTTAATGAATATTGCAAAGATAAAAGGATCATTAGGCATAATACAGTGCGCTACACGCCCAAAAAAAAATGGCATGGTTGAGCAGATGAATCGGACTCTCTTAGAGAGGGTCTGATGCATGTTAAGTAATGCTACGTTGGGCAAGACCTATGAACTGAGACCGTTAATATAGCTTGCTATTTGGTGAACTGATCTCTTTTTACGACAATTGAATATAAAATCCTAGAGGAAGTATGGAGTGGTCATAAAATGGACTTCTCAGATTTGCGCATATTTGGTTATGAGGCTTACTCTCATATATCGTTAGTTGAGAGAGATAAGCTAGACCATATAGCCAAAAAGTATATCTTTGTTAGCTATGGTGTTAGTGTGAAAGGTTACAAGTTATTCAACAAGGTCATCACAAGCCATGACGTTAAATTCGATGAAAGTTCTCTATTTCGCAAGAATGATCAAGATGAGCAAGATGAACCAAAAAGGTTGATCGTATACGTCCAGATTGATACAGATAATACTCAACCAGAAACAAATGCACAAATAAAGGTATAGGAGCAGGTGGAGGAGCCACCTATTAGAAAAAATCCATCGCATGATCGTAGGTTACCGGCAAAATACAGGGACGATTTTAATATCGCATATGCCCTCATTACAGATGAGGGGGACCCGTCTACTATTCAAGAGGCTCTTAATGAGACTAATGCAGAAAAGTGGAAGGCGACTATGGACGATGAGATGGACTCGTTGTATAAAAACCACATATGGAAACTGGTGGAGCTTTCAGTGGACCGAAAAGTAATCGGGATACAAGTAGTTATTCAAAAGGAAACATAATAGATACAAAGTGAGGCTGGTAGCAAAGGGGTATGCTTAAAGGGAAGGAATCGACTTCACAGAGATATTCGCGCCAATGGTTAAGCAAGTATCCATCAGATTCATGTTGGCGCTGGTCGCCCAATATAATCTCAAGCTGGAACAGATGGATGTCAAGAGTGCATTCCTTCATAGGGAGTTAGAAGAGCAAATCTACATGAAGCAACCAGAGGGCTACGAAGTTAAAGGGGTAAAGAAAAAAGTTTATAAGTTAATGAGGTCGTCGTACGGCCTGAAATAATCGCTTAGGCAGTTGTATAAAAAATTTAGTTATTTCATATTGAGTCAGAAATTTATTCGGAGTGAATACGGTCACTGTGTTTATTACAAGACACTAAGTGATAATAAATTCATCATCCTAGATTGTATGTTGATGATATGTTGATTGCCAGTCATGATATGTCTGAAATCAATGTACTGAAGACTCAGTTATCAGGGACATTCGAGATAAAAGATCTGGGGGCTGAAAAGAGGGGTCTCGGCATAGATATTCATAAAGACAGGAAGAGGAGCAGACTTTGGTTATCACAAGTAAAATATCTTGAAAAGGTGCTGATTACGTATGATATGGACCAGGCAAAGCCGATGAGCGTTCCCCACGCAGCTCACTTTAACCTTTCCTCAGAATAATGTCCTAAATCAAATGAGAAAAAGCAAGTTATGTCTCATGTGCCTTATTCGAATACAATTGGTAATTTAATGTATGACATAGTTTGTACGAGACTAGATATTTCACAGGCAGTCGGTGTTGTGAGCAAATACATGTTAAACCCAGGCAAGCAACATTAGGAAGCAATGAAATGGTTCCTCTGATACATTCGAGGTACAAAAGACTACGTCTTAACTTTTGAGAAGGCAGGAGCAAAGCTGGTAGGGTATTACACAGGCAGTGTGAATTTCAGAAAGTTGACTTCAGGATACTCGTTTGTACTAGCGGATGGAGCAATTAGTTGGATGTCGAAGCTTCAGTTCATAGTGTCTCTTTCCATAACCGAAGCAGAGTATGTGACAGTGATAGAAGTGTTTAAAGAAGGTGTTTGGTTGAAAGGCATGATAAATTAATTGGGGCTTTAACAAGAAGCCGTACTGGTTAATTGTGACAGCGAAAGTGCTATAAATTTGGCTAAAAATTCTGTTTATCACTCTCGTACTAAACACATTGTGTTCGTCACCACTTTATCTAAAAGGTGCTTAAAGGAGGTGTGATTCTGGAGAAGATTCATACCAGCGTAATCCAGTGGACATACTCACCAAGGTTGTTCCTAAAGAAAAATTCAAGTTATGTGCGACTTCTCTAGACTTGGTGATAGTGTAAAAGGAAGACGGAGTGTGCATGAGAAGCGTCGATGGAGCTATGATGTAAGGAAGAGATAAAAGAAGAGGACAAGAAGCTACTCGTTTGATGATGGAAGACATGGTGGAGATTGTTGTAATAAATGTCTTAAATCAAGTCTGTTATTGGGTCTGTCGATGCCATTAACAGTCTATTTAATTTCACCTTCGATGGCATCGAACACTTCTTGATCCCATCAATGCCTTTTGGATTTTCTTCAATTGATTGCTGGACTAACTAGGCACTTTTTCAATGCAATCAATGAGTGTTCGATGTCATCAAGAATTTTCAAAAAATCATGTTTTGTCTCTGGACAGTTGAGGTGTTAGTTCGATGCCAGATAGGGCTTCGATGTCATCGACATGATTAGTTCAATGCCATCGACAGGCCTTCGATGACATCGACAGATTTTTCACAAATTTGTAAAATTATGGGATTTATTTTTTATTTCGTTTGGGATTCTTTCCAAGGCTATATATATGGGTTTAAACAGGATTGGGTGTAATTCCAAGGGTTTCTAAATAGTTTTAAGGTTTCAAAGGGGTGGAGCAAGGGTGAGATTCGAGGTTGTTTGAATCAGGTAAGCCTTCTCTCTTTGTAATTTCTACTTCTATAGTGAATTTCTGTCGCTTTGTGCCGTGGTTTTTTCTCGAAAGGGTTTTCCATGTTAAATCGTTGTATTCGCCTTTGTGTTTGCTTGGTGCTATTTGACTGCTATCTTAGATTCATCTCTGTGTGATTCTATCGTTCTCCAAACACATCCATGAATGTTTCCACTTCATAAACATTCTGGATCATTGAAAGAAGGGACCACTTTAATAAAGTAGATGCATTGAATATTACTCACATTTAGGTTTATAGAATGTTAGAAGTCCTTTGAAGTATTTTTACTAATTATACATATGCAACATTATTGGATTCTTACATAACATTATAGTACTTTTGTTGAGGAATTCTACAGTCTTGATGCATCAAAACATCAAAGTTGTACTACTGAATGGGCCCATGGTTTAGTTATACAGACTATTAATAGATAATTATTATGAACTCACTCGCTCTCTCTCTCTCTCTCTTACTTTAGATTTTCGGTGTTTGCTTTAAAATAATTATCGACTTATTGACCAAAGGATGGCCTAATCATGAAGATTTGATCGACTCAGCCCATGTATAACAAAATTGATCATGAAAAGACATTTATACTCATATATGTCAATTTCTATACAAGAGGCCAGGGCCTATATAAAAAATAATAATAAGGCATTAATGTATCTCATATGGTCTTGATATTTCAGTAGTTTATAGTATTAGAAAATTGAGTTCTGATTACGCTTAGGTAGGGTCATTACCCACATTTCAGGAGCTAATGTTGACGTTGACTTTGATAAAAGAAGAACAAAAAAAATCTAATAATCAGATTTAACGAGGGTACTTCAATATATTAAAAGTCAACATTAGTCATATCATGGGCAAAATTGCACCTCTTTGGGATGATCTGTTAAGGGCAAGACCATAGAGCAATTCATGAGTTTAGAATTCAAAGATTTGAATGTTATGCTGGCCACCAAAGTAAGCACAATCAATAAAAATATTTAATTTTATACTTGTGTTGTGGAATTTGGTAATTTTCAATCTTGGGATTGCATTGGGTTCCATTTGTGTCAATACTAGAAAATGACTATAAAAGATTTCCGCATTAACAATCATAACAAAGAAAAAACATCATTTTGCAAGATATGAGCGATGTGAAGTGATTAATGCTGATAATATAAGTTTAAGAGATCTCTTTCACCTAATGGTGTTAAGCGCTTTAAATTAATTGCATGATTAACATTGATTAACTTCATGTTCAATAGACCCACTTGTGTGTCATGATTTCACATAAAGGACAAGTCATGATGATACGTTAGGCTATTGTCATAATTGATTAAATAAGCTCAAGATCATTTTAGGCAATTAATTTAAGGCCCTAATCAAATGAATGATGTTGCAATGTTTGAATTTTTCTTTTAAAGCTTGATATTTAGTTTATGTTCAGACAATGTTTGGATATGATACATTTATTAATTTTAGCATGCAATTATTAAAGATGGCACATTAACCTCCATCGGGAATACCACATCATGACCATTAGTAAGTGTCAATGAATGCATTGTAGTACTAGACCGAGGTAAATTTTGGTAAACCCAAAGAGCTTCGAACAATTCGATATGCCACTCTCGAGGATTATTATTGACCATCTTCGTCAAAATATTCCTAATAACTTTAGTACTAGCCTCAGCTTGGCCGTTACCTTGGGTATAGTAAGGTGTTAAATGCAACAATTTTATTTTATAGTGATCGGCCATTGCTTTCACTTCCTTGAATGAAAATGTCGCTCCTCAGTCCAAAGTAATCAATTTAGGAATCCCAAATTGGTGGATACTGTGTGCTTCAATGATCTCAATAATTTCATTTTGGCTAACTCCCCTCATTAATTTCGCTTCTACCCACTAAGTGAAATAATCTATGGTCACTATGATGAAACTATCCATTTTTAAGGAGGATAGATTTGACCTATTAAATCAATGGCCCACCCTCGAAAAGGTCGGGGTTTAACAATAGGATGTAATTTGGCCATTGGAACGTGTTGTATTGGCCCATATTTTTAATATGTTTCACATCCCTTAGCATATTAAATCTAGTCGACTGTCATCCTCGGCAGAAATATCTATAACACCGAAGTGTAAGCCTCATTTTTCGTCCAGCTTGGTGTATTCTACATATTCCTTCATGTACTTCACCCATAGCCAACATGGCCTCATTTTTGCCTGGAAATAGCAATAATACACCATCGACCCCTCTCCGATATAATTCATTCTCATCCATAACATAATTTATGGTCATTCTCCTGATCTCTCGGCTAGTCTTAGTCTGAGGACATTGAAGATAGTTGATGATTGGAACCCTCTAGTCATCGTCATCTATTTTAACCTAACAAATTTCCAAAATTGGTTCTCTTCGAAAGAATGAAGGTAAAGATTTCTTTTGAATGACTACCATTCTTTCACTTGATCATTGGGTGATCTAAAGTCCTTCTGCCAATTGTACCATTTCATTAGTATCGATATTGTTCTTTCTAGTCACATGCCTTAGTTCGACCTCATTGAAATTGTCCATCAACTAAATCGTCAAGGTGTAATATGGTAGTAATATAATACTGGTGCATTTGAACAATCCTTCCACTTGGTTTATTACCAATTGTAAATCGTCCATCACTTATACATTTCTAGCACCTAATTTTAGTAATATTTCCAAATCAATTATCAAAGCCTCATATTTAGCATGGTTGTTAGTACATTTAAATTCTAATTAGAATGTAAATTCTTACTTTTTTTCATCTGGATCAATCAAAATAATTCGTGCTCTTGATGATTTGTCGGTCTTCATTGTATATTGAAAGTCATATTGTATAACTATCGAGCTTCTATGATTGCTCAATGTATTTCAATTCCTCACTGATGTACTAAGAATCCTAAGAAATTTTCAATTGAAACCCCAAAGGCACATTTAATGGAGTTCATCTTCAACTTGTGGACCCTCATTCGCAAAAATGATTTACGCAACTAAGTAAAATGTTCTACCACATCGACTGATTTAACCACCGTATCATCGGTGTATACTTTCATGATATGGCCAATTATATCATGAAAAATGGCATTCATGGCCCTTTGATAAGTAGTACTTGCATTTTAAAGTCAAAACGACATTCTACCCAACAGAAAGTCCCCAAAGGTTCAAGACATTTGAAAGGCATCTTTTGAACATCCTTAAGCGCAATGCTTATTTGATTATACCCTAAATGGCCATCTATAAAGGAAATCATCTTATGTCTAGTTGCTCGGTCAATCAATTGATCAACCATGGGCATTACATATTTATCCCTTGGTATGGCTTAATTTAAATTTCTAAAATCAATGCAAACTCGGAGTTCGCCATTTTTCTTGATGATTGGAACTATATTGAAAATTCATTCGACATATTTGATTGGTTCAAAGAATCCAACTTTCAATAGTTGTCTGAGCTCTTGTTTTATCTTCTAAGTAACGTTGGCTATCATTCGCTTAGGTAGTTGTTTAGATGGTCGATACTCCTCTTTGATTAGCAACCTATGCACGACAAGGTTTCGGTTTAGTTCAGGCATTTCATGGTAATCTCATGAGAAATAGTCAGAAAACTCACTGAGCAAATCAGTAAGCTTGACATGAACTTACGTTTCCAATAATCTGTTAATGAAAGTAGGCTTGAGATCTTTCTTTCTTTTTTTTTGGAGGTTAGCTTGTTAGTACACACAACACTGTCAGTACACAATTCAGTGTTAGCCACCCCCACTAGGGAATTGATACCAAGGCTTGGGATCTTACTCTAAACCCAAGTTTATTTCAACAAGGGGATCTTGAACTTAGGCTTGAGAATCGTCTAACTTTTCTGAGGCCCATTTCAGATCTTTTAACTTTATGCCATCTTTGGCTACTTCATTAGCCAGCATTGCGATGTCAGCCATGTCAACTAGGAATCCATAAACATATTCTTTTAAGCTTTCTTTGAGTTGCCTTATGGCCGTGAATTTGACCATTCTTTCCTTAACAAATGATCGACTCATCACAAGACTTCTTCTATGGTACAACATGGGGTTACCTGATAAGGCACTATATCCTTCAGTAGATCGTTGTTTAGTCGTAACATAATAGTAATATCTTACACTGTGTTGTTCAGATTGATTCTGCCATTTATATTAGTTGGACATTCATATTTATCCCTTTTAGTAAAATGTATCATCCCAAGCTCATCCCCATAAAAACATGTTTCAACAACATTGGACGTAGCTAAAAATGACTTATTATACTCCAACACTAATTCGACTTTATCTTGATTCCAGAAGTTTGTGAATTGGTGCAAGGATAATGGGATACATGAGAAAGAATGTATCCAATCTCTCCCTAATAAGGCATTATAATTTGATGAAGTGTCGACCACAAAAAAAAGGCTACCAACACTTTCTTAGATGCAACTATCAAGTCAATAGAAAAGACATTATGTGCTTGTATTACCACTCCAGTAAAATTGCTGACCGTGACTTTAATTGGAACTACATCTATGGTTTTTTCTAGTTTCGCCATCATTCAGGCCGAAAGAATATTCATAACCGCTCCATTGTCAACTAGTACCCTAGTAATTGGACATCCCTCCAAGTGAACAGAGATGTACATAACGACTTTAGATGTTAAGTCATAGTGTACGTGGGTCTCTCCATCACTATTCTCTTAAAAGGCATGCTAAGTTCCACTATGACAATCAACACATTTTTTTATTTTCTCCTTAGAGTAAAAAAAATAAATCCATGTTGTATGATTATAGGAAGACTAAGTTCCTTCATATCCCCCCTCCATCTTGTCGTGCTAGGATAGTTTAGCCTGAAAGCTCAATGGTAAAGTAAGTACCAGATTACAATCCACCACCGTTGGAGGAAGTGATCCAAACTCTATTACCGATCTTGGACATTGCCCACCCAGATGTTTCTGAATGCAGTCGTTCTTTAACATTTTCAACTACAAGGAAACCATGTGGACTATGTAATACCAGAACTTCCCTTTTTTCATCAAGGTTAGGTGAAGTTTCTTCTAATGATTGTGCTTTTGTGAAGAGTTCCCCGATCAACAAATTATCATCTAAAAAACACTCATCGCTACGGTACTTAGCTGATTCTTCATTTTCAAGCTGTTGGTTCTCTTTAACTGACTTGTGTGGATCAAGTGTCATAGTTAAATCCATCATGATCACAATTATCTATTCATCTTCTAGTTGTGAAATCTTTGGCATCAGCCGAGATTGCATAACCATTTTGTGAGGCTTATTGTCTATAATGGCCAATTCTCTCCATTTGGCAGCCTGTTGCCTTCACTAACGTCGTTTCTAGGTGCGAGTCATCCCCATTGGTACAACTAGGAATTTAGGGTGACTAACCCTTCTCCATACTCCTTTCTAGGTAGGGAGAGGTTTAACAATCCTTCGTTATAGCATTGGAGCTAGTCAAGGATAATTAATGAGATGCTAAGGTCTATATTGGTGATAAGAGTTATTTATTTCCAACCTCTATGTAAACCATGGTTTGGTTCGACCATTCAGTCGAGAAATTTGTCTATTAGGCCAGATCGACCATGTACATTACTCACACAAATGTGGCCTGGTAGGTAAATGATGTAGCTCTTGGTTGTGCTTTCATATTCACAGCCACTTGCAAAAGTATTTTTGATACTTTTTTAATTTGTTGTATCTTGATCTGATCTTCGCGAGGCCCAATGTTAACTTTTGTTGTGATCAAACCAACTTTTGAGTATTGACCATAGCCATATTGATCTCCATGTTAGATGGAAATGGGTTGATATCAATCAGCATCACTTCTTTTTCTTTTTCAAAAATTTTTAGCAATCCTTGGTCAATGTTGTCTTGGATAATGTTCCTAAAAACCACACATTTGTTAGTAGAATGGGACTGAGTCCCATACCATTTGCAATACTCGGTCCTTTTCATTTCTTTGACTGTAGGTATTTTATAATTGACAGGGATTTTAATAAATTTACTTGGCAACATTATATCAAAGATTTCATTAACTTAGGTAATATCGAATGTATATGTCCTTTGAGTTTTGTGTGGCCGGCGTGGTCACTTTTGTTTTAACCAACAATGAGAAATTGAATGGTTATTTTACCATTACTCTATCCACTATCACATTGTAGTTGTGATCATAATAATATGCCCTGACTAATGAATTCTTTTGCCTCGTACTTTCCTAAAGAAGAGCTTCGTATAGGGATACCTTTCTGGTTAAATCATAAAGATCGGTAAACTCCGTTCCAATAAAAGTTTTATAGAGTTTGAATTCCAGATTGTCTTGGACCAGTTGCACAAATTCAGCCTTGGTCATGACTACTTTGCATCGGCTTTTAGCTCTTTTAAATCAATTGATATAGTTTTCGACTGATTCTCTTAACAACTGTCGAAAATGGGCAAGGTCAGCCAAATAAATCTCCCTGTCATTGTAAAAGAAATGGGTGTAAAACTTATCCTCCATTTCTTACCAAGTTTGAATGAAATTCGGCAACAAATTAGAGTACCAAGTGAAAGCCATTTCAGTTAATGAATGGTCAAACAATTGCAATTTGTAATAATCATTATTAAACATTATCTAAACTGCATGGTAAATAGATTTATGTGTTCTATGGTCGATTGAACAGTGTCAACTGTAAATAATGAAAAATTAGCAGGTTAGTAATTCTTTGGTAATAGATATTGCTAATCAATCCATTCAAGATAAGGTTTGTGATAGACAGGAGTGGTAGTTTAACCAAGAACTTGGCTTGACACCTCTTGGATCACTTGTGAAACATGGGCACAATCTAAATGGTGAGGTTCGATCACAAAATGTGACGTAGGACCTACCGAGTATTATTCTCCATTGTGACGCATATTCCTAAGGAAAGGTTACACCCAAGGATTTCCTAATTTCTGGCCTCAGGAATAAAATTCTTGTTTTCATGTTCAAATCATCTAAACTCTATAGGCGGAGGAACATTTCGCACCTCCTGTACTATAGCAGGATGTGTGTTCCATTGTGGAATAAGCATTGGCGGTGTTGGCGGTACTGGTGTCAGATTCTTGATAAAGCTGTTATCAATAGTTGGTAGATGCACAATTTTGCCGAGGCACTATTTGTTAAGGCATGGCATGTGCTCTTTCAGCAAAAATAGTCATAATCCGATTTAAGCTCTCAGTCTGACTGGCTATCCACCTATTAAAAGTTTCAACCTGAATTTGAAAATGCTCAGCCTGAGCATGTGACTGCTCTACAATATGTTGAATACTCATTTGAATATCATGTAAGCCAATCGCCATTATCTCAAGTGGATCAATTCGAGATGAAGACACCCTATTCTAATTTAGAGGATTGGGTGACAGGTTCGACAACATCTCAGGCACTGGCTACACATGCATCTTCTCCTCTGGTGCGAGAGGTTCATTAACCCCAGAAATATTGAGAGAACCTCTTCGGCTCATGCTTTCATAAGATTATTTGTCATGTCCCAAACTTGGAAAACGGGCTCACAAAATTTTCGATAGTCGAATCCGGCACTGACAGCCTCTGTAGTGCCCCATTCTCGGATTCCGGCACTCACATGCCAGATTCTGATCCTGAGATCCTATAAGGAGGATTTTCAGTATGATTTTTTTTTTGTAATAAAGCATAACCACAAGCATCACCAAGTCACAAAACAACATTACCACATATCCACTATATCAAAACTTTGAGTACAATGCGAAAAGGAAAATACAGGGTGATCAAAAACTCCAAAATGATCTGATGTAAGCTCCTGCCTCAGCGCTGTTGCGATCCAATGCCACCTGCATGCAACGGTCGTGCATAAGCTTACAAAAGCTTAGAGGGTGGTGTAAGTGTGTGCGCAAGGCAAGCACCAAGTGTATAATATCAGAGTAATGTAGAAATATGCGCTAAGTCCATGAATGCTATCAGTTGTACCAAAGCTATATAATGCAAAGTATGAATGTTATCGGTTATACCGAGGCCATGCGATGCAAGGCCTATGTAGCCAAATGTCATATGCGAGATGCAAAACAAGCATGTCAGTCCTCATCAAGTACACATATCAGTACGGTTCCTCTCTAGATATCACCGGGGTCTAATACACTTCACATTGACTGCCTCCTCCCTAGCTGCATAGTCAAGCAAGTGAAAGAGACCACACTATGCGCCTGACCAAAGTCTGCCAATACCTATCCGGCTCATCGATAGTGGACTCATTTGCGAGCTGGTCAAACTCAGCCTAGCTTATAGCCCTCTCACTCGGGCGGATAAAGCCATACCCCCTTCCAACCGACCACGATACAATGAGAGACGCAGCCTACTGGTATTCGGCACTTGGGCGCTCGTGTATCCATTCGGTCTAGATGTTAGAGCATCCCCTGGTACCAAAAAGGTTCTGAGATTTTCACCTAAGGACATCGTAAGTGCCCACAATGCTAGAGCCAATATTTTCAGTATCCGATATGACCATCCACGATGTGCCTGTGGAGGCCACGGCCCTGATGTCGCTAGGTCGTGCAATGATCAAGACATATAAATACAACACGCATGAAGCACACCTGTCTAGTCATGCAACAATCTTGCGCATACCATACGCTCATGTGGGTAACTCCTATCAACAAGTCCCATAAATGATCTGCCCAATGGCATATGCAATGATCAGTCACTACTCATATCAAGCATACATATGATGCGTATGGGCATGAGTTATGGAATTACACTAAGCATGTTATAAGGTGATGAACTATCCTCACAATGAAGATGGGCCTAGATGGCCTACGCACAACAAATATAGACCTATCAATGAGCCTTAGGGAGATTTATAATGCGGATATTAAACCAACATTATTCTTACAATGTGGACGTCAAACCGACATTACTCCCAAGGCATGGCCTGCCATAAAACATCATTACACAAACCATGGAGGCATCACACATTGCAATGGACCCTAAGGACATCCCGTTGGGCCTCGACCCTTGGGCTTTAGATACGTCAAATGGGCCGCATCATATGGGCCTTTGTTGAGGGTCAAATATTGCATATTAGACCCCAGTTATTATCTGCTTTTACGAACATGATGTTGTTTAATGCCCTATTTTAATCGTGTTTGTGAAGCAAGGTGTATTTACGAGCGTGGACTGAAAAAGGGTATTAAAAGCGTAGATTTGATGCTCTGAATTCACCAAGGCAAGGGATGGACCCCAGGGGACCAAGATCGATGGATTTACACACCAATGATCCAAGAAAATCAAGAAACTGAAGCTCAAGTAGCCTGAAAGTTAGCTAAATTGCAAGATCACAAGGTTTCCACCATCCGTTCAGCTCGAAACTTCATACATGGCCTGAGGACCATAAATGAACCGTACACGTTAAATTTCATCTCTTGGATCTCTGTGGAGGTGACCCAACTGACAGATCGGCTAACCAAAATAGCAATATGGGGCCCACCTGATATCTGGATATTCTTCAATCTTTGTCTCAACCCCTTAAATTGGATGAATGAGAGGATGAGCGGATCAGATTTCCCTTAAACATCATAGTAGACCCTGCCTGTGGCTATGCGTGTGCACAGCACAGTGAGCTCTCGCCACACACCCGAACATCCAAAGTCGGTTAGCAACCGGTGACCGACGATTTCCTTAAAATCCCAGAGACGCAACAACGTCCTGAGGCCCGATGGCCGGTCTTGAGATGTGTGGCTCACCCATCATCCAAATGGATGATCCTAACCGTCCATGTGATCCATAGGGGGGCCACACCCCTTGCCAAGGTCGCCTTTCGGCCCCACATGCACGTAAAGTCATCCTCAACGCAGGACGGACGGTGCAATGAAAAATTCTTGTGGACCACACCAAATCAATCCAATCTTGGCACTCCCAAATGGTTTTTTGAGAGCGTTCCACTGAACAGAGTGGATTTCACAGATATCGAAAGGAGTGGGCCCCACCGACTGCCAGAGCTCCTCCCGTAAGCTCTGTTACGCAGTCCAGAAAAACCAGACGTTCTGGATCTTCTTGGCCCACCATCAATGATCAGATGGCTAATCTGCACCATCCATTGTGTAGGCCATCCTGAAAAGCCCCAGGGGATGTTGTTTCTTTAGAAAGAAAGTAAGGGGAGCAAGAGTTTCAGGGCTGTCTTCATGGCTGCGTAACAAGGCGTGCGTAGGGGAGTTGCCTTGAGCCGCGAAAGGTTGCGGAAGCTAGGGTTGCGTAAACAGCTGTCCACAGACTCCAGCAAGGAGTTCTCCACCGCCCTCTCCTATTATAAAAGAAAGAGAAGAAAGAGAGAGGGGGGAGCGGAAGCTTGGGCTGGACGTGGAGCAGAGAGACAGAGAGAGAGAAGTATTTTAGAATTTTTATTTATTTATTTATTTTAAGATGTTTAGTCAAATCATGTTTATTCTAGGCTAAACCTCTTAGCTAGGGCTAAGAGGTGAAGCTTGTAGCGTGATGGGAGACTCTACTTTATGCCTTTGGTTTAACTTTAATTTGTGAACTGAATTTGATATTAGTTTTATTATTAAGGGAATGTTTTTAGTTTTTAGTGGTCTGTGGTGACTAAAATTACAATAGGTCTGCGATAGCTTTGAGCATGTTCATTTCCTTTATATGTTTATGACGTCAGGAAGCCCTATTGTTCACCATCGTCTCCTGGCCATGGTCGGATGACGGTACCCCTTCCTAACCTTCATAGCATATTGATTGGTTGGTAATTAGTTTAATTCTGTTGTTTACTTTGTCTCCTGGGCATGGTTGGTAATTACCTTTTATCTCTTGAAAACTGTACCAAAGGAAGTTCAGTCTTGATTTACATGGTTACATTTTTCAACTGGATGAAGATGGGACTCTAAGTCCAGTTGAGTTCTTGACGCAGGCATAAGATCTCCCTGATCTCTATAAGTGGATCCTCTAAATCCCTAGTTCCCTACATCTGAATTCTTTTAAGTTTTAGATAATTATTCCAACATTATTCCTCAAATTACAATCGATTTAGATTTCATCTTAGTTTAATTCTAGTTCTGGTTACTTTCAGATTACGTACAGGTTTCAGTCCCTGTGGATTCGACCTCAGTCTCACTGAGTTTATTACTACATCACAACCCTATACTTGGGGAGTGAATAGCCTTATTTACATCAAGTGGGCTACATCAATGGGCCTTATGTACATTGCAATGGGCCATAACCCCTGGCCTTTAAATACATCACAATGGGCCTCGTAACATGGGCCTCATATATATCAAAGTGGGCCTCAACAACGGGCCACAAATACATCAAGATGGGCCTAATCACATGGGCCTTATGTATATCAGATGGGCCACACCAATTGGACCCCATGCGTACATCAAATGGGGCACAACCAAATAAGAGTGGTGATAATGATTTCCACCATTTAAAGTTCCTAAGGCCCACCATAACATATGTTTCCCATCCAACCCGTTCATAGATTATCATAGTGATAGATGAAGTGGAAACAAATATCGGCTTAATAGGGAACTACTATGGCCCTTAGAAAT